>VMBQ01000636.1:61933-124062 GCA_007657795.1 Dreissena rostriformis
AACACTATACATACAAATGCTGCTTCACAAACAGTAGACACACTTTATTATATCACGAAGTCCTTTACGACAGGGAAAGTGGATACTTTCAAACAGGCGGGCACAATACAAAAGCCATAAATACAACACTTAAACACTCTAAAACACAAATATGAATTTAACTTAATTCAAACACCGCCTTGGAACGGCCATAGCAAATTATTTTGGGTTGACACCAGGTATACTTTTACTCGTCAAACATTATACAAGTCCCAACTTGTGTTGTTCTCAGAAAACATGTTAAAGTAAATACAAACGAGAAAATTTAAATTATTTCAAATTTAATTGTAATTATTATACTTCATCGTTGAATGCAACCGATAGCAGTAGCTTTTCTACTTTCTAATGCAATTTAAAATACTACAAAACAAGTAGCCACATCTTGTTGATTTTGTCATATAACATAACAAACAGCGTTTCGATGTTGTGATGTTGTCATGCGTTGCTAATAAGCAAGTGGGTCTATTGTAGTCGCGATTTAGGTCTTATTAGTCACTGTTGTTTATTTATCGATTAACCGCGATACATCAAAAAGTAATTCTGTTAACAAATGTAAGCAGTGACAATCTTGAATAAACATTAAGTGATATTTCAGCTGCACCATCATGGATCATATTGCCAATAGTTTTCGTACATCAAGGGCGCAGAAATAATCACAAACTACACGTGTAAGATGCATAATTTTACACTTGTACTTATTACACACAAGAGCAATATTTTTTTCAGTGGCTGAATGAAAGACTGACAGACGAATTGTTGTTGTTTTTATGTTGTTGTTTTTACATTGATTTTGAGCTTTGCAGTATAGCATAGACGTTTTGTAACATGATTGAAAAAAAACACGAAAGCATGTTTATTAGGTCTTACCTTTTTATATGTTTCGTCTTGTTTATGTTCTTTTGTTAACATATCAGTGATGGTAAATAATGATTGTGAATCCCAACTTTGATGAATTTTCTAATCATTAAATATTCTTTATAAATATATTCTTCCAATAAGATTATGGAAAACGCGGGCGTATACACGTGAATGACCTTATTTTGAAATATTCTATTTGAATTTGAAAAAAGTGAATTATTCAATTAGTTAACGATAAATTGTGTTATGATTTTCAGAAAAAAAAAACGATTTTTGACATGGTTCGCATATCTTCCAGATTAACATTTTCAAAACAGTTAAATGGTTTCACGAAGGAATCGTGCATCATTTGTTTTAAACAACTGTATTACAAATATAAAATAGCATTCAGACATTAAGTTAAATCATTTACATATTGATATTGAACCCGAACTAGTCATGCACGCGCACGAGCTCTCACAATGACTCTTGTTGATGTAATCTAATATATCACATTTAAAACGTCACGATTTACAACAGGAAGACATGCAGTAAGTGTATATCTTAAATGTGGTGAAAGTCATTTTAATAGCCATGAAGTGTTTCACACTTAAGAGTCTAATATGCACCGTAAACTTTACACGCAGATCATTGCGTAGAATATTTCTATAATAAAAAGGTACACTACCTTTGCATGATGTGTTTAATAGTAAAAACTTTCTTACACCGATATAGTATAGAGACATTTCAATTTTGCTCAATGCTCGTTATGTTATTAACTTTGTGAATGATACTAATCTTGTATTGTTATTCTCTGAGTGCATTACATTACTGTGTTAGTTTGACAATTTAAGCTCACCTGAGTGTCAAGCACTCACGGTGAGCTATTGTGATCACCCTATGTCCGATTTCCGTCGTCGTGAGGTTTCAACCTTCAGGCCGTTATCGCTCTAGAGGCCACATTTGTAATCCAATCTTTATAAACAAAAGTCAGAATGCTTATCTATAAATATCTAGGCCGGGTTTGAATCTGGTGCATGTGCGTCTAAAACTTAGGTCAACAGGTCAAATGGTAGTAGAACCATTTAATAACTCTCCAGGACATATGTATGACCCAATCTTGCTGAAACGTGGTCATAATGCTTATTTCGGCAATACCTAGAACGTGTTTGAGTGTAAGTCACGTGCATACAAACTAGCGCACAAGACCAATGTTACAAATGTTAGAAGAGCCTTGTTATTACTCCTGGAATCACATGTTTGACTCAATTTTGCTGAAATCGGTCAGATTTTTATCTTGACAATATATGGTCAAGTTTAAATCTGGGTCAGATTCGTCTGAAAACTTGGTCACCAGGTCAAATTTAACAATAGTGTTACCCATCAATGGCCACATTTATGACTCAGTTTTGGTTTAATTTGGTTAGAATGTTTATGTTTAAAATATGAAGGCCACGTTTAAAACGGTATCAAGTGTGGTCAGAAACTAGATTTAAAGCTCAAGTCTTAACGCATGGTGTGTTAAGTCTCATGTGAGCGTGTAACGACCAATACGGTCTTCCTTCTTGCTTTATGTATTTGTTTGCTGTCTTGTATTAAATTGTGTTGGAAAAATGGGGTTGTTTTATAAATGATGTGTTCTTAAATCACTTATCACATGCTGGTTATTTAGTGTGCAATATTTCACTCTTCTAGAACCAATACTTTTTGAATTAAGCGCGACATTAAAACAGTGGGACGGACTTCAAGACGTCAAAACTACTTAAAATTATTAAACTACTTAAATAACAAACTAACAATCAAACAGGCAATACAAATACAATCATTGAATATAGTAGGTGTGTAACTATTTTAAAGTTTCGTGCTACGGAACGCTAAAATAGATGCAGTGTATGTAAAACCGCGATGGGAGATGTAACGCTTCGTTGTGCATACTTTTTACTAAACTGTAATCTTAATAGTTGATCTCTTTAAACATAGCTTTATTTTTTAATGCATTATCAATACATATTTTCTGTATTACCTTTCAAGAAATTGATTTCATAATTAGTTGATATTAAACGTTGTGATGTGGTAAATTTTTCAAGAAATAAATAGACAAATCTAAACAAAAAAGGCCACACAAAACTGAAAAAAATGGCAGAACTGGTTTTATATTGTTTATTCTATTTTTGTTCTCACTTACTTACAGTAGGAACTACACATTGGCACATGGCATGCGTAGTTTTTTAGTCACGGACAAACGCCGGAAGAGATGATTGTACTTAGAGTCCATTAATGAGTATTGATATCAGCTGAAATGAGTCCGGCAATCTTAGAGCTAGCTTGCAATTCAATGTATCTCGACATTCGCGGGTATAACGAAGTCATTCGGTTTGTAAGAGATTTGAATTGGTGTAACTAGACGATATACAACTGTGTATAAACAGCGCTTGATGGTGCAAGATAAACAGAATACAATGGACGTTTTTATATTAGAAGGTCAACTTTGGTTTTTGTGTTTCTACTTATACAGCGTAGTTATCAAATAAAAACAGTATTATTCTATGTTAAACATTTAAGTAGTACCAGTGCAGAAACAGGTATTTTTTCGCCAGTGTATACCTTTATTACTTTTGTTTATTTTTTAAATGTCGCTCACTTTCTAGTTATGTCAGTAAGAAAGTGATAAGCGTTTATTTCGTATTAGTATTTGCTGTATATCTCGACTTTACTCGCTACGAATTTTCTTAGCGGCAGCTGTAATTGTGTGATCTCGCTAAGAAATTTCGTAGCGAGTTAAGTCGAGATATAAAGCGAATTTTAATTGGAAATAAACGCTAATCACGTTTTGACTTGTTGCTAAAATCCGATTTCTTTTAAATTGAAATAAAATGCAGAAAGCAAATAAACATAAACAAGTCCTTTTTTTTTTACATATTCCTAGTTTCGTGTTCATTTTTAACCAAAGTTTCACATATTGTAATATTGCTAAATGGACAAAAAGAAACTGTGCGTACTAAATAATTCAATTCATGTAAATATGAATAGCATATTTTTTGACGAACACCTTGTACATTAACATTATTAAGAGCAATTGTACACATTCTATGTAATTACAGTATGTTTTTTTTCACATAATGATATCCATATTGTATTTAGAGTTATTAAGACTATATACATCAATACTTCGATTCGATTCGACCAAAGTAAATCCCTGCAATTTTGAATAACACCATTGGAAATTTCACAAGCAAAGAGCCAAAAAGGTAATCGTATTTTCTATGTTAATGATTCCGCATTTCGTTGTGTTCATAGCGAATAATAGGTTAGTTTTGATTATAAATCAGGTTTATCATGCGAGGCTTAGAAAACAAAAACCACGAGCCTTGGCGAGTACTTTTTCGTTTTGTGCCGAGCATGATAAACCTGATCTATAATCAATCTAACCTATTATTCTATTTATCCCACTTTTTATTCAGCAAACATTTTATTTAAACAAAATTAGTTTAACTGGATAATTTCGCTGATTTTATGATGTCATTTTGTCAAAAAAATTACGTCAAATTGGTGCCTTAGTTTACAGCAGAAATTTAATCAACGGGGTTTTAATCAACCGAATTCGCTGTAAAAGTGGGATAAATTTGAATATAGCTTTGATACTAGGGATCGACCGACAGAAAAAATGTCCGAGAGACAGATATACATCAACAGACTAATATATCCAAGCCAAAGTGATATTACACATTTCGGAAAAGTCTTGCGTAAGATGAATCAAACATAGTTTAGTTCATTTTTATCACACATATGTTCGAATATTTGAATAAAACTCCATCGCTAGAAATAATTATTTACACTATAATAAACTAGCAAACATAAATAATAAGATATAAGTTATGGTAGTACAAATTGTAACAGCATCTGTTCAGAATTGCTTATAGAAAATCTTCAATTTATTGTAACATAAATTTTAAAGTCATGTACCAAACGAGATTCTTTGTGAAACACTTTAGCACAGACTACAAATATAGTGTCAGTTATGAAATTCGCCACTTTGAAAAATGTATCGCCACTCTTGAAAAGTTGTCGCCATTTGCAACAATCGGCAGCTAAACCCCTGAAAAAGATTTATGTACCAGACAAAACAGTCTACAGAAGTTAAGTCGTTTTACAGAGTCAATCATGAATACAGACCTTACACTGCTTTATTATCGAAGAATAACGATATTGTAGCAGTAGTTTGTTTCATGTGAATAGTTAACAAAATGATTATACGGTCACATATGAGAGTACGTATTGTGTCCGTTTGCGATCTGTAGAAAGAGAGTTCGATCACTGTAAGTATTTGAGTAGCATTTTATCTCAAAGGTCAACCTGTTTTGGGTATCAGAGAAATAGAATCAAATGTTTCTTAGCGGGTTTCGATACTTACAAGACAAAATACAGTAAATGGATTTCAACTAACCACTTTCAAACAACATACGTGCAAATGGTGTTATTGTTCAATTAAATTATTACATTTATAAAAAGATATCGTTTATTTTTGTATTCACAGCAGTGATAGAGATGACATTTCAACGATCCATACTTCAGTCTGTTAAATGTTACCTCACGCAGCTGGCCATGGTGTATACGATCCCGTCAATGTTCCGGTTACAAATAAACGGAGAGCTGTTTAAAAAAGATATGTTAGAGAAATACAGCATACATAATTCAACTAAATATTTACCATATCAGGGAAACAACACATCCATCCATTTTAATATTCGAACAACCAAAGTCCAATAGAATCAAGTTTTATACCTTGCCAAACCACCTGATCACATCTCAGAAAGGCGCAACATGCAACTAGCTCAAATCAAAGTGGAGGTGGTATTAAGATGGTTCACCATTCATTGTATTGAATACAGCAATTATCAGCTTATTCACACAAATGAAGCACTGTATGACTTTGGAAAGGATTTACGGTACATATTATGAAGTTTTTAAAATTTTGCATTAACCGTAGTCCTATGAGCAGATCCTGGACTTGAAGGCGTATGTAATGTATAATAAGAATATCCAAAATCTCGGTATGATACTTTGATGGCGCAAGTCAAATTTTAACAAAACCCTAAAACATTAACGACGTCCAAGTGATTTATACATATTTAAGTTTGGCCGCGCTCTTTCCGATCGTCGAAGGTAATGTTTGTTCTTGATCGGGTGTGGGATTTATACTGTAAAGATATCGACCGATTTCGAATAAGATCGTGTTGGCATCTAGTGCCAGGAAAGGCCCTGAGCAATGTTCAGTTGTCGTCGTGTTTGCAGGCAAAGCCTGTACAGACATCGGATGACCACCTGTACATACATCGGATGGCCACTTGTACAGACATCGGACGATCACCTGTACAGGCACAGAAAGACCGCCTGTGCAAACATAGGACACCTGTATAGACATCGAACAACCACATGTACAGACATATGAAAACCACCTGTACATACATCGGCCGGCCACCATTTTACATGCGATGACGTAAACGTGATTCCTCTTTCAATCAATTTCCTTTACAATCATGCATGGGCGACAATCCTCGAAGTTACAATCGCATCACAGTTAAAATCTAAGCTTATTGAATACTTGTTTAATGCTATGAGGGACCTATACAATTGTTTGTATAGGTCCCTGATGCTGTACAAAACGCATCAAGCATCACATTCGCGCGAACTATCGGTCGCTGGGTTACTTATCTTAGTCTCTTGTGACTAACATCTTTACTGATACAAAACATGTAAGACCAAGCATTTACTTACATTATTAAGTTATTGGAAACAAAAGTGTATTTTTAAAATCATGCTATAAGAAACGCGTTCAATTTGTTTTGACCTTGATGCACCATCTTGAACTTTTAACTTTTATAGTTAACAACTTTTTTTTCATAGGAATTATTAACGCAGTTACACGATGCATATACCTCAGAAGCTCTGTTGACACTTGCTTTATATGCCCGTTTATTCCTACTACCCAAGCGTAAGGTCCATCTTGGAAAAAAACAAAAGTTACAAAACCTATATATGATATAATAAGCAAAAATGAGTTTTCACTAGAGTGTATATATATAAATGGTCCAACATTTTAAAATATATGATATGCAACACATGTTTGATATGCTTTTACGTATAACAGATGAAATCAATGTACAGTGGTTTCGATATTGAATTGTACATAGAATCAAATGTATTCAAAACCGGATATGCCACTTCAGCAACGGTTCCTTTTGTCAAACTGAATATGAAACTATGCAACATATATTTAAAGAATGTTAACATGTCGATCAGTTAAAAACAGAAGTTTTTCTTGATGTTATCATATTTTTTATTTTCTCTTTTATAGCGGGGCATGCAGACACAAATGGACCCTTATTTTTACATCTGTTTTGATAAAAATGTTAACTTATGATTGTAAAATTAACAAAACTATACCCACTCGTAAAGCAGCAAAATCGTACCTGTCTTTTAATGACAACGTATTAAATGAAATTCGCTATGTTTATGATTTGCATACACATTCATATGGGAGACTAGTATTGTGTTCCAGTTTTTGTGATATGGGACTTCTGAATAGCGAACAAATGATAATACGGTCACATATGAAAAGTACGTAACGTTTATTTTTCTTTCACATGTATGGTTTATATTGTAATGTAATAGCTATTGATTGTAAAATGTATAAAATATGTTAAAATATTCATATAATTATTGTAAACTCTCTGTTATACCTCTTATATTGAAAACTGCATTTTCTAAGTTAAATATACTAATAATTATCTTAAAATTGACAACACGACTCCGTGTTTAATTTAAAAACGTTCAAACAACGTGTCAACGAATACTTGCAAACTATATAAATTCCATGTTGAATTTGTAGATGCAAGCGCATACTTTTTCGCAATTGTAAAATTCAATGAAGTTAATATGTTAGTGTGAACATTAGGCATGCACAAAATTTGATGAATGAATAATTGATTTAAGAATATTAAACATAAGACATACCAATGGGCTATTCAACAAGAATCTTCATTTATGAACGTGTGATGAATACAAATGCAAAATTAAAGCAAGTGTATTGTGCCCATTCACAATGCTGTAGTTATGAGAAAATTCCCTTATTCTAAAATTATAAGAATACATTCAATTTGAAACGCTTTTATTCGTGAAACTGTCTTCTAGTTGTGATCTTATTCGTATAGGATTTGATAATTGTAAAATTCGTGTTGTGTTGTTAGATTGTATAATTAATTGTTGGAATATTTGATAAATTGTTTATCATATCACGAAAATTACATGATTGTGCTTTCAAGTCCAGATTAGAGTGATATTATGGGCATTTTTAACCAGGTTTTCCGAAGGAAACAACTGGTTATTAGATTGGCGAATGCGGGCGGGATGGCGGGCTGGCTGGCTGGCTGGCGGGCGGAACAAGTTTTTTTCATCTGATCTTCACCAAACTTGGTCAGAAGTTGTATCTAGATGATGTATAGGTGAAGTTTGAATATGGTTCATGCCGGGTGAAAAACTAGGTCATGGGGTCACTTAGTGCGTTTTTTAACATGCAGCATTGAAAACCCGGTTTTGTGACAATTGTGTCCCTTGTTCACTGTTGAATTGAGCTAAAAAGAATTAACAGGTCAAACGAGTTAGTTAAAATGTGGTAACTGACCAATTATCTGCAACTAATCTTGCTACCAGTTGTTTTTAGAAATATATATTATATTCGATATTTTACATGACTGTCCCAGTCCTCTAAGCCGAGCGGAACTGCCGCGTATTTACGAAAGCGATACGATTTGAGTCTTTCTCATAAAGTCACTTCACTGTCACTTCATTTATAACATATGTCTTCGAAGAAGTATGGCCGAAGATGTGGTTGACAAAGACACGAAGGTAAATGTATTCATAATTTCAGAATTGTCATATGTTTTCGCGGTTATATTATTGTGTTCCCAATATTATTTACGAAAGCGATACGGAAATTTTCCGTGAGTCACGTGGATAATTAATTATTCATGCATCGTTTGAACGCAAAACGAAACAAAAATGGCTGACGAAGGTGGTCAGGAAGAAAAGGTGAAAGTGAAAAAGCGAAGAATCACGGTCTTACCGAAACCGAAAGTACGGTTGATATTCAAATGCATTATGTTTCTCTTTCCGGGATATCATTTTAGTATGTTGATGCTGCATTAACAAATATAAGTGTATATGAATTGAAAACACCACAAATAAACAACGGTTACGATTGACACCTATAAACATATTATATACTGTTTGATGCGTCTAATGTCACTTTAATCATGCATGCAGTGAGTTATATTTTTGGTATTTTTAACTTAAACAAACCTAAATATTTGATGATAAATACATGTATAAAGAAAACATATTCATCGTGTACTTAAACAACATTAACACAATGAAATGTTAACAATGAATTAAATTACAAGAGGGCCATACTGACCCTAAATTGCTCTCCTGAGTTTACGGACACCAATTGTTGAAAACTTGACCTGATAGAATGTACGCACTTAAAAGAGAACAGTAGGATACAATGAACAAGACATGTTTCCTAGAGAAACTTTGCCGCCATATTCAAATTTGTCTTAAATCTCCCCGTATGTCAAACGCACGCTGTCTACAGCATAATTTGACATTTGACCTACATGTGTTACACGGCCCTTTGAATTAATGAGACGTGTGATACAAGGAACACTCAGTCTCCTAAGAAGAGTTATGTTTGGTAAGAGTTCTTAAAGCTGACTGACAAATAGCCTTCACAAGCTGTCTTATAACTAAATTTGAACTTTGACCTCTTTGTGAAACACGCGACACGACATCTTATGATGAATTGCAATTGTGCAAAGTTCACTTTTTAAATCCGTCAAAATATGACAAAGTTTTGGCTGAGGCAGAATTTTTCAAGTTGATATATGGCAAATTTAGACATCTATGTGTGACCCTGACCGTTGGGGTAGGGAGACAGTTGTGACACACGAAACACGTGGTTGTCATTTGTGGTAGGTAATCTTAAGCTGGCATGATGAAATCCAAAGTAACAATTACAACAAGCTGTTTTATGGCCGAATTTGATCTGTGAACTCTTTAATGTGACGTTGACCTAAGTAGAAAGACAAGTTATTTAACGCGACTTGTCGACTAATGATTGATTGCATTTGTACCGAGTTATTTAAAAATCCATCAACAATTTGCAACGCTATGTCGGATACAGGAATTTCCAAGCTGTTTTATGGCCAAATTTGACTTCTGACCTATCCGTGTGACCTTGACCATTGAGGCATTGAGATAGGGAGACGGATGTTACACATGACACGTCGTCTTATTATGGATTACTTGTGTGCCAAGTTTGCTCAAAATCCCATAATGCTTGGCAAAGTGATGGCTGAGGAAGCAATTTTCATTTATTTTTTATGGTGAAATTTGACCTTTAACATCTAAGTCTGCCCTTGACATTTAAGATAAAGAGACGAAAGCTCCCCGCGACACACCTTCTTACGATCGTGGATATTTTTGCTATTTATACCAAAATCGATCACTATATGGCAAACGTATAGCTGAGGCGGGCAATTTCGCACAGACATACCGACGGACAGTTCGACTGCTAAATGACGCATCTTCGAAAGGGGGCACATACACACTCGAACCTCGAATAACTATAATACACACATGATATACACTAGTATATTGAACTATAACGAATAAAATTGTCAAAAGGGGATGAACTGCTTGTATCCTATATTCAATTTAGGAGTTGTTTCACATGTTACATTACTTCAATTGTAACAAAGTATTTCTAAGATTTGGTCTGATGACCTTGTTTTTTGAAAGCACGTGACCCAGTTTCAAACTCTGTGTAGATATTGTCAAAATAAACATACTGACAACGTTTAATAAAGATTGGATATATACATAACAAAATAGCTTGCAAAAGTATAAACCATTTAATAACCATTGAATAACAATATATAACTTCATTTAACTGCATGTCAGTAAAACATGCCTCTCACTTGTTTATTCACGTTTACAAATTATATATACATCCTCATCTCAACAAAATAACAAATTTAAAATATAACCACAATGATCAAACTGGCCCTACAGGCTTTATTATGTTTTAGGAGAGATGGAAACCTTACTATTTTGACAGATTTTGTTTTATCCAAATTAAAAATGTTTTCATGCTGCAGTTCCAAAAGAGTCCAGATTGGTTACTTCTATACTCGAGTAAAATTTTGTTCAAATATTAACTACTAAGGGAAAATTCTTTCAGTGTTTTCTGTCTGATTTGCTTCTTTTGCTGCGATCTAAATCATTTAAGCTTATCATCATGACCCTAAAGCGCTCACCTAAGTTCGAGGAAAAGCAATTGACCAAGCTTGACCTGGTGATCTAGTGTGTGTACACATATTACCCAGATTCGAACTTGACTTAGAAATTAGCAAGATAAACATGTGAACCGAATTCCACCAAGATTAAGACATAAATGTGGCCTATATACAGGTTACAAAGTTTGAAGATAGTTCTAAGATATGACCTGGTGACCTAGTTTAAAAGCGTGCGTGACCCAGATTCGAACTTTCCATACATATTGTAAAGACAAACCTTTTTACCAAGTTTGAAAGACTAAGTGATTACTGTTCCATCTAATGTGGTAACAAGTATTTTAAGATTTGACTTCGTGACCGAGTTTTTTGGACACATGGCACACATAGACACACTCAGCCTAGATATTGGCAAGATAAACAATCTTACAAAGTTTCATCAAGATTAAGTCATAAATACGGCATCTACAGTGATTTTTTTTTTAAAGATCCAATCTGTTGACCAAGTTTTTGGACTCACGTGATCCAGATTCGAATTCGGCTAAGATTATCATTCTCAAAATATACAATTTGACCAAGTTTCATCAATATTGAGTCATACATGAGGCCTCTAAAGAGAAAAAAATAAAAATAAATAAGATTTCATATGGTTCATATGGTGATCTTTTTTTTGAAAGCACACAACCTAGATTCGACCTCGGAACTAAATATAGTCCAGTAAAACATTCTGACAAAGTTTCGTCAAGAAATAATTAAACAATATGGCTGCACGTGCGATAACGGGCTCAAGCTTGAGGACGCACGACGAAAGACGCACAACGACATACACAGGACATCAGATGACCACACTTACTCACCATGAGCACTTCATGCTATGGTTCGCTACAAAGACTAAACACCATCTCAAATGCATTTCTTTGCAAACATTTATCAACCGAATCATTAATAAAAATAATGCAAAAACATAAACATAAATAACTAAACAATGCTTAGTACAAAAGTTATTTTCAATTAACAAATTATACACTTTCTCAAGATACAGCACAAGCAAAACAATATGTAATGTATTATGAAATTCATATAAAAGCAAGTCCCAAATCTAATTCCGAATGACAAATGTTGAATCTGAATATTCTATTCATAATTCAAACACTCTCATATAGAGTTATTTGTAGTGAGGAAGTCAATAATTCAAACATATACATACACATATGCCCGTACATTCGATAACGAAGAAATTTACAAAAATTACCATCAATATCAGCACAAGTGTCACACATCTGTACTTCCTGCAGTTTTACAAATCAAACAGGACAAAGTACATCGTCACTTATTGTACTTGATAAGACCAAATTTCACAAAACAAGATACACAAGCAAATTCGTTCAATTAATATCCCGTAAATAAATTTGGTTCATGGATGGGTGAAAATCCCTTGATGTATGGTAGAATCCTCACAAAATAAGGCATATTTAATCAAAACGTTTTACATTCGACAAACATATGTGACCTTGACCCTAGAGACCTGAGTCTTACCTTGGCCCACAGCCAGATAAAGAAGAACAATTGCAGAACGTTTTTACAGAATCCCATAGCAATGTACTGCTTAAACTATGAATAATTCATCAAATTGGTGATCGTTGATCTCAATGTGTAACATTGACTTTCCTCTAGAATTATGGGTCTTGCATGTGACTCAGCCCCAGATAATTTAAAACACAACTGTGGTAATTTGCATGGATGTGGATCATATGTCATGGTACAGCTCAAGACAGGAAATATCCTATATGAAAAAGGTATTTTAACGTAAAAATGGTCCATAACACAGTCATTGATAAATGGTTTGCTTCGCAAGCTTATCCATATATACACTCATATTATGGTTCAACGAAATCTTCCCAAGCAACTCCAAGAAGTGGCTTCGGACACAAAAGTGTGTTTATTTTTAAGAAAAAGAGGGTCATAACTCTGCTGTTTGCAAATGGATTAAGATGGAATTGTATGTGCATGGTACATATATATATATATAAGCATTTTTCTGATTTCTGAGATATGGCTTCGGACACAGATGGAATGACGGACAACGCCAAAACAATATACCTCCACCAATGGCGGTGGATATAATAATCAGACGTCGCGAAAAACATCATTCCGACGGACAGACCGAACAATTTTGAGTTGGTACGATATTCATTTACAAAGAATCGGTCCGATCTTCCGACTATGTTTTGAAGATAAAATCATGTTGGCAATAGAATAAAACAAACTAAGATTTAAGCAAAAAAAATATGGAAACGCTATATTTTTCCACTTATTTACATTCGTTATATACATGTTCTAAATAAATCAAAGAGTTAAAATTGCGCTATAGATTTGCGTTATAACTCAATTTCAACTCTTTAAGTTATTGAGAACATGAATATAAAGAATTTTAATAAGTGAAAAAGTATAGCGTAGCCAAATTTATTTGATTTAATCTTAGTTTGTTTTATTCAGTTGCGTTATAAATATTATACGCATAGATAGTTAAAACAAAACAAATATAATACATAAATAAAAATATAAAACTTACAAACATTTATCGCTTTCATGATAACTTTTAACTATAACTAAAAAATCAAATGTTTAAACAAATTGTCATTCTAGCTTATAAGTGTAGTTTAGTAAATTCAGTAAAAACATTTTTTTTATTTAATCTTTAATTTTTTTATGATATCATACTTCTGGGATTTAAACTTTTTTTTAATGTGAACACGTTTGTATTTCAATCTACATATGGATGATATAGAAACAAAGATGCATAGGACATTTACAATTTACATAAGTTATTACTCGTATGAAATCAACAATTCTGTGCGCATAGAAATAGGAAATACTTGTCAGATACTTATTAAATAATAACCTCATTAAAAGACAAAACACCTAAAATACTGACAATTCAGTGCAAAACAATAGGAACTGTCATTTAATACAAACAATGTGAATCATTTAACTAACATGCAAAATTATTAAAACCTTACACGTAACATAGTGCATATAATACACGTATCACCAAAATTAAATTGTCCTATTTCATGTCCTAACATGAAACACTATTTACAGATATAAGCACCCATTTGAAGTGTGTGTATGGTTCCATATGGTGTACGGGCATATCATGATATTAACGAGCCGATGATTAAACCTTATAGAACATGCTATACATCATTTAAAAAAAGTATCCATCGTCAAGACTAACAGTAAAACATCGCATTAACCGGATAACAGGCATATTCACATGTGAATGTTTGACCATTTTGACCAAATAAAAATGCCTCAAAATTTCTTAACCTATCATATATTAATGAAAATGAATGTATTCAAAGGAACTAAACATAAAAACTCATGACAGCAGTACTTTTCCCAGAATATACACCTTACCATATAACTGGACTAATTTCAGCATTTGAGCAGTGAATACGCGCAGCGTTAATGGCTCGGTTAAGACGTTGAAGAGTTGCTTTCTCGGCTTCTTTTTTCTTCCATGCTTCCATGTATTTGAGAACAAATGTACGATGATCTTTTCGGCATTCAGGGGCGTCATACAGCTGGTTCATTGTTCCATCGCTTAAGCCAAGATGCTTGCCGAGCAACCAGAATTCTCTGCCAATGACACTAGATGCTTTCAAAAGGTGGCTTTCTTCAGCTATTGTATTTAAATCATCATCATTATCTATTCGATCTAATGCTTCTTTGTACCAATCTTGCAGCGCCTCTGATCTTTCCATCGCATGCAGATCACATGCAGTACATTTTATCTCACGTTCGAACATAAAAGCTGAGACTCTGAACAAGCCTTTACTGTGTAAAGATTCTTTCATTCTTGGGCATTGAATGCACTCATCAAATGCTGTAGCATTTCTCTGATTATCTAACGATTGGCCAACGAAATTCAGCAAACTGTCACGAAGAATATTTCGAACATCTCGACACAGCTTGAAATCAATGCCCGACGAATGATCTGTTGAGCAAGACGCTATCCGTGCATAAATGATATGATCCTGGTACCAGACGATCAATGTATATGTAGAAGGAAGATCAAAAATGGCCACTATATTGTACAATTGAAACGTATTGCGTTGTTTATTTATTGGCCAAGTTCGAATACATGCAGCAACAAGTCTGTGAAAGAATGATGGGGGCATGAATTTTTCACAAAACACAAAACATAAAACAGCCGTTGTTTTCAGTTTTGTTGGTGACGGTGAAGTATAGTGTAATATTGCCAATGGCGGTTGTTTCAGTAGACAAGGAACAATATGGAAATTTTGAAATGTTGGATTGGAAAGAAGGACTTCATCAGCTTCATATTGTCCATCTTCGCCTTCAATTGTTCTGGATCGTTTGACTTCTTCGAGTTTTAAGGGCTGAGCCATAACATTCAGGTGCTCCATGTAACTGATGACAACATCTCTGTATTTTCCAATATGTGGACTATTGTCCATTATTGCATTGAAAACTGTTGGTTTAAGAATAGCATATTCGGTATAGTCTTTCCAATCTTTCAGAAGCTTGGCTTTTTTATCGGGGACATGATCTATGAAGCATTGAAATGCTTCAATGATCCACTGTGGATCAATAACGACCAATTGCCGGAGTTTGTTTGTGTTGAAATATAGTATGTTCCCATGCATGTGCTGTATTTGCAAAAACAAGTTAAGTTCTTCTCCACCTAGAGGGTGTACATTGACTTTATTTAATTCTTCAATTTTTTCTAGCTGTATAAGCTGTTGTCCTTCATCTCTCATCTTGTCCAACGATTGCTCCATATGAATCCATCGAATAGGACTTTTCTCACCCCAATGATCTTGCCTTTCAGCCAACCTTTTGATTTCGTCTCGTAGTTCACCAAAAACGGAATCACCAGGAGATAAATTGTTCACGAGGAATTTACGGCTATGAATAAGGTCCAATACTGGCGATTCCTCATCGAATGAACTGAGTGCTTTCTCAAAATACAAATCACTAAAACGTTTCTTCTCCTGTTCGCTCCCTTTCATTTTATCTTTACACGTTCCAACAAAAATTACAGTTGCCTCTAAGTTCTTTTCTTCCTTGGTTGAGGACTGATAACCGCTGTACATGTGGATTGCATTCAGCCAAAACTTAAATACTTCCAAATAAGTACAATCTCTAACCAAACCACACCACGTTCCACTCCCATCTTCTTCGTTAACATATTCTTCTAATGCTTTTGTCATGTCCATCACAACAAGATATAAAGACCTCTTATTGAGGAAAAATTGATGGGTAGAATAGTACAGAGTCTGACCCGCAAAATCCCATACAGACACCACTGTTTCTTTATTTGATATTTTATCTGGTTTTGAGTTTTCTTCCTCTTTTATCTCTTGAATATAGTGTTTGATACTTTTATCTTCTTGACGATCTTGAACATTTTTCTTGATATTCTCTAATGACTCTGTATCACGATGCTCAAAATTGTTAACATCATTAAGTGAAGATGTTTTGTTTTCCCTTAAAAACATTTTAAATCTAGATTGATATTTCCTCTCCTTGTGTTCCCTATCCAAACACCAATCTCCATTGTCCATCCATTTGCACCTGTGTAAGTCAATACCTTCTGTACTGTCAGGTGTTATGCGTTGTTCTCTAAAGTCCTTTATAAGATTGTTTACAAGAGAAGTTTTTCCCATACCAAACATACCTAAGACCATTAGGCGAATATTTTTAACTTCTTCCTGGCCATTCTGGAGAGCTTTAGAAAAAATCTCAACGGCCCAGTCATAATCCAGCAAAGCATTCTCATCAGATTGACCTCCTTCAAATGTATGCCTTTCAACATACTCAACGGACCCCCCGAAATGATCCAGCAAATCATTCACATTAAATGTTCCTTCTACAAATGTCATCCCTTCTTCAATCTCTTGACGTCTTGCAATTGAAGCACCTCGAACCTTTTGACGTGCTGTAAGAATTGCTGCATGTAAATCCTCTTTTTCCATTGGTCTAGTTTGTACCTGCGAAATGGAACTGCCGCTGACCTCCACAAGTCTGCCATCATGTATAAGTTCTCTAGTACGCTGGACTTCCCTTTCATCCGCGGACTTCCCTTTCATCCCCACTGTGCCCATGTGCCACTAAAGTATCCGGTAAGTTGGTATCTGAAAAGAATAACGATTCAAGATAAGTTAAGCAATAACACTAGTTCATGCTCAATGAATTTCAATATGTGTAGTGCTTTTTTTTTGAAATACGAGTCGATCGGCACCTAACAGACAATATTTTGCCCAATGGCTTTAAGACAGTTAGTAACATCATTAAACCCATTTCGTATTTTGGTCGTTTGAAACAATTGATTATGACGTCAAGATAAACACAGATGCGCGTGTGAACACATGTAAATCGTTGTACATGTAGTACCGTTGTATCAACAACACAACCGCCATGACGACAATTTGAGGAGACGATCTGGCTTCACATAGCATTAAGTGTATACGTGTTATCTTCAACATGTATTTGGGCTCTTAGCCGTCAAACTAGGGACAAGAAATGCTTTTATATTGAGTTAATATATAGCTTAAATACGAGTTCAATTTGAATTGCAAATCTATATGATATGGTTTTTAGCTTTTTACACGTGTAAGTTATGTGAGTAATTCTGTGTACGGCTCATCTTCAACCTGTTTAAACACCCAATTCTTTGCATTGACCGTAATATGGCATTGACCAAAGCCTTGTTTTATGTTTAGTTGCGTTTTTCCAATATAGTGTATAAGCTTTTGATCACTTGCCTTAAAAAAAACAAGTTGGTAGTAACACCCCTTTATCTCCCTAACACTCTTCATATATCACACTACGCCTTACAACAGCATATCTTAGTATGACCTTTCAAGTTAATAACGTGTTCCATGTTGTTAAAATGAAGATAAACTAGCACTTACAACCCAAACAAGACTATTACCGATCGACTGACTGCCGGCCATGACGCATCATCAGAAGACCAGTGTATAACAAACTACAGAACAGTAGCATGCGATACCGTACCTTAGAAAACAGGTTTAATAGTACTGACTAGACCTGTTCGGTTAACCGACACCCGGTGTCTAAAGTTACCAGAGTTATGAAAGGTTAATGTCACGCTATATTTCCGTATATATATATATATAGGTAATACAGGCCTATTCATGCCCAACGGTATTCATTCTTGACATGTGATGTGTCAAGAAAAGTGTCAAATGCATCAAAATAAACCTGGACAATGTATCTTTTCGACATATAATGTTTTATTAGGCCGATATGGTAGCTTTATCACATAACGAGAGTTTTATTCGGATATTTTCGAATCGACCTTGACCGCGTTCTCAAAATTTTAATTACACCTATCAGTTTATGCTTTTTTGTTCAATTACTCATGGCTGAGCAACATCCATGTTATTTCAATATTGTTATACAGCGTAATTTCGCTATGTTTTCGGACACTATTTTTTTTAGATGTTTTCGGACACTCTAATTTTTTTGGACATGCTCTTTTTAAGACAAACACAAAGTGTGAAACTTATTCTTCGCAAACCAATATTTTCGCTATTTTTAATTACTTTTAAATTTTAATATTCATTTAATGCTTACTCATTTTACCAATATTTGCGTCATAAATCCCGCGACACATCAAACCTGTGGTTTTTACAACCTAATGACGGTACATGTAATACAACCGGCCAGATGAATACAGAAGTCAGTGAACGTCACGTCACGTCTGCTCTATTTGGGTTTATAGGCATGTGTACTCGATACAGGTGATGATGTAATCCGATAGCGTTAAGTTATTTTGCAGTTGAAATGATCTTCGTAAAAAAAACACAATAAGAAATAAGTAATGTAATCACCGTTTTTGTGTTTTTATCATTTCGAGAACAATTGTTTGCTCCTATTTAGTGGCAATACTGATAATCTCATTGATTTTATAATTTAGTATTTTGTTGTTTAATGTCTGTCTAGTAATATCAATTGAGTTATTAAAGGCAACATGCCTCCGCTCAAAATATGAGATGTGACAAATATGCTCCAGTTGTAATGCATGACATATGTAGATGTTATAAGAAAACCATTAAATAACAAACAACGTAACCATAATTAGCTCACTGACAGCATATACGAATTGACTTGAAATCATTAATGGTCCATTATACAGTATATACATTTTTATCTTTGTACCCCGTGGTCAAAGTTCAAGCTTGAAGTTTGTGTATGTAAAACAACATAAAAAAAAAAAAAATG
The DNA here is from genome assembly GCA_007657795.1 of Dreissena rostriformis. NCBI lineage: Eukaryota > Metazoa > Mollusca > Bivalvia > Myida > Dreissenidae > Dreissena > Dreissena rostriformis. The sequence goes on from VMBQ01000636.1 coordinate 81,439, forward strand.
AAATAGGTTTATTTTAATGGTGCTTCTAAATTTTCGGACATTTTCTTTGGGGAATATGTTTTTGTAACTTATTTGTTTCGACATAAAAAACTAGGTATTGCTATTTGGCCGAAATCATAGAGTCATAAAGGTAGTATATCATTCATGTATATGTATAACTAGTAAAGTATGTTCATAAAGCTGCCATATTGAGTCCATGACTGCAAACAAACGCGATATTATTATTTTACAAATGGAATTGATTTTGACGAATACCGTAACGTTTATTGTGACAAACTGAAAATTATTTAGAATTGCTTTAGACAGTATCTTGTTAACAGTATGCTACTTATATGTAAACATTCTCCATCTTTACAATTAAGGTCTTTCTACTTTCAGTTGCAATTCTGGCAACTGTCCATCAATTAAACTCTCGTTGACTTGCTATGGGTTTTCAATCAACTATTCATAGTATACTATAATTACATTCATAACAATAAGGCATAATAGCGTATGTTCTTCGTTATTTTGCCTCAATAAATGGCCACTATTTAATATCACGGTAAACCCAGATGTTATAACCTGTAAACACGTATTGTGTTTCAAATGAAAACCAAAGTATCTACGGTTCTGTAATGAACAAGATAATTCATGAACAAACACAATTCATGCAATATATCAATTGCTCGATATGAACACTAAACTTCCTATATTTAATTCAATAAAAAAACGTACTTACCTGTCCTCGGCATGAAACACTATACACTCAATACACAGTGTAAAATAAGTGAAGATACAAAAAAGGCTTAGATAATGTGTGTTCTTAAAACCACAACACACTTGGCGGTAGCAGAAACAATTCAAACGTACGCTAGCATCACAATAAATTACTGGTTAGTGTTAAAAGAAGTTATACTAATATTCAAATATCATGAAATTAAACATTATAAGGTATATCCCCCAAAGTCTAACTGCACCAATAATTTAAACTTCTGAAATCGAAAGTAGTTGAAACGATTGTCCGTAATGGTTAAACCAATAAACCAGAATGTCATATAGGAAAACGAAACAAAGCTGGACATGCATCGAGTAACTGAAGCGTAATAGTTCGATTAATTTGCATTCGTGAGCTTTAAAATTAAACAGTATTTTACTTAAATAATATGCGTTTTTTTTTAATATCAATTATTAGACTTAATTTTCTGCGGCATCGACATGTATTCAAACCAAACATTATTTAAATAACGAACATCCACGTTATAAAGTAGGTCAAAAGCCTTTACAAGAAGGCGTTCGAAAGATGTAAAGAGTGAACTAACGAGGAGGACAATTGTTGCATAAAATTGACACACGGTCATATAAATGTAAGTAAAAACACGAAATAAATTTCTGAAATAAGTGAGTATAAGGTAATTAACAATGAAAACTTCTTCTCTCTAAGATGTGCACACTTTCTTCAACACTAGTATAAGTCATTTCCGACACAATATTCTGACCAAGTTTCATGAAGATTGGACAATAAATGTGGCCTCTAGAGTGTTCACAAGCATTTACTAAAGCCATATAAGGGAAACTACCACGCCCCCTGGTAGCCATGTTTTAAACCAATCGGAACCAATTTCAAACTCGTCCAACATATCATTGAGACAACTGTTCTCACCATGAAGATTTGACAATAAATGTGGCTTCTAGAGTGTTCACAAGGTAAATGTTGGAGAGGCACGACTCTCGACGGACAAAAGGCGATCACAATAGCTCACCATATACACTTTCGGCTCAGGTGAGCTAAACAAGAAATGAGAAACTGTTGAGTCTGTATCTTGGGTTGAAACTTATGGTATAATTTATTGCTATTCTTACTAATGCAGAATAAATGGTCGCTAAATTCGGCGTGCAACGTGCCCCATTCTATAGGAGCTAGGCAGAGTTTAAAATCTCTATTGACACACCGTTATCAGACCTCGGAAAGGCAAACATTTGAGGCTTGTTCAAATAAAAAACTTGAAAACTACACATACTGATAACAGACTGAAGAACAAGCCAGTAAGATAACCTGTCCCAAAAATCAATTCTACAATTTCAATTTACCCTTATCTAAGACATTGTTAAGTCGGAAACCTGGCACAAGCCCCATATGTGAAATTCATATGAATGTTAAAGCACACACTTTTTTAAATGTAAAAGCCTCATAATCATATCAATTCCATGAGAATTTTTGTAGTCATACACGTTCTTAAACTCAAAATCCCCATAATTATATCAATTACATATGCATTTTTAAATCACACACTTCCGCAAACTGAGAGCCTTACAATGAATCCATTTAAATGTTATCAGTTTATGCATGTGTTTCAAACAATACAGTAATATATGTAAATCACAATAATCTAAATGTGGTGACCAGCTCTTGTGTAAAACGCACACATTATTCAAAATGCAGCATCCAACACTGTATATTGCAGATTTGTTTTTTTTTATCAGAACACTAGCATGTGCTGAATGTACAATTTTGTAAAGGTATAATAGGATGATATTACATATCCAACAGATACCAATGTCAATGTCTGGAGAACAAAAGTTGACATGCTGGCAAAGGTTTATAACTTGTCAAAAGAGAAACGCCTTAACAAACTAATGCAAAATGTATCCGTTTTTTTACTCATTGGGACCTATAATGTACACATTTGGAGTATTATAAGTAACCTTACACTGACCTTTATGAGTGAATGTAATATCATTTTAAATCTGTGACCATGATCAGGTAAGTCTCGATATTGAAATTTCAAAAGAGTGCAGCATAAAAACAAGAAATGTGTCGATAGGGCACAGATGCCCCCTTATACCACTTTTGTCTCAAATGTCCGCGTATGCCGAAAACAATCCAGGAAAGGTTTTGCTCAAAGAAAATGTATACGTCAAAGTCCCATAACTTCGCCAAAAATCAATGGAACGGAACAAGACCATCACTTCATCTGTAAGTCATATAGATACTAGGCTCAAACAATAAATAATCTGTCAATATCTGAAAGGGTTTCGTAAAACACCTCCGGAACACGCTTATTATAAAGAAAATTTCAAAGTCCAAGGCCCATTACTTTGCCAAAATTCAATGTACGGGAAAGAAACTCATGCTTCATCTGTACGTAATGTAGGTAGACTCATACAGAAAAAAAGCTCAATATCGAAAGCGTGCGTACATAACCAATGGAAAATGGTTATTATAGAGAAAAATTCTAAATCCAAGGCCCATACTTTGCCAAAAATCATTGGACCAGAACAAATTTTACACTTCATATGTAGGTTGTGTAGGTAGACTCACATACACAAAATTAACTCAATATATGAAAGCGTTGCGTAAACAAACTCCGGAAAACTGTAATTAAAGAAAAAAATCTAAGTCCACGGCCCATAACTTTGCCAAAATTCTATGGACCGGAACTAAACTCACACTTCATCTGTAAGTCATGTAGGTTGACTCACACACCAAATATCAGGTCTATATCTGAAAGTGTTTCGTAAAAACCTCTAGAAAACGGTTATTATAGAGAAAGTATTGAAGTCAAAGGCCCATAACTTCGCAAAACATCAATGGAACCAAACTCACACTTCATCTGTAAGTAATGTAGGTAGACTCAGGTACCAAAAATCAGCCCAATATCTGAAAGCGTTGCGTACAAAACTTCCAGAAAACGGTTATTATAGAGACAGTTAAAAATAGTGTATGGCAGTGTCAAAATCAGAGCCTGTAAATCGCGTTCAAAGTCGGCCTATTTTACGTTGTTTTTTTAACACACAAAAATGACTAAAGAAAAACCCGGAAAAGGTAAAAGTGTTCATAAAAACATTATTATTAATTTGATATTTATTAAAATGCTACCGTTGTAAAGAAGATCCACTAGGGGTTATAAACGCAATATTTTTCCAACCGACCATACATTATTTGGTATTCATCGAAGAAAAATTATTCTGTGCAAGCGGATCCCACTTGATACCTGCTTAAGCCGAGCTATGTTGAGTGTGTTTCACTATGGGATACTATGAGAATCTTAAGTCAAGGAAAAATTCGTGACTTTAGATCCCCATGGTACGTCGAAAATATTTGTAATGGAGGCTATCACACTTATCTTAACATTAAGATATTATTGATCAATCGATTCTTTCATAATAAATAAGGGGTCTCACGGCCCCTGGCAAAGCGTAACCATTGTAAAGAAATTAATTTAATGTATTTAATAAAGCTGCTATCATTCCGAATCTGAGGTTCTCATTTGTGTATTGTCTTAGTTTTGCCTGTAATCACGAACACAATCAGTGATTGTTTTAATCATTTCCTTCTCAAATTAAGCTAGTATTGTTTTAAAGAAGATTCTCCATAATTTTGTAAAAACAGAAAACAATTTTGGATCTCTTGTTTTTTCGTAGTTTTAAGGTGGCATAATGTTGTTCGAAAGGTCCGTGAAAAACAACTACCCATGTAGTATTTATATTTATACAGCTGCCTTTAATACTGATTGTGCATGCATTGGCATGTCCTTTTTTATCAGCTCAAAATCGGAATTCTGCGTTGATTGTGTCCGTTGTCCGTTTTATAATGATTAATTGTAATATATAATATAAAGTATTAATAATGAGTATTTTGTATGTCTGTGAGCGTCTTTGTGCGTCTTTGTGTGTCTTTGTGCGTCTGTGTGTGTCTTTGTACGTCTTTGTGTGTTTGTGTGTGTCTTTGTGTGTCTGTGTGAGTCTTAGCAGCATTTAGTAGGCCCCAAACTAACGGTTACAATCCACTAAATAGATTGTCATCATAACAAGTTTCGATAATTACTGTCTCTGGTATCTATAAATTTAAACGTTCTTAATCATAGCAATTAAAAGTTTTTTTTTATATTTTTTGTTGTAAAATATATTCAACACATGTTCATGTACCATGTAGTGTTCGAGGGTCGTACGAATAGATATTTCCGTTCCCAACAGCATGTCAGTTTGGTCGGTGATCACCATACCGGACAGGTTGGGTTTCCTCTGAATACCCTGCCCCCCTTACACTCCTACCCTACACACACAACATAAGACCACACTAAAAAATAAATATCTATCAGTAAAAAGCACACAGCTTGAAATTGCAGCTACTATGCAACTTTCGTCCCAGCTTTCTTGAGTTAAGAAAGTTAATTAGATAGGAGTTTGGGACACACTCCGAGCTCTTTCATAATGCAGCCACAGGCCCGAAAGGACATCATAATCTTAAACACACACACATGGCACGACATGGTTGTCCGGTTAGCGCAGGTTTTGGTCCACGCGCTTGTCACCTAGGCGCAGGCTCAATCCAAGCTCCCGGAGCGTAACCATTCGGTATGGTTTGTCGAAACTTTAGGTCTTTATTTAGTAAAAAAATGAAATATATTTATATATATATATATATATATATATATATATATATATATATATATATATATATNTAAACTGTTCTCATTATTTAAATTACCTTCGTTTTTAGCGAGGTTTTAAAAGTGTTCAACGAATTGTTTTAAATCAATTGTTTCTCCGTTGGGGTTCGCGGATCTTTGTTTGAACATTTTCCAAAATTCTTTTGGTGATTTTGAGTTCATGCTGTCCATCTTGCGTCCTAATGTATGATCACTTGTAAAGTTCGCTCGCCGCTGGGGCACGTTTGTTAATTTCTAAGTGCTTAGCGCAGACCGCGCATGATGCGATAGACGTGCTAACATCGTGAGTCATATTATGCAAGCGGTTGAAAGGTCTGACGTGCGGTGATCCATGGACGCGTATGCCACTTTGGGTCGCAGAAATTTTCAGTAACAGGGGTTTAATTTGTGATTTAGCTTAAAGTATTTTAATCACAATTTAAAATTACGCTTACATCGGAGAAGTTTGGGTGTAAGGGAATTTTAGCGTCTATCAACTGTAATGTTAATAACTGGTTTCATGCTATTATTTGAATTACGAACCACACATGCAAATGTGTGAATTTAATGGTGTGGTTGCAGTTTTGATACCAATTCCTGATACATATTTATCAATACATGACAAAAGATTTAAATATGAAAGTTTAAATGATAGTTCCTTCTGGCTGTAAACACAAACCGACTACATACTGCATGTACAATTACGCAGTTGTTAATCTTGCCAGAATTGACCTGGCACTGACCTTTATGCATACATTTAATTACCGTTAGAACGATTAAATTTGTGTCCGTATTGCTAGCGATTATCATCGATTGACACATACTTATATTAATTAGTATACTGCTTTTTCTCATTTAGTTGGTATACAAGTGAATACACTCAAAGAAAATGTTTGATGAAAGTGAAGTATCTGGTTGTGTCGCAGAACTTTCTCGTTGACAAACATATTATATGTAAAAAACAATAAAAGAAATCTCACCTTTGTTTTAATCTTAACTGCGACCGAATGCTATTAAAGTCCATTTCATACTGTATGTTTTGACCTTGCTTACAATGCTGTTGAACAATAGAAACATATATCTTCATAAGGAATACCAGCACATAGCAACAATATAACGCTTCAATAAAGATCCAGAGCATAGGAATATTGAATTACCTGATATACTAAAGCTATATTTACAGAATACATCTGAAGACATCATCATCTTATGTTGAAGACCCCATACACATTGTTTCTTAACTTTCGTTATTGCTCCGATGTTTGTGTTCATATATTACTTCTGTGCGAGTGTCTAAAGATGTATATGTAAGTCTAAAAATAAATTTCAAATCTTGACGGTTTGCTGACTTTTTCGGGAAGTAAACAGTGCAGTTGAATTATCAAGTGGAGACTCTACCTTAAAATTTAAGATAATGCTATACACGTTTTAACAAAAAGTAAAAGAGACTGAAACTCGAATGTCTAAATGTATTATTAAAATACATTTTCTTCGATAATTAATGGGTTAATTAATGTTTATTCCATCCATTTGTGTTCTTAAAGAGGTGAAAACTATTGTGTTAGTTTCTATGAAAAAATAGTTTATTGGAAGTCTGATACAAGTGAAATTATCAAGGGGACATAACGTAAAACAATATTTAAACTATTATGCGTTTTAAACATCAAATATTGTACAATTTTACTTTAAGATGATCTTAAAAAAAAGACTTATGACATAATGTCATGTCATTTTTATAATTGAAGTTATTATAAGACTTGAGGAAAACAAAGAATGTGACACAAAACACGCACCTATATAACGTTATATATTTATAAAATAATATGTTCATATTACATGTGAACAATTGTGATGTCACCCTATTGCGAGCGACATGATTTTATGGAACGAAACATTTTTGTTTATTTTAAGAGCGAAAATTGGTTTTACATTAAAAGGATACAATAAAATGCATCAACAACGTATGATTTACCCCAATGTGGTAATTTATTTATTTTGTACTATTTGTAGATACGAAGTGGATAATAATATTTTTTTACAAGTTTGATCAATGTGCAAAGTACTACAGTATTTAAAATAAACGTTTTATCATTTGAAAAAATGATACAGTCGCACGCTTTTAGCAAACGTAATGCTATGAACCTACTACTATATAGACAGTTAAATGTATGATGTCATTTTGAAATACAAATATAGGTTATTAAATGAGTATTTAAAAGAATACAGCAAGTATATAACTGATTAAGGACTGAGATTGAAGTGCCTCTACTACAGGATCATAAATTATATAATATCGGAAAATCACTAATTTATGCCAGGACAAATCAAACAATACACACTATGCTTTAAGTATTTAACGGCAAAAACTATCTGTTCTGTATGTACAATTAGTATAATTGCAGTTGAGTACTCAATACACATCAATGTATTAACTTCAATTGATAGATTCCTTTATTTATACAATGAAATTAACCATTAACAATGATTATTCACGTTTTTACCATGTACATATTTAAGCTGTTAAACAATTTTGACAGATTTTTATATGCTTGCTAAATTTATTCTTCCATGCTATCATATATAACACTGATTGCATACAGGGGAAAATCCACTTCATTGACTGTAAAGCTTTGTTTAATATGTTGAATGTATTTATACAGAACTACATAAACAAGTATAGGGTGGAATTGCGACTATTTCTACGATGAAAAATATACGGTGTATGTATGTATTGCATTTTGCCTGGATAGTAACTTTGGCAAGCATACCATAACTTTCAAATAGTTTTGAAAGTGACAATGAATGATTACACGATGGATCTCACACAAAGAGGTAACTATGCGAAGTAATATTGGCAAGATGTTGTTCACAGATTAATGTATATTATTTGATCATGAAATGCTATGAATTGAAATATTCAACAAAATGTAATAACTCTTATATAATATCAATAATTGAAATAAGCAATTTGCTTTCGGTAGTTATGACAGTTATAGTGCGTTATGCAGATTGTAGCGATAATATCAATTTTAATTTTACTTACTCTCTTATTTATGAACATATAGTTTCATTATACAGCAACAAATGGGGTGTTATGCTGCCTACTGACAAATTTTTATTCATATTTATATATTTTTTTATTAATCTGTCAACAAGTACTTTCAAAGAAACAGTTTCAAAAAAAGGAAAGTGTCTGATTTTAAAATGACTCTGTAGAAGGATTTAATATGATGAAACTGTCTTTCCTCCAAAACAATACACATATGTCAAATATGTATGAGTATAAGAATTAACGGTTTAGACCATGTCCAGATATTAAGTGTATGGGTCATGCAAAGATTTGCACATAACCTTGCTTATAAGTCGTGGCCTTTATTTATGATCAAAAGCTTCAAAACATTAAAGCAACATGAATACAATGTCTATGTAGCATGGAGTAATGTGACACAATTGTAAGCATATCATTTAAGTGCATGTGGGGCATAACACAAATCCTTATACCTCCTTAAATTTTCATGACGAACACACGATAATGTATCAAGCCATTGTTTGAAGATGGTAACCGAAAATAATTCAATTTGTTTCAGAGCATCAGCATTATATACTTCACTATGCTGCTTAGGATAAGTAATTCGAAGACATTGTGTTTAGTTGATTCTTTGACAATTGTAAATTAGTTTATTTGTCTATGTAATAATCGGCAAGTGAACGAACTTACTCAATATTTTCCAAGCGATTAAATTAAAATGTTATTAACATGAACTGATGATATGCATGACAAGCCCAATGATCCACACGAGTTATCTGCCCTTGAACGTAGGCCATCGCATTGCAGTTTTATAAAATATGATTAGTTTATTGAGCAAACTCCATCCATATTTCCAAAGCGGTTCAAACTTAAAGTTAAATTTAAACTTCATCAAGATATCACAATGAAGTAAAGACACTGTTTCATGCCAAATAATCCATTTAGTTTTTTATTTATCTGCCCTTGAACTAAGCTACCAAATGGTGCTTTCTAAATAAGCATATTTGAATCCATTTAAATGATCATTGTTTATTTGTCAATCAGCAATACTTTTTTTCTTGTTTTCATGGTTATGTATTTCCTAAACATCATAACTCAAAACATTTACGTAATTAACGGATTAATACAGTTGGGTTATCTACCATTTTAAAAGAAAGGACAGGAGTAACGACAGATTTATATCGATATTTGTTTGTATAAAGGTGGCGTTCTCAATATCTACTACGTTCTTTTCCCGGTGTAAGATTATCTGAGGTACCCATCACCCATCATCATTTTATTTAAGACTGTGTTCAAAGTGTGTGTGTGTTCATTTTTTATCGTTCATATGTTTTTGTGTCGTACATATTCGTGACTCTCTCATAGGTGTGCTCAATTTATTTTCTCTGTTTGTATCCCTAGTAGAAAGACTATCCGTGTAAGCTAACTGCTGTGGCTGTCAGACAGTCACATTTGTGCCATTCCAGGACAACAAAAGTACCAAAGCGCATTACCACAGTTACCAGGACTTAACGTTTTATATAAAAAAACACACATAAATTCATAGTGTTGGTTTGACATAAACTTGTGATATGCTACCATTATTGTGTATGTGATAAAATTGAAATGAAATGCATTTTTTTGTTGGACATAGAAGACATCTTGAAAAAAAAAAACATACAAATATCGGGCAAATGCAAGAGGAAATACTTCAGTATGCCACTAAGTCGATTTCGACCGACATCGAGCGTGTAGCACGACGATCGAAAACCCGATATCGGGACTACTTAAACTGTTGGCTGAGATACATCCGTTCCGTTAATTAGCTCAATAATTATGTAATTGGGATGTTATGTCCGTTATTGCTACAATGTATATAGATTGTAATGATATCAGCTTTTCGGGCCAATTCAAAGATAACAGGTTAAATCTCATCATGCTTTAAAATGACCGTTTTAAGGTTTTTACATTCATTATTTCAGATTTGTCTTTCTGTTCGTACTTGCGTATGTGCGTCCGAAAAAAACTGTATCGTGCGCTAAACTGAACACGTATGTAAGCTATGTTGATAAACCTCATTATGTGGATAGAGGTCCCTATGGTAATTTGTGCGTTATTTCAGGTTGTTGTTTTCAGACGATACATTTGGTAGCTATGGTTACATCAATAAATGAAGCTATGTTGATGAAGATCATTTTGTTCACAAAGAGATATAAGGTAAATATATAACGTCTTTTAGTTTGTGTGTGGCTACAACTGTTGTTTCTATGATAATTACCGTAAAAATTCAAAACTAACATCTGCATACTGCAATAACTAAAAAAAAACTTCGGGTTTGTTCATGAAACCTATGGAGGTTATGTTCTTACTCAGACACCATTAACCTTGTTGGTGACTTCTGTTTGTTTGTGACAAAGCTTCTTTTTTTTATTTATTTTTAATAAGTCCTTTTAATACATTGTTAACAAATGGAACATTTACGCGAATGTTGAATGTCTTTTTCTTTCGCAACAATAGTGTTTACACACCCGTTTTACTATAGGAATTGTTCTTAATTGTTCACTTTTAAATGTAATAATCTAAAACGAAGACGTATATCATTCATCGCAAACGTCCTCAGTATCCACACGTTAAACTAACTTATTCATGAAACGGTCAATGCTAAGTCTAATAAATATACTAAGCCAAGTTCTAGTTACAACTGAAGTAGAAACAAGCTTTCAGGAAATGGTTTTCCACCAAGTTATTTTAACGATGCTCCTGTCGTCAGCTTACATTTGTTGTATCTTATAGCAACACAATAAGACTTGCGGAGTCGGGGGGGGGGGTTGATTCTTTGTCACTCCTTTGAGTGACCATGTTTTGAACGTTCCTTCTGGTATTATATAAAGAATTGTTCATTTGCGCTTTTCTATCAACTATTTCAGGAGATTTCATTTAAATTTGTAAAGGTTGTTTAACCGTTTTCTGCAAGTACTATATAAAATGATAGAAATCTCGTAATTCACTTATTTGCGTAGCATTGATACACGTTTTATACCCCAGCTACGAAGCATAGGGGATAAACAGGAATTACCATGGATGTCAGTTTTACTTTAACTGGGGCACTTTACATTAACTCTCGATCCGTCCGTCGGTTGGTCTGTCCATCCGTCCGTCCGTCCGTCCAAAAGAAGATGGATAATGCGAGAACTTAACCTAACCTTATTTCGGTAGATGAAACTCGACAAAAAGATGGAGGGCAATATCGAAAATAAACACATGATTTTAGTATTTTTGTCAGACAAATATTCGGTTGATATGGTTACGAAAACTGTCTTTAAAAAAAATAATAAAAAAAATCATTTTTGACCGTGAAATAAACCATTAACCTAAACATAAAACTGCGCTGTTTATTATCATTGTCCATATTTATTCCCAAGCATCCTGTGAATAACATTACTGGAACTGATAGGCGTTATGACTGTTTGCCAAAAAGGTCGAGTGCGTATCAGAATATCGTTAAAACTACTGTCTAAATATATAGGTTAAACAGTGCATTATACTGGTGATCAAATTAGATGGTAACATACATTGGCCTCGCAATAAAGCTTCAAGAATTTTGTTATTTCTTTTTATATTTGTTAAATTATTGTTGTAAAGAAACATGTATGTTTGTATTATCTTATATCGTTGTTCATGCTTAAAGAACTTCATTTAGGTCCTTGATCAAAATTAAATACAACACGTTGTTTGTTTACCAAACTGTAGTGTCATATCTATGCTGATATCAAGGGCTTCGGACAATTTCTGTGGTCTGTCGTAAATATACTCGGTATAGTGTCCCTTGTGATCTTCGTTTTTATCGTTAAGTACAAACACTTGAAACCTGTCTTGTTTTATTTATTGTTTAATATTTCGTGATGTGACATATGTTGGGCTGTTACATTGAAGATCTTTATGTTACTTAATCATGGATTTTTGAGCAATATAATTCCGCATGTTGTAAATCGTAAATCGTAGCAAACTTGAGTGCGTTTAAAGTGCCATAAATAAAACCGTACCATGCCGTGTACGAGAACATATGTCTCTGGAAGAAAGTTTGAAGATCGAATGAAGCAGTAAGCTTTTATACATGAAGTCGTAAGGAAAAAAAAGGCATACATATACAAACTAAGTGAGCTTTAAGCTTCACGATCAGAAGAAATAATATAATAGCACGACCTGTGTCAGTTAAGATAAGTAATTGTGTGTTCTGCTTGTTGTTGTTGATGTAGTATAAAACTCGACATCATGGGATATTTGCATTACAGTGAAAACAAAACACACCAAGTATTGTGTGTATTATACAGTTATTGTTTTCTGTTTGATATTTGATTTTGTGTATAGTATACCTTTATCATGTTATGCAACTCTTAAATCTTCCTTATTATCATTAACATGTTAGACATCTTTTAAGTCTGTTTAATGATCATAAACAAGCCTGACTACTTTCAGGTCAGTGAGTTGTACATATCTGGCAATGTTAAGGACTGTAAGATGATTATAAACATGTCGGACTTCTTTTAGGACTGTGCAAGTACCATATGTATATCTACACACTTTAAAACTCACGTTGAGCTGTTAAGCCAATACATCTACGTCAATATTCGTGTTAGGATTAAAAGCAGGTCTGGCTACTTCAAAGCCCCTGCATATGTCATGCAGATAACAGAGTATACACAATTTTGTGTTTGTATAATTTACATTTTGAACAAGTTTAAAATACCGATAATACATGTTAATGTTATTCCAGTTGAATCATAGTTTTTCTATTGGTTTTGATATAATAAATGTGTTAAACACCATCGTCAAATATACAGAGTTATCCCCGGTTTGTTGTTTGTTTTCTACACTTATATTTACTTATGGTAATGTGTTAGTGCAATATAATTCTTAAAACTAATTCAATTAAATTGGGATGCGATGCGGGTGATTTTTATTTACTTGAAGTTTTATGAATAATTCTTTGCAAGGTGTGAGATTAAGAGCTTCCTAAAACCCTTTTCAACCTTGATGCTTTGCATTGACCGTTCCAAGACGGTGACCCCAGTTTTATTCGATTGTGTGTGTGTGTTTTGTATATGTCGGTCTTGACTACAACATTTGCTTTGTGTCTCGTTGTTTGGCAATGTATTTATTGCAAAGGACCGCATTGTAAATTGAGGATTCTCTCCTGCTGGAAGCTGAATGTTCAGTAGGTATATTTGCGCATAAATAAGGGTCAAGTGTGAGGTTTGGAGCTTATTAACCGGATTAAATTAAGCCTCGAGTGTGTTTTTGCATTGAATTTGACATATGTAGGAGATGACCTAAGATATTTCATTTTCGATTTGAAGTTTCCATTGTTGTTAATTGTGTAAATATGTCATATAACAGAACTGCTATTGGCTTATTGCTCGTTTTGCAGTACCACAAAACCGGTTTACAACCCAATGATTTATATTGACCGCTCCAAGGCGGTGATCATAGTTTTGTTCATATTAACATTACTTTTGTATTTTTAGTTGTCCGTCGTCCGTCCGTCGTCCGTCCGTCTGTCCACATTTGGTTTGTTAACACTCTAGAGGCCATATTTCTTGTCCGATCTTCATGAAACTTGGCCAGAAGATTTGTCCCAATGATACCTCGATCGAGTTTGAAACTGGGTCATGCTTGGTAAAAAACTAGGCACTAGGTAAAAAAAAACAATATTGTAAACACTGTTGAAGTCACATTTCATGCCCAATCTTCATTTAACTTTGTCAAAATGTTTGCTTAATAATATGTTGGTTGAGTTCAAAAAAGGTTCTGGTCCGTTGAGAAACATGGCCGCCAGTTTGCGGGGCAGTTTTCCTTATTTGGCTATTGAGAAACCTTGTGAACACTCTAGAAGTCACAATTTTTGCTCAGTCATCATGAAACTTGGTAAAAACATTGATTTTGTTTATATCTCAGACGAGTTCGAAAATGGTCCAGATCGGTAAAAAACATGGCCACCAGAGGGCCGGGCAATTTTCTCTATATGTATATAGTGAAAACATGTGCACACTCTAGAAGTCACATTTTGGTCAAATTTTCATGAAATTTGGTCAGAACATTTTTTTTTCTAGATACGTGAGTTAAGTTTGAAAATGGTTCCGGTCCGTTGAAAAACATGGCTGCCAGGGGGACGGGGCAGTTTTCTTTATATTCATATAGTAAAAAAGACTTGTGAACAGTCAAGAAGTCACATTTTTTGCCATATCATCATAAAACTTGGTCAAAACATTGGTTTTATTGATATCTCGGACCAATTCTAAAATGGTACACATCAGTGAAAAAACATGGCCGCCATTGGGAGGGGCAGTTTTCTCTATATGTATATTGTGCAAAAAATTTGAACACTCTTAAAGTCACATTTTTGGCCCAATTTTCATGAAATTTGGTCACAACATCTGTTTCCTAGATACAAGAGTTGAGTTCAAAAATGGTTCCGCTACGTTCAAAACATGGCTGCCAGGGGGGGGGGGACGGTGGCGCATTTTCCTAATATGTATATATAGCAAAAAAAAGCTTGTGAACACTCTAGAAGTCACATTTTGTGCCCAATTATCATAAAACTTATTAAAAACATTGGGTTTATTTATATCTCAGATGAGTTCGAAAATGGTTCCGATCGGTAAAAAGCATGATCGGCATGGTGGGGCAGTTTTCCTTATATGATTATAGAGAAACCTTGTAAACACTCTAGAAGTCACATACCTGCGCATTATCATCGTGAAAGTTAGTCAAGACATTAGTTTCATTTATATCTCGGAAAAGTTGAAAAATGGCTCAAATCGGTGGGGAAAAAAACACCTTTAGCTCACCTGATTGCTCAGGTGAGGTTTTAGGATCGGTCTTTGTCCGTCGTCCGTCCGTCCACATTTGGTTTGTAAACAGCAATATGGCTACACAATCTCAGTCAAGTTTGATAATGACCAAAATCGCATTATAAATGCCAAAATTATTGCCCTTAGATTGTAAAAATTTTCATTGTATTATACAAGATCCTTTTTAACACTCTAGAGGTCACAATTTTGTTTCAGATTTTATAAATCTTGGTCAAATCTAACAAAACCCTTGTAAACACACTAGAGGCCATAATTTTGGTCCAATAATGATGATACTTGACTAGGATGTTTTTCTTGATGATATCTAGGCAAAGTTAGAGATTGGGTAAAGTGTGGTCAAAATCTTGTTCACGAGGTCCAAATCTTTCAAAAACCTTGTAAACACTCAAGTGCCTATAATGTTTGATTCAATAATGATGATACTTTAGGAGTAAGTTTGCTAGGGCAATATTTACGCAAAGTTTAACATTTGGGTCATGTGGGGTCAAAATCTAGGTCACCAGGTCAAAGCTTGAAACACCTTGTTATTACATGTTCCAAGTCAGGTTCAGGTGAGCAATCTAGGGCCATCATGGCCCTCTTGTTATGCCATACTAGTTTTCTCTCGAATTGCCATATGCTATAATAAACTTTATATTCTGCTGGTAAGGATGACGTTTCACTTTGTTATATTTGCAATTTCGCAAACACTTCTGTTTAGCTATTATAAGAAAACGCTTTTTTAAACTATTAGCAATCAAAGGTGACATAGATGTATCTACGATTAGGGTTACTCCATACACAGTTTCTTCAAACCTAAGTAATATCAAAAAATTAAATGAACTATCGAAGATAACCTATTTTAGTTTCTGCAACATCATTTGTTAAGTGCGATGCGGTTGAATCATTTAGGTTTATCCAAACTGTCAGCTTAATCCTAAACACGTCGGTGAAAAGTCAATCTAATCTTTTCAAGGATGAATTTTATAAATAGAGCATATATGTATGTAATGGTTTCAACGTCTAAATGAATCTTTTCAGCGTATTTATTGCTGGATAAATAGATCATAAACTTTGTTTAGGTGGTTTTGTTGTCGTTATTTTTGTTATTTTTGTTATAAAGGAACGTTTTCAATAAACAATGCATGACCTTTTTCAGGGTTGTTGTCTTTATATAAAATGATGATTACACATGCCATTCATTGAAAAAAAATAATATAGCTGAGTGTTTTATTAGCTTGAATTATTCACCGAGATATCGAGTTTAAAAATGTCTCAATGCACGTTACTTAAAATACTGGATTCACACCTGACATGTCCATACACAAACCGAAATCGACCACTCACCAGCTGTCAACTTATATACGGGATTAACTGATAAGGTACCCTTGCTTGCCGAACCAAAGTTGGGAAAACTATGTGGCAGAGTTTTCGCTTAAGGTGGGATTGGTTTATAAAAGTCTATAAATCACAAGCAATGAAACGTTATTTGTAATATGACTTATATATAATGATTGCTAGCCAGACCTTAAGGATTTAATCGAACAGATAGGCAGACAGCGAGCCAACATAATAAGGAAGTCACACACACAAAAACAGACACGGACTTAGATTAATCCCATATAACAACATGTGATTGCAATGTATGAGCTTATATCAAGTTATTTGAGTTAAAATTGTTAAAGTGATTATTTTTATATAACCACGTGTATTTATGAGTCATATATTTTCGCCTCTCAAATGTGTGTTCATGGTATGTCCTCTCTTTTAATCCCTGGTAGAATAATCATCCATATGTATATATCATTAAACCCATTATTTATTATATATTATAATATTCATTCATTCAGGACATACGGTGAAAGCCATGCCTTTTCAGATAAAAAAAAAAGTACCAATGAGCATTACCACAGTGACCATGGTTGGTCCTTTATATAAACAAATAAGGTGTGTCTTTCAATTAATCCGGTATGATATAAACTAATAAAATGCGATCATATTTTTGTATGTGAGTGCATTAAAATAAAACGCATTGTTTTTGCTCATAATAGAAGACATTTTTGAAACAAAATTAAAATTAAATATCGCGAAAATGTAAGACGAATGACTTCAGTATGCAATTTTCATGCAAGATAACACTTCATAAATCGACATATATAAATGGGAACGCGTTATTTGGCCATCGTTGATAAAGTCAATGTTGATTTTGTTTAGCAATTGTAGAAGATTTTGGGCTTTAGCGTCACATCGTGGATCACCCTCAAGGTTCCAACAGGGGTGTTTAAAGTTACAATCACAAACGATGATACATAGTTTATGCATTAGTTTACAATGGTTTCTGGTTGTGTTGACATTAGTTTGAGGGATAGATACGCATCGTATATGGTAAGATTGATGTTTATCCTTTTATATCGTAATGACGCGAAATTCCAGTAGAAAGTCCTGGCTGATTTCTATTTCAGTGAAGGGTTTACCCAGTTTGATAGATATTGCTACCCCAGTGCCTTGTATTTTGTCTCTTTGGTTTCATTTTTCAGGTTCTTGGTTATATTTAATACGAAATGTTCCTTGCGAAGGCCGGAAAAGCGAGAACGCGAGAGATCAATATTATGTTATGAGGCTGGTATTTGGGTATGGGAGTGAGAATTGTTTCTATGTGGTTGAATTGCAAAGTCCTATTGTGGTGCAATCGCAAAGTCCTATTGTGGTGCAATCGCAAAGTCCTATTGTGGTGCAATCGCAAAGTCCTATTGTGGTGCACTCGCAAAGTCCTATTGTGGTGGAATCGATTTCGGTTAGTTCAGGGCTCATCGTCCAAATAGTAGCGGTTAGATTTTGGTAGTTGCTAATGTTGTGGTTGTTTGAGTTGTTAGTTGATAAATTGTTTTTTCTCCGTTGTTGTTGGGTATGTCGGCTGATGGCGGATGAGTATGGCTGTTGTTGGGTTAAGTTGTTGTTGATGATGATGATTATTGATAGGCTGATAATTATTAAATTATTTACACCATTGTAATCTTATTTTTATTCCTGTTTAACACCGAATTTAAATAAAACATAAGTACGTCCTTCTACTATACTAACTTAACCTAAAGGCAGAGGTACCCGGAAGAAACACCTAAGATTATCTTTGTAGAACTATATCCACTATGTTCCTTGTCATTTCTTCTTAAGAAATTATTTGTAATTATTGTTTTCAATGATCTTCATTTTATCATATTCTAGAAAGGAACAAAACGAATCAACGAAGACAGAAATACATAGGGCGTTGGAAATGTACATCGGGATAACGTTTTTTGCACAAATCAACACAACAGGAATATAATAATGCAGTTCGAGTAGTTTTCCTTTGAAATAAGTTATACATGTGATCATTACCTCGTTGATGGTATGCATCTTAGTTAGTTGACAACAAATGTTATGTGATAAGTTATATTCAGTTAAGCTATTATTGTTTGTTAGAAGATATCAAAAACGTAAACTAAATAATTATATTTAACGTCAACAGTTTCCCGATAAGTGTGTTACAACTCGCGCAACTACGCACATGCAGATAAAATAAAAACACCTTTTGGTAGCGTCTGATAATTCAGAGAGTCGACAAAAAAACTATTGTATTTTTTCATGTAGTTGATGTTTTCAATAACACAATTTATAATTGTGCTTATTTCTTCTATAGGTAATACATTCTTACCGAGGCCTTGGTCGCAACCCAACGCGTCATACCACGGACTAGATGTACGATTTAGATATTGCAAAACACAAGTATGATGAACACTTGTAAATTACGCACGCGGCTGTCGCACGTTTGGTAAGTTTTAAACGACTCAAGTCAGATGGGGTAATCACGTGATAGTCAAGATGGCGACGTCCATGCCGAGACAGGTGTTTTTCGCCATTTTATACCCTTTATTACGTTTGTTTAATTTTTGAGTGCCGCTCACTTTCCAGCCATATCAGTAAGAAAGTAAACAGCGTTTATTCCGTATTAATATTCGCTTTATATCTCGAATTTACTCGCTACGAATTTTCTTAGCGAGAGCTGTAATTGTAATTGTGTAACAATACGTATCACATATTGAACGTTTTAGAGTATTGAAGGAAATAAGACAGTCACAATCATATGGTATTTTAAATATCAATAACATAAGAGAGCGACAACAACAGAAGGTTAAGTACCATTCTTGTTCTATTGACAATTCAATCAATGACAATGAACAAAGTGGTAATTTTTTCCCTGAGTGATTCACATACATTTGCGAATGTTTATCGAGTTTATACCCGTTTTGAGAACATTTTGACCGTTGAAATGATGACAAATGGTAAATAATACCATATATTTTACCATATATATATTTATATATCAATGTTTATTATGAGATTAAACTGATGTCAAAAAAACAACCTGACAAACTTATTTTTCATTTCAATTTGTGTAACAGCCAAGATAAAAGTGATTTTCAGTGTTAAACATTTGTCCAGCTGTTTCGAAAGATGACAACATTCTCCTTACGTTTAAACAACAAACAAACAATACAAAAAGAACAAACAAACAAAACACTCACCAAAGCAAAATTCCCGCAAATCTGAAATACAAAAAAATAAAAATAAAATCAACAACAAAATATATGTTGTATCGCTGCAATCTTACTTGAGCAATACTATATAGTGTGGATTATTCAAGATGTCATCTCTTAAATACCGTGTATTTAAAATAGTATCACTTTAACACGGTGAACTCTTTATCCAATGAGGTACACTTAACTATTTAATAAAATTACCTAATAAAATAATATGTCAATATAGCGTGAAAACGTACCAAACATACACTCTATGGTTTTTAGTTTTTATGGTACTTTAAGGTTTCAGAAGACAAGAGCTTTTCAAATACCTAATAATTTAGCGTCCGTGTACGTGACTGGACCTCAATACAATAATTGAAATGATTAATATTAAAGCCATTTCTACTTATTCTTGTTTTCAGAGATCTTTATCAGTATATGTTATTCCAGAAAGTAAAACAATAAAACCAAAACGAAGAAACAGTAGCGCATGGAGTTTTAATTGTATTTTGGAATTACGGTCTTCGCACGAATCAACACAATCCGCTTCGAAATGTAAAGATGCAGTTCAGGTAGTTGTCATTTGAAAGTGGTAATACATGTTGATAATTACATCTTATCTGGTGTTTGTCTAAGCTATTTGACAAAGAATGTTAGTTGTCCTGATATCAATTATTTAGTTAATGTATTATAGTTGGTTAAGGGAAACTCAAAAGGTAAATCTGCATAAGTCTCTAAAACATTAGTAGACTGCCGATAAATGGGTTACAGCTCGACTCACTGCGTTCATGCAGATTCAAATAGACACAACATTGAGTAGCGTCTCATAATT
Organism: Dreissena rostriformis; assembly: GCA_007657795.1. Classification (NCBI taxonomy): domain Eukaryota; kingdom Metazoa; phylum Mollusca; class Bivalvia; order Myida; family Dreissenidae; genus Dreissena; species Dreissena rostriformis. The sequence continues at coordinate 102,096 of VMBQ01000636.1, forward strand.
CGGAGAGTCAATACAAAAATATTGTATTTTCTCATTAAGTTGATGTTTTAATAACACACATTACTGTGATGCTTTCGTCTATATGTATTACATTCTTACGAAAGACTAGGTCACAAAAAAAAAGCCTCAGACGCCGACCGGGCACCAAACCCATATTTTGTTTTAATTGAAATATCCACGTATGGTAAAAAAGTATAGAGTACGACTCAAGTGGGATGCGCTGTACGTGTGCGCATCGTGTACCATACTCACTGCGGTTGAAGGGCCTAAACGTATTAATTTTCGATTGTTACACATTCCTACCATGGTCTCACGTTTGACGCATGTTGATATAAAAAAGTGTATGCCACTTTATGCCGGTCGGGGACTTATTTGCGATTGTTGATTAATGAAATTTCTAGTCACAATATAAATTTAAGCAAACATCCGAGATACTTGTGTGTAAATACATTAAGCGATTATTTCAATAACGATCCAGTAACGAACATTTGTGAAGTTGACGTTGTGGCTGGAGATTTGTACATTTAGTTATACATATTGACCAATGCATGTCATAATATGTTATCATTATACATATCAGACATTTCCTTCTGACTGAAAACACGAAGCGACTATATACTGTATGAATAATAATAAAAACAAATCATGAACGGGCAGTGGTATAGCTTGCAAAATATTTACCTGGCACTGACCTAATGCATACATTGAATAACCGTAAATAACTGTTAAACTTTCTATAAACATCTGCACACTCACCTGCGAGCACCTTACAGCGGAGGCCACGCAAACGTCCTAAAACAAGAACAATACATCATTTATCATTATATTTGTGCCACTTTAGTGTTTTATTGTTAGCATATGAATACAGACACAGGTCTATCACACGTCTTATGATATTATTATCTTCGATTTAAGTGACCTTATTCATTTCAGGAAGGCATTGGCTTAGACTTATTTTTGGTGTTGATCGCAACTTAAACACATTGATTCTGCATGCTAAGCTAGAACATATATATTTAATCAGTGGGCTGACAAGCGAGCAAAACAATTGTTTAACCAAATGAGTGGTTAATGGCTTTTAAAGTGATTAAATGTTTAATTTATCACTTTAACACGGTGAACTCTTTATCCAATGAGGTACACTTAACTATATAATAAAATTACCTAATAAAATAATATGTCAATATAGCGTGAAAACGTACCAAACATAAACTCTATGGTTTTTAGTTGTTATAGTACTTTAAGGTTTCAGAAGACAAGAGCTTTTCAAATACCTAATAATTAAGCGTCCGTGTACGTGACTGGACCTCAATACAATTATTGAAATGATTAATATTAAAGCCATTTCTACTTATTCTTGTTTTCAGAGACCTTTATCAGTATATGTTATTCCAGAAAGGAAAACAATAAAACCAAAACGAAGAAACAGTAGCGCATGGAGTTTTAATTGTATTTTGGAATGACGGTCTTCGAACGAATCAACACAATCCGCTTCGAAATGTAATGATGCAGTTCAGGTAGTTGTCATTTGAAAGTGGTAATACATGTTGATAATTACATCTTATCTGGTGTTTGTCTAAGCTATTTGACAAAGAATGTTATTTGTCCTGATATCAATTATTTAGTAAATGTATTATAGTTGGTTAAGGGAAACTCAAAAGGTAAATCTGCATAAGTCTCTATAACGTCAGTAGACTACCGATAAATGGGTTACAGCTAAACTCACTGCGTACATGCAGATTCAAATAGACACAACATTGAGTAGCGTCTCATAATTCGGAGAGTCAATACAAATATAGTGTATTTGCTCATTAAGTTGATGTTTTAATAACACACATTACTGTGATGCTTTCGTCTATATGTTTTACATTCTTACGAAAGACTTGGTCACAAAAAAACAGCCTCAGACGCCGACCGGGCACCAAACCCATATTTTTTTTAATTGAAATACCAACGTATGGTAAAAAAGTATAGAGTACGACTCAAGTGGGATGCGCTGTACGTGTGCGCATCGTGTACCATACTCACTGCGGTTGAAGGGCCTAAACGTATTAATTTGCGATTGTTACACATTCCTACCATGGTCTGACGTTTGACGCATGTTGATATAAAAAAGTGTATGCCACTTTATGCCGGTCGGGGACTCATTTGCGATTGTTGATTAATGAAATTTCTAGTCACAATATAAATTTAAGCAAACATCCGAGATACTTGTGTGTAAATACATTAAGCGATTATTTCAATAACGATCCAGAAACGAACATTTGTGAAGTTGACGTTGTTGCTGGAGATTTGTACATTTAGTTATACATATTGACCAATGCATGTCATAATATGTTATCATTATACATATCAGACATTTCCTTCTGACTGAAAACACGAAGCGACTATATACTGTATGAATAATAATGAAAACAAATCATGAACGGGCAGTGGTATATCTTGCAAAATATTTACCTGGCACTGACCTAATGCATACATTGAATAACCGTAAATAACTGTTAAACTTTCTATAAACATCTGCACACTCAACTGGAACTGGTAGCAACTTACGATGGTCGGGTAAACGGCCTAAAACAAGAACAATACATTATTTATCATTATATTTGTGCCACTTTAGTGTTTTATTGTTAGCATATGAATACAGACACAGGTCTGTCACACGTCTTATGATATGGTTAGTAATTTGGTTAGTTAATAAAGCCCTCATAGACCTACTTTATCACAGACACATTATTTAGAACGCTAATACATACTTTGTTTTATAAATTGTAAATCAGTTTTTAGTTTATTGTTTAAATGTATAATGAAATTTTGCTGTAACAGTAATAAAAATAAAATGTTTTTTGTAAATTATGGCACATGGATTGAATCGATGAGAATATGACAAATATACATTTTATTTAGATTGGAGTATTTGATTCAGTCTACAAGTGCCTGTCAGCTTGGGAACGTGTCAGACGTTTTGACACGATATGAAAATATTTCTGACGTATGAACTAACCACTGAACTCACCAATGGTCGTCTGNATCCATAAGTTCAGTTTCGAAACAAACTCTCAAGCGAAATTATTCGTGCAAGAGTTCGTAACTCTCAATACAGCGGAATTTATTACACATATTCATTAACTGCTAACGAACATGATTGCTTTGACGACATGCGATCTTACTGTATCTTTGAAAATCAAATAGTGTTGTTATATAAACTTCATTCTTTCATCTGCTTTACTTCAGTTTCAACTAATTGGTGTTTTTTTTTAAATTATTCTACTTATCTTGGTGTCATCCCTCTAAAGTAAGGGTGGGCCAGTTTTAACGTTTATAACATGTTTGTCGATTTTAGCGAATTTCGACATATACTATCATTTATTTATTGAGACAACACATAAGCAAGACTTCAAACGAAGACTACACAACATAATTTAATTAATGACTAACGTTAATAACGGAATACTTCACGTTGCCGACTGAATCTTTTTTATTTTAAGAGAATACAATTATTCCTTGATTATTTGACATTTACTTTTAGAAGACCGTATTGACCAATTTGAAACTGGAAAGAACATTTCTGCGGGACCAATGTTTTCAATGAATTGTTTGCCCACATGTGTTTGAATTCGAGCGCAAACCTTTAACGGTTACAAGCCAAACCCCAGCTGTATTACCACCCCATTTGTTGAAACAATCCCTCCAATGCGGACACATTAACAATGTTCAATTGCTCTGCCTATTTATTTCAACAATCTTAAACCCCAATAATATGGAAGCATCACTATTCTATAGTACAAATCCTTTTCTCAAACAAAACTATTCAGTAAAGCTTCAATTGATTCAACAAAAGAGTCTTGCGCTCCAATGCTGCGTCAATAACAAAAAACGAGATACCAAAACAGCGCGCCGAACGAAACTTACTATGCAACTTATTGGTGCTAATTGACTCTAGTTTACAGGAGGTAAGAACGTACGCTTAATAACTAGTATTGCAATTTAAGTCTAACAATGGTTTACTTGATGATTTACTGCATACACTTCTGATCGATATGAGTCATATAACATCATAAGTATCAGACATTGCACATGGTGATGATGATTGTGATGATTATGATGATGCTGATAAAGCAAATACTCGTTTTGATATATTCATATTCAATATATCTATTAGTTTGAAACTTATTCATTCACAATTGATATACATATACATGTATTGTACTTATGTGGTGAAATTGCCGAATCTCGATAGACCAACGCGCTATGGAAACCATTAAAACATTAGCACCTTCTTATTTATGTAGGTGCGTTGCTAAAGACGTGTTTCGCTTTGGTGCCTAAATAATTATATGCAAACTTATCATTAAGTCAAGTGTTTAAATGTATAAACCTGATACTTGTATTTTTTTAAGGCACTTGCAAGGGGCTGCAAGCAAACGGAACTATTCATATCTTTACCAAGAGTTCACAAAAACATAAAATAAAGCATTATGACCAAGTGATATTTTACCTTTTGCTTGAAATAAAAAAATACGTTAACCGTAGTTTATTGTTTACAGTTAGTTGCCTAGTTTCCTGAATCTTAAGGAGCTATTCATATCTTTACCAAGAGTTCACAAAAAACATAAAATAAAGCATTATTACCAAGTTAAATTTTACCTCATACAAAATCATACAGAAAACAACATTTTTTTCATAAACAAACATATCCGTATATAAGCGACTTTTCATGATAAAATAATTACCTTAAATGCCTTAAAACGTATTTCATTACCTTAAATATATATTTTTTTTAATTGGACGTTCTATAACAGTAAATTATTGAGACACCTAGTATTATGTCTTTGTTGGAGATTACATGACAAAACAGTACAATGATAAAGGTGCTTCATGTCAGCTTGTTCATTGTATGACGGTACATTATACATGGACTAGTGCATGCTAGTGGTGTTTCAGTGGATTGTATGGCAGTCGTTGATTGTGCTCAATTGCACTCAACTCTGACTGCAGGCTCGTAAAATACACATTCACACAATCAACCCGTAAGATGCAACCCAACGAACACAATAGTCATGTAATATATTCTATATATTCCCCGACATATCTAAAAAGAGTTACCGCTATTTGTTTCCTAATCAGACGACACAACTAATGATGATAATCTAGTAGCTCATGATTAACGAAACGACTGCAATAAAAGTCGGCGGTTCATAAACAAACCAAAATTGCTATTCAATAAATATCACACCCCTGAGAGGGTGATACAAAGTATTGTTTACCCAACATTAGTAAATGTAAACCGATACGTCAACAAATCACGTGATAAATAAATTGCATATGCATATAATTTATTATAGTTTCGTAAGAAGAAAAAATAAAATGTTTATCTGAATAAGTCTCTATTTTACGAACAGTTTGTCGATAAGTCGGTTACAGCTTGACTAACTACGTATATTATGATCACTATATAGCATCCTTTAGTAGCGTCTCATAATTCACCAATAATTATTGTAATTTCTCCGTTAGTTGATGTTTTTTTATAATCATGCAATTTATGACAGTGTTGATTTCGGCTAAAGGGGATACATTATTACTCAAGCCTTGGCCACAACCACTGCGTCACACGCCGACCGGGGACCAGACGCACGATATTTGCGAATACACACGTTTGATGAAAACGTGCAGAGTAAGAACGCGGCTGACGCACGTTTGTAATTTTTTATAACGGCTCAAGTGTGTCAGCGCATGATGCATAGTCATGCACGTATCGTGTGTCATATGCAAGCGGTTGAAAGGTCCGACGTGCGGTGATCTAAGAGCGCGTCCGCTACGTTGTCTCGCAGTAATTTGCAGTAACAGAGGTTTAATTTGTGATTTAGCTCATAGTATTGTTTAATCACAATTTAAAATTACGCTTACAACGGAGATGTTTGGGGCCAAGGAAATTTCAGCGTCTATCAACTTTACTATTAATAACGTGTTTCATGCGATTATTATAATTACGAACCAGAAATGAATATTTGTGAATTTGACGTTGCAACATTTAAAAGTACCGTTAAGTCACAGCACTTCTTCTTTGACAAAAAAGTTAGTTGCAAACATTAGAAATCTAAACTTGTGTTAACATTAACTGCGACGGAACGTTATAAAAGTCTATTTCGTTTCATGTAAATTTCACGTTGCTGACCGATTGAAATGAAAAAATTATAGTATAAAGCATGCATATATTGCTTCAAGAGGAGCAATAGCACATGAATTGAATCTCCTGTTGAAAGCGATATATACCGAATTGAAAATAATATACATACTTTTCTCCGATGAAAATATCATAATTTGTTTCTGTACAAAAGTTATTTATCCGATTTATTGTATTCATATACCTTATGTCTGCGAGTCCCCTACTTCTTCGTAAATACATGTATAGTTCTGCCTTAATATGAATGTTAAATCCTGAATGATTTCCTGAATGTGACACAAACATGTGCTTGTATAAGTGTATACATTTATAAGAAATATTTCCACATAACATGTTTCAAATTTTGATATTTACCTTACCGAAATTACTTTAATGCATACAACAAACCACGAGTTTTCTTATAAGCTATGCATTCGGCTTCAACTTAGAAGGATATAATAAAAGACATCAACTTTATGTTATTCACGTTTACTATCGATACCAAATATCATCTTGAGCTAGTATGTACATTATTTTAAATTTTCTTATTAATTGAGGTGATTCCTAAATACTTGCTTCACTTATGTGCATAGAAACGTACATCTAAAATTATAATTTTACAAAATTCTTTAAATGTGTGTACCTATGTTTCTAGTTGTAAAGGGGTTATTATACTCAGCATATTTAGGAATGTAAGACCGTTAACATTGCATAGAAACCAAATTATCAATAACAAAGACAACACTTAGACACAAACACATAGTCCTTTTAAGGGCTTACTACTTCCAGACTTATGTGGTCAACATAAGCAGTAAGTACTTATTTTTCGTTTGTTAGGTCACCTTAAGCATATGGCGAGGGTAATAATCAAACAAATTTCTGACCTGTGTAAGTTCTGGAGTTCTGGATGATGATTCCTTGTTACTTTCATGGTCTTTTGATCATCATTAAGGCATGTACAAGTATGTTTTACATTTAGGCCAGTGTGGTATTTATAAATTTGTCTTACTAAAATGTGTTTAATGATCATCAGCATGTGTGACTTCTTTAAAAGCGAGAGAGTTTAGCATAATTAAGATTTTAATACTTTACAGCTGTTTTATACTCATAAGCCTGTCTTACTACTGCAAAGACTGATAGTCATGAGTATGTCTGATTGATTAACAATGTGTGTTTTATTATATTTTAATGTGATTGTTGATCATAAGCATATATGTCTTCTTGAAAGTATGTATGCTAATCATAACACATATCCGACTTCTTTCGTATCAAAATCATAGGCATGTCACACATCTTTAACACGTGTGTGTTGATATCAGGAATGTATGCTTATTTTTAAGCACGTTTGCTCATCATAAGCACGAATATCTGCGTCATAGATCGAGTGCTAAATAAAATTATGTTTGTGAACGTTTAAACTGTATGCCGGGAACATTTTTTTTATGCAAATAATATTGGCCCAATTTATATAAATATACTAAAACTACTGCTATTAAAAACTTATTTTTGTTACGTCTTAATGTATTAATTGTTTAATAGTTTTTTTTTTATTGAAAAATTGCTAAATATCAATAATGAATCGGTGTTAAAATGTACATTTAAGCTTCAGCAAAAAAAGCCTAATTTGCTCCCTCGCTCAGGGTTTCACCTCAATTTAAAAATTATGTTTGTAAAATTAATTGCAGTGCAAATTCTTCAATGGAGATGGGACACACATTTTCTTACTAATATGAAACGCGTTAGGTTTTACTATTCTGCGTTTGACTGTTAATAGAACACGACAAATCTATGCAACTACATATTCGAATGTAATCAGCTAAATACGGCAAATATTTGAAATTAAATTGTTCAACCAAATGAGAGGTAAATGACATTTAAAGGGGGTTTAATTGATAATTTCAATGAAGCCCGTATGTTTTGTCCGTTGATAAAGCCCTCACAGACACATTATCACAGAAACATAATTAAGAACGCTAACAAATAATATTTTTGATACATATGAAATGAGAATGTAGTTACACAGCCTTAAATGTATAACGATATTTTGCTATTTCAGTAATATAAATTAAATGGAACATGCGATTATGAGACATTGATTACATCGATACGAATCTTACAAATATACATTGTATTTAGATTGGAGTATTTTATTCAGTCTATAGGTTCCTTTCAGCTTGGAAACTTGTCAAGCTGCATTGACAGGATATCAAAATATTTCTGACGTATCAACTCACCCGTTTACGTTGACGTCTGTCCTCCTCTGTATCTTCTTCGCAATCGTTCTAAAAAAAAGTAAAAATGAGGATTCTATATTTTTTACGAAATTTACTTAAGATTAAACATCTGCAAAGCGGCTCGACGTTCACGTCACAGCCTCATATACGTACGCGACACCGCTGAAGTGTGTAATGCTTAGAAAGATCATTTTTACTGCCTTACAAGTCTACAGCACATACATTTGAGAACCATAAGTGTGACCCTGGGTAACGTAAACATTGCCTATTCCCCAGTGATTTTTATGATACAATGAAATTTACCATTCAAAATCAGTATGCACGTTTTACCATGGAAAAAGTGAAGCTGTATAAAAGTTTGTACAATCATTTATATGTTTGCTTAATTTATTCTTCATTGCTATCCTAAATAACATTGATTCCATACAGGGCAAATGCCACTTCATTGACTGTATAGCTTTGTTTAATATGTTTAATGTATTTGCACAGGGCTACGTAAACAAGTATAGGGTGGTAGTGCGAGGATTTTTACGTTGACAAATAAAGGGTGTTTGTATTAACTTATGTTTGATGTTTGCATAAGCATCTGTCCGGACCGTTATTTTGGCATGCATTCAGTGACTTTCAAATAGTTTTGGAAAGTAGCAAGAAATGATGAGACTTAGTGTCTCACACAAATGTTTTACTTTACAAAGTAACACTTACAAGGGGTTGTTCACCAAATTCTTTTATTTGTATCTTGAGATGACATAACTTGGAATATTCAACGAAATTTAAGAACTCTAGCATTGCATCAATAACTTGAAAATAGAAAACTGAAAACGATTTTGTTTAATGCTGACCTTATCAAACTGTTGCGTCTGGAAAAATAAGCATTTGGCTTTCTGCAGTTATGACAGGTATATTGCGTCGTGCATAACGTAGTTTATGGTAGCGATTTTATAAATTTTAATGGTCTTACTCTCTCATTGATGAACATATATTTTCATGATACGGCATCGAAGCGAGTGTTACTTTGCTGCCTTGTTATCATTGTTCTTTCATATTATTATTTTTTAAACAGTTTGATATTCTGTCAACAAGTCCCTTTAAAGTTAACGTTTCAAACAAAAGGAAATTGATAGATTTTCAAATGAATCTGTAGAATAATTTAATATGATGCGACTGTCTTTATTGTAGGTCAAATAGGTATACGTTTAACAACTAACTCTGTAGACACTGTCCAGAGATAAATTGTGTTCGTTATGCACAGTTTTTTTTAAATAATCTGATAAATAAATTGTGGCCCTTTTTAATGATCAAATACCTTTAAGAAAAATTGAAGCAACATGAATTGTGCAGAATAAAAATGTGCACCAATCATGTAATAACTTGACATACTTTTAAGCACAACATTGTTTTGCATAACTTAAAGACCTAAAACTTCCATACATATTATTTTATTCTTTGAAATAAGCTTATCCCAGGCTTAAACTCCTTATTAATTCAAGCTATTTAAATGCTGGTCGCAGATTAAAAAAAAAATGCGAACATTTCAGAAAATTGGGCCTTTTTGATGGACATTAAATGTCTTCAGATTATGAAACAAATAATTTTGTAAAAGTATTTAAATTAAATTTTTGAACGATGTTATTTAATCTTATTTTTGAATGTTATGTTTATGAATAACACTTTTTGTTTTGTTTATTGGAGATTTTACCAAAACAATGGTACATGTGAGGTATGAGAAATTGATTGAATCGATATCAAAATTTGAACATAACGAAAATACATTTTATTTTTAAGAAGGATCGACGTTCAAGTGACTGCCCTATGAACGTACGAATGTTTTTTTTTCATTTGACAGAGTTAGGTATTTCTAAATTAAGAGACTACATTCTTATATATCGAAGTATGTAATCAATGATGTTTACATAACTATATATTGCTTAATACACAGTACATATAAGCATCTGGTAAGATTAAAACTCTCCGATGTAATACTGAACTGTTTTTACTATTTTCTCCTTAATACCGAAGTGTCTATCGAAGACAGTTGTCGATTATTATAAGGTGAATGAGGTCTTATACGAACTTAACCAATTTGTTTTACAGACAGAAATCGAACAGTTCAAAGTGATATGTTAAATGTAGCAGCGAATTTCAGCCTGATAATCAGTTTGAAACAGCGACTGTCTGCGTCCCTGTCGATATTATGATCAACTTACGAATATGGCATCGTTAGCTCCAGTGATCTCACCACAATATTTTTTAACTTACTAATGTCTTTAGAATGAAAGACCATCGTAGAATTAGCTATGGCTAAGTTAAAAAGGGTCCCAATCACAAAGACTTTTAAGAAAAATACTGTTCATACTATAAATATATACAAGGGATACAACTGTCAAATTTCCTGCACAACACCGTGGTCTTAACAATCGCAAAAAAACACAATGCCCAGAGGTTTAATACATGTATTTGGTAAGCAACATCGTAGTGCTTACTTCTACACATGTGTACAAACAATACCAGTATGCTCGAGGGGTCACATGATTAATAAAGACTAATGTATAAAAATATCTTTGAACACAGTTTTGTGGGAGCAACAGTCAAATAATTTGTATATATTGTATGTATGTATTTGTATATAACATTCTGTGTTGATTCTCCACTTGGTTGTATTAACAATGTCCATGTCGTCAACACTGGCCATGTACCAGGGTTTACATTTTTGTATATTATTGCAACTTATTTTGGTATGCGTCGTCGCCGGGTTTCTTTCGTCACTATTATGACAAGCTCCAGTATTTTAATAGTTATTGTATTATATAAAGAATGATGCATTTGCTTTTTTCTATCGATACTTTCAGAAGAAGTTATTAAAATGTTAAAATGTTTTTATTTATTTGTTGCATCTACTATATAAAATGATCGAAATATCGTCATCACTTATTCGCGTAGCATGGATACATTATTTATTCCGCAGCTATGAAGCAAAGGGGGTATACAGGAATTACGATGGATGTTAATTTCAATAGATGGGACGATTAGTTTACACTCGATTCGTCCGTCTGTTATCTGTTGATCCGTCCGTCCGTAACAAAAATGATCATGCGACAAGACGATAGAGGTCAATATAGGGAATAAGAACGTCATTTCAGTATTGTTGTCAGACACATATTCGGTTGCTAGGGTAACGAAAGCTGTCCGAACAAATTAAGTAAAGGCATTTTCGACCGTGAAATTTGTGTTTGAGAATACGAAACAAATAGGATGAACAAAATGCATTCTTCAATTTTTAATATAAAATAAACCATTAAATATTAAGATAATACTTAACGGTTTCGTATATTTGTACATGTGTATTCACAAGCATTATATGGTTAACAATACTGTTATTGATATGAGTTTTTGATTGTTTATCTAAAAAGGAGCCAGTGCGTTTAAGAATATCGTACAAACTGACGCCTAAATATATAGCTTATCGTTGCATTACAATGATGATTACTGAAAAGCCTTGACTCTGTAAACAAATTAGTGTATGCTTATATAAACAATTTTTTAAACATATTTTTTGCATCCCCAGTTGTCGATTGTTTATATTGTGAATAAGCTGGGGTTGTTGACGATGCTGCTTCAGCAGTTCGTCTTAGTTATCATACCATGAACAAAAAACACAATGGCGACCTACCTAAAAGACCGAGAGCGTCCTATTGAGTTAGCTAAATTTTCTCAATCGGCATACCTCGCTGATTATCTTTGAAAAATGGGAAACAACAACAACAATTGGTAAATGCCGAAGAAAATGTTTATAAAAATATGTAACAAATTGACAAATAACTATTCTTATCACAAGTGTTGATTTCTATGATACATCATAATAAAAAATGTAACCAGATTGCCATATATGTCAAATGTTCTGAGACTTGTTCTGAGAAAACTGGGCATAATGCTTGTGCGTAAAGTGTCGTCCCGGATTAGCCTGTGCAGTTCGCATAGGCTGACTGTACAAGCTATTTTTTGGAATTTAACATGATGGTTAGGCATAATTATGCGTAAAGTGTCGTCCGGGATTAGCCTGTGCAGTCCGCAAAGTTTATTTTTTATTTTTTATTAAAACCTATGACGATACTTCACAATGGTGACCTATGTAAAAGATCGAGCCAGTCCGATTGAGTCAGTTACATTTTCTCAATCTGCATACCTCGCTGATTATCGTTGATAAAGATAAAGGCTGTTTGGTTTCCGTCCTCTTTCAAATTTATTGAGAGGTTCGGGACAGGAACCAGACACGAAACTGCCAGGTGGCACTTCAAACGCTGTGACGATGGGAAAACCCCAAATGAAGTTATTTTTAGATTTGATCGAGAATGTAACCCGCCTCCCAGTTTCGCAGAATGGGTCAAGTTCCCCACGGGTACTTCTTCCCCGTACCCCAATTTTTTTTTCGTACCCAACATTTTTCGTACTCAATTATTTTTCGTACACAATTTTTTTGTCGAACCCAAAATTTGTGTTCGTACCCAAATTTTGTTTCGTACAAATTTTTTGTTTCCGTACCAAATTTTGTTCCCGTACCCAAGTTGTTTTTCGTACCCAAATTTGTGTTCGTACCCATTTTTTTGGCATAATTTTTTCGTACCCAAAATGTTCGTACCCACATTTTTTTTTGGTACCCAAAATTGTCGTACCCACAAACACAATTGTGATGTTGTAGATAAACTTAAATTGATGCTTTTATATCCATCCTCTTCAGAAGCATCTTCACACCAGTACTGTCAGTTCTTTGATTTCATGTTGTTATATCATTTAATTGATTGTTATTGTGATTAAACTTTCAGATGGTAACTAACATTTGTCTCGTGTTAAAGCTTCGATAATGTTGTTATTTGTTTTTTATGTTTGAGGGTATTGTTGTAAAAAAATATTTTTATATAGCTATTTGCAATTTAAATGTAGCAGTCATTACAATAATAAACCGGTTTTGTTTATAGAATCATGTATGTTTGTATTTTCTTCTATCTTAGTTCACACTTAATAATGGTCATCATCTAGGTCCTGGATCGTTAATAAAATACAACGCAATTTTTGTTTACAAACTATTGTGTCATGTTCATGCTGATATCACGTGCTTCAGAAGATTTTTGTGGTATGTCGTCAATATCCTCAGTATAGTGTCACTTGTGATCTTCGTTTATATCGCTCAGTGCAAACACTTCAGACTTGGCTCGTTTTATTTATTGATTAATTTTTCGTTTTATTAAATATGTTTGCCTGCTACATTTAAGATGTTTATGATTGTAAGTATGGGAATTTGGTGCAATATAATCTCGTATGTTGTAAATCGTAACACACTTGAGTGTTTTTAAAGTGCCGTAAATAAAACCTTGCCACGTCGTGTACGAGACAATATCGATGGTCTCAAATCTAAATGCCGAAGTTACAAAAACACAAGTTTCCAGGAGACGTATTTTTGTTAAACATTTCTTGCACAAAATCAAATAAATATTATTTTTAACATTTTTAAAAGTGTCTCATGATGGTACATGTTCGTATGGAACGTTAAGATAATAAATCTGCTGTAAAATGTATGTTCGTCATTTAGGTGATGTTTCGGCAAAATGGACAGCTAATTGTAATAGATTTTGTTTCAATAGAATAAATTATTCCATTGTTTTTCATTAGATATAGCAACGCAATTCGTGTTTTTCTGTTTTACACGGTGGCACAGAGGTGACAACCGCAATTCTTTATTTATAGTGTGGCCTCAACTTAGTAACGTGTGGGAACAACTTATTAAGTTTAGGGAACAACTTCATAAGTGGTGGCTTCAACTTAATAACTTGTGGAAACAACTTTAAAATACACTTGTGGAAACAACTAAGTACGTTGTCCCAACAACTTATTAAGTTGAGACCTCAGCTTAGTAACTTGTGGCCACAACTTCATAACTTGTTCCCAAAACGTATTAAGTTGTGGCCTCAACATAGTAGTTTGTTCATTTAACTTATTAAGTTATTCCTTCAACTTAATAACTTGTGGGGAAAACTTATTAAGGTGTGGCCTCAGCTTAAAAACTTGTGGCGATAACATCATAACTTGTTCCCACATCTTATTAGTTGTTGCCTCAACTAAATAACTTGTGGGACCAACTAACTAAGTTGAGGCCACTACTTTAAGTTAAGCCAATCAGATCGACCGTTTCATCTTTACCGTTTTATCACAATTAGTATCCCTTATACTACTAGGTGCTCGGGTTTGAGCGCCGGTCTGAGCACTATCCCTGTAAGCTATAGATCCCCGGTTCGAGCCCTGTCTGAGCACTTAACATGTAAGACATGGATTCCAGATCTGAGCCGCTATCTGAGCAATCGTCAAGTTAGCGATTGGGTTCAGGGTTCAAACCCTGGTGTGAAAACTAGCCACATAAGCGACGGATTCCGGTTTTGAATCCAGGCCTGATGGGTCTTTGGGTAATAGCCCCAGTCTAAGGACTTTCCCTGTATACGACTGGGACCCCAGTCTGAGCATTCGCACCCTACGCTATGGGCCCCGGGCTCAAATCCCGGTTTAAGTAATTACCATTTAAGCGAACGGATCCTGATCCAAGTCCTAGTCTTAGCGCCGGACCCGAAAAATGCGGTATTTATAGCTTACATGGCTAGTGCTCAGACCGGCGCTCGAACCAGAACACCCATCGCTTGCGAGGCGAGCCCTCTTTCCGCAACTCGAAACCAGGAAATGTTGCTTACGGAGCTTGTGCTCATTTCGGCAACCGGTCGCTTAGAAGGCGAGTGCTCAGTATGGTATGTAAGCGACGGCTGTTTGGTTCGAGTCCCTGTGTGAACCCGTAGCTTTCGGTGCGACTCAACATTTGATGAGTGCCTCGTTGTTTGGCAATGCGTTTCTTGCAAAGAACCGCATTGTAAAATGAGCATTCTCTCCTGTTCGTGCAGCTGAATGTTTAGTTGGGTATATTTGTGAATAACTAAGGGCCAAGTGTGAGGTTTGGAGCTGCTTTTAACTGAGTGAGCCCCTAATGGGTTTTTTCATTCAATATGACATATTCAAGGCATTTTATTTTCTGTTTGATGTGTTCTGTGTGGTAAATTGTATACATATGCCATTTAACAGAATTGTGCTTTGCTTAGTGCGCGGTTTACAGCTGCACAAAACCGGTTTAAACCCCCTCAATCATTTGTATTCACCGCTCTAAGGCGGTGACCATAGTTGTATTAATACTAACATGTTACTTGTGTATTTGTTTATCATGTCTATGACATTTGTTTTATGTTATACTGTTGGTTATATTGTCATTGGCATATATGAACTCCCGTGTGCTTTACTAAACTTTTGAGTATGTTTGCGCGTATTAAGTTTCACATTCTCTTTATTATATTAGCAATTTTGCAAACACTTCTTTTTAACTCGAAGAAAACGTTTTTTTTGGACAAAAAAATAAATTGGAACGTTTAGCAATCAGAGATGAACATATTATGTCATTCAAATTTGGCATACTCCAGATGCATTTAGTTTAAACCATACGCAATATAAAATTAGTTTCTGCAACATATTGTATTAAGTGAGAGGAGATTGAATCATTATTTCAGTTTATACAAATAGTCAGATTAATCCAATACACGTCTATGTCATATTTTCAAAGATGAATTTTACCAACGGGCTTATCTTCTTTTATCGTTTCAAACATCTTTAATGAATCATTTCTACGTATTTATTGCTGATGCAATTAGAACATCCACTTTGTTTTAATGTTGTTGTGTCTGTTGTTTTTTTATATAAAGTCACGTGGTACAAAAAAAAATGAATTTCCTTTTGCAGAGTTGTTTTTGTTACAAAACAGGAAGATTACATAATTTTAATTTTATTCCTTAAAATGTTATATGAATTACTATAGCTAAGTGTTTGAATCTTCGTAATCATAGACCGATATATCGAGTGTGAAAGTGTATTAATATACTTAAAATACTGGAATCACATTCGGCATGTCCTGACACAAACCGAAAACGACCACTCAACATATATCAACTAAACTACCGGATTAACCGATAAGATATCCTTTGTCGCCGATCCTTGGTTCGAAAAACAAAAGGGTGTCGTGGTACAGGAATATGCGTTTTGGGAAAACTATGTGGGTAGAGTAATCGCTTATGGTTGGATCGGTTTATTACAATCTATAAATCACAAACAACCACACTTTATTTGAAATAGAACTTTAATGCAACGATTGCTTAGTCAGACCTAAAGGATTTAAATCGAATAGATAAGCAGACAGGGAGCAAACATAAGAAGGCAGAGACATAAACACAAACAGACATAGACTGTCGTCAAAGATTAAACCCAGATAACAAAGCGCGCTTGCAATGTGTGATCACATTTTAAGTTAGTAGAGTAAAAATGACATGTAGTGTTCATTATTTTATTACAGACATGGCAACTTATTGATCTATTCGACACAAACTTGGTATTATCATTTAGAAAAAAAATTCGTCAATGTATAACGATGATGAAACTTTAAAGATGTGTTCGTTGCGACATTCTTGTGCTATGAGTTTTCACTGACTCTGAGGCAGAAGACTTAGGACGACGTGTACTGTCCTCAAGCACTTACGAACGAGCATTGCGTAATAAAATGAGCCGTATTTATACACAGTGGAAATAAACACTTTTCGTAACAAAAAGGAGCTAATGGTTCGATGTCCGCAACGTCTAATTAAACTTGCGATGTTATATGTTGTGTAGTTGTTTTTTTTGGTCGATTTAGGAAATGTATTATGCATTTTAGCAGTATCTGATTTGTTGGGAAAATAACAGCGGCGTTTGTGAAGAGTATATGTTGTCTTTTTGTTTATGAACTTGTATGCTCAGCTTTATAGTTTATAATTGGGTCACTTGCCACACATAAAGACTCGGTGTGTTGTTAATAGAGTGAATTTAGCTTTATATTCGACACTAAAAAAGACAAATATAAACAACAAGACATATCCATGTTTGCTCTAAGGACAAAATATTATAATTGTTTTTTATTTTTGTATATGTAATGTGAGTAAGTTCATGAAGAATAATTATTGAATATCACGTTAATATACAGAGCAATCTGTTTCGTTCATATTTGTTTCAAATATCAGTGTAGAGATAATGGAGGCTTGAAAGTTGCATTGATTTACACGGCAGCAATATAATCCTTTCCATACCTTTTTCTAATAAGTATATTGCAATTATTGTTAATCTATCCAATGCGTGTTTTTCCTTTCTTATCTTCTGTGATCCACTTTTAATCAAAGTATAATATGTCAGCAACTTCAATTTAAGCTTTATGTTCTTTTTGTCATGACTCTCTCTTGAGCTAAACGATTGATCTAAAGAACGTTAAAACCATATCAGAAGTACAGTTAATCAATTTTTCTTTTTATGTATTAATATGCTAAAACTTGTATTCGTCAATCAATGTGCCGATATAATAGTTATGACAAATTGTATTCTTATATGTACATTCTTCATAAACTACAATAGCACAGCGCGCTCTATGACTAATATATCCAAAACAATCTCGAAAGAACTATTGGTGAGTTAAAGTAATTATTTCTCTTTTCTTAAAGGGACTGTAAACCACGAATGACGAAAAAAGAAAAGTTCTAAAATACCGTATTTTTTTTTTACAATTATTAGTTTATATTGATTAAAATATCACGACTGGTATATTACATTACTTGAAAAAAAGTTCATATTTTCAGTATATTCGGTAATAAAATTTCGCGATGTGAAATCGAAAGTACATCGCGAAAATAGGTGACAGAACGATATACACACTATAAATAACGCAAGTAGATTGATCATTTTATATATAAAATATATACAATTCACTACGCATGCACAATTTGCATTCCTGTGTTTACCACGTGACGATGATGATCAATTTACTTGCGTTATTTATTGTTAACTGGTAGTTACCTGGTACATGTATGCATACCTAGTAAAACTAGATTAATAAAAAAATAAAGTAAAAATTATAATAAAAAAAAATTCAAGTAATGTTATATACCAGTCGTGCTATTTTAATCAATATAAACTAGTAATTGTAAAAAATACGATATTTTTGAACTTTTCTTGTTTCGCCATTCGTGGTTTACAGTCCCTTTAATGTATAAATGACAGCTATACCCTTTGAAAAAATGGTATTTTCTTGGTCTTCCAAATGAGTTGCAACTTAACAACTACATAGCAATGTTTCATCTGTGAAAAAGAGGAGTATCGTATTAAAACAACTTCAGCATTATACAGAAAAGTGAACATATAATTGTGTTCACATTGGAAGCAGCTAAAAAAACTTTCCTTTATAATTACCTGCACGTTGATTAAGATTCTTCATTAAATAAGATTTAAGTTGAATCAGCCCTGCAGTTGAATAAGAATTCAACATACTAATCGACAAACATACTAGAAATTTGACTTTGTTACGGAAATCATGTTAATTTCAATAATAAGTATAAGTTTATTTAATGGACCTAACAATATAGTAAAATTAGAATGATGTACACACTGCTTTACGTACGGCCCGGAACAAGTCAAGCTTATGCGGGTAAGACGTACAACTTTCTATGAAATGCATGGAGTTTAAATGAAATATTAACAACACCTCATTAGTAAATAAACAGTTGTTATAGTCGGAAATCATTTATATTTTGAGCAGTATCCACAATATAATTTAAGTTCATATCGCATGAAGCGGATATGACATCAAAACACGTTTACAAGACGTTATCTTAATGGCTGTTTCATCTGTTCATTCTAAATTTGACAATTTTAACATGTAATATTCATTAATTATAAATTTAAACCTAAAACAAAATTATTTGATTTTGAAAGCTTAATAATGTAATTACCGTTAATTTAACCGTTAGCAAGACTCTTTATTAGAATAAATGTTGTTTTACTCAGAGAGCTCATATAACAAAAAAGAAAGTAAGTTTAGTGAAGAATTGAATCAAATGCGTCAAGATTACTGTTGCGGAAATATAAAAAAAAGCATTCTTCATGTTTGAGTATAACTAATATTAATTATTAGTTTAAGGATGTATGTTTAAAAGATATGTTCTAAATTAATGCTAAGAACACGGTTAGTTAAACGCCGAACATATGTCTAATTTAAATCTAGCGTGTTTATAAACTTAATAACAAAATAACACAATCCTCTAAAAAAACGTGTTAGATATAGATATAAAACATACAACTTAATAATTAAATACGCCAATTAAATGATTAAATTATATTCGTCGGTTGTATTTTCACTCATAAACACTAACACAAAACACCGACAAATACGAATATAATAAACGTGTTCATGACAGTAACTATGCAACAACTGTTCGGTCCTTCAGGCGATAATTATACAAAGTGGCTTATTAAAAACTGGAAATATACACTATTCAAAATGTGTAACTATATGAGAGAAAAAAAGTACTAAAAATTTCAATAAGTATTAGAAGAAGTAGTAAAGTGACTACATAAATAAACATAGACTCATAAGAAGTCGTTGTATTGAAATAACTTTAACATACCTCGTAATTTATTGGAGATGCAATGTTTCCATATCTCATAGCTTGTGCAGCCGTACGTTGCTATTCATATATGCTATTCATATGAGAGCCTTTTAGATATAACATCGGGTTAAATATGCGTAGTTAAAATGGGTTCGGCGGTGATAAGATCTGTAAACTTGTGAAAACTTGTTCTTGTCTTATCTCTTATTTATTGGTTGATTTACCAATAAACTGATCCATATTTACAATCCTGGGTCATACGACGTCCAATGATAAACTTTCAGTGTTTTATTTTTTAGATATGTTTGCTCAGTATTGATACAATATTAATGGGTTAATCAATTTCACTGTGCGAAAATTGTATGTATGCTGCCAGTTTCCTTATATTCACTTTTTAGTTAAGACATGATAGATATTTTTGGTTTATCTAAATAAATATTGGTTTTAATGGGACTCTAGAACTTAAGTTCAAGCCGACACGAATATAGATAGACCGACGGATTGGAATGAAAATGAACAAATGTACACGCATATCAACAGTAAGCTACACAGACGGACGAACGGACGGACGGACGGACGGACGGACGTGTGAATATGATGTATGTTCTCTTGATAAAAATATCCTATGACAAGAACCTTGTGTAGAACATCATAATCGATTATTGTACTGGATGCGAAATTCTCATCATGTCGTTTCCTTCAGATAAAAACAGCTTTTTTTATGGTTGATGCCCACGTCATTGTTTGCACTGAGATAACGTATTGATTTCGTAACAACTCTTATTTTGAAATAGATATTTGTATTCCAACATAAGTTTGAACATGAGAGCCGTTCATTTATATTTAAGATTTGTCAATGATTGTAATTTATGTATCGAGATTAAAGTCGTTGTTAACGAGTCTACACTAATTCGTGTTCGTACCAAATACATTTAGGGAAGGGAATACGAACAGTAACGACATTTTATATGTTTTTTTATTTAAAAAATGAAATTCGATGTGTTGGTCAACGACTATTTTCTACATTTAAACGTAACGAAGGCGTTATAAAGTGAACAAAGTTACGGCGCCGCGTTAGCTAGGTATAGACAACAGTAGAGTTATGATTCCAATGCTAGTATGCTGACTTTAATAAAATAATTACATTGCTTACCACATTAATCTCAACATATTGTTTCCTTAATAGCAGTGTTAACCGAAATACATGTATGTTTTCACATAACATTTAAGCGAGATTTTTTTTTCGAAATGTCACAAACTATTTAAACCAGTACATTATTTAACAAAGCAAATTTTACTCAAATTACATGATTTGCAGATTTTCGTTATCTCATATTTCCTTAATAAAGAAAGTGTGTAGTTTTAGGCGATACTCTAAACCCACGTAACCAAATACCACATGTCACATCAGTTTTAAAGATCATTGCATTATGTATTAAAGTTATGATTATTAACAATTATTACAACAGTTATGTGTTACTTAAACACATTTTGAATACACAAAACGGTATGTGTAGTAAATGTTTATCGTGGAAAGATTTTTCTTCCCTGCTTTATCTACAATGTTGGTTTTATTTAATTGTGCGTTACACGTCAGGGCTATTTTTAAAACGGCAATCTGATAACAGGTCTCTTAAGAGACAATCATATGCATGTCTTTTTCGATTTACCAAAATGCTGGAATGGTCTGTACTACCATTAAAGGCACTTCTTCATGGATTTTGGCATATTTTGCATTAAATGCTCTTATTTGATAAATATAAACATCAGAACTAAAGAGCTCAAAAATAAAAACAAGATTAAAAGTAAAAAACGAAACAAATAAGAAAAAAAGTTAACCACACCAGGGCTCGAACCACTGACCAATGGAGTAAAAGCCAAGCGCCGAAACTACTCAGTCATCCGTCTTCACGTGTGTGTGTGTGTGTGTGTGTGTGTGTGTGTGTGTGTAATTCAGAGTTTATGTTCGGTTCGTCGTTGAGTCTTGACGACTACATTATGTGCGGACCTGACCATCCGTCTTCACATGGGTT
>VMBQ01000636.1:124113-141174 GCA_007657795.1 Dreissena rostriformis
AGTTATTACGTTCCAAACAGTGTAAAACAGTGAACATTATTGTTTATTGACACTGTTTCACTGTAAAATGAAGTCCATATGTGACGTTTTACTTGTTGCTAAACGGTGAATAAGCGGAGAATACCAGTGAATGACAACACGATCATTTTACCTTATCTAAAGTGAAATGATAAGGTTAGATCATTTCACGCGGGATAAGTGAAAAGATTTGGGGGACTCTTTTTATAGTTTTGCATGACAGAACATATACTATTGGCAATAGAACAATGTTTACATTAAACAATATCTCAAATATATGCATTTATGATTTATAAAAAAAAGATAATAACCCGGAATCGTTTCTCCAAAATACCAAAACCGTTCAGTTTAGATAGGCAAATTATCTACAATACGCAAATATCGTTTTCCTTTGTACATGTTCGTAAACCATCGCGCTGCTTATCGCTAACTTAATTGTTGATTTAGTTAATATGTTTGAATTAAGCACAACTGATCAAAAACTTATTTAGAATACCAAAAAGAGATCAGAGTTGACACAAAAAATCCGGGTAGGTTCGGGTTAGTTGTAAAAAACAGCTTGTTTTACGCCTAAAAAAAATAAATCAACGGATGAGTTCACCAAAACAAAGCAATTGTTTAAATTTGAAAGATAAAGCGTTATATGTTTGACATATTGTCATACGTATTTGATAATTAGAATGATATAGTAAGCACAATCTGATATGCTCGAGTTAAAAACAGGACCCGCTCGGCTAGTCTCGCCAACCTAGCCTTTACGTTGGTGCGCTATGGATCAAACAAAACAGAAAACTAATTGCTTAAAATTGCGCGATAAGCTTGCGGTAAAACAAGTTCAATGACCATCTACGTATAGTGTGTTCTGTCTTGCATTATATAGAATTCTGTCTTGTATCAAATGCATCAAATTGTATTATGTCAAACACGTGTTTTTCCTTCCAAAAAGCTCGGCAATTGTATTAGTAGCTTGAAGATTCAGAAATACCCAGCCGTTTGCATCACTGAAACCGCATAAAGGAATATAATTAGGATTTAGTACATTTGTTTAGAAGACTGCATTTAATATGACGAAATATAAATACAATGCAATCATACACTTGGGAATAACATAGAAGTCGTGTTCCATAATTCTGTGTCTTTTGTAAGTGGTGATATTTTGATATACTGTTATAAATCTTCCTTATTTTAATGCAGCTGTTCCTAAATCCTATAAAATCGAGATTGGACTAACAAATGGGAAGAAAGAAGCAGAGAGTATCGTGAGCCCATCTACATACAGCCCATTCAAGTGGAGTCCCGCTGACAAAGGACCTTATATATATGTCAGAATACAGCCGAATCCACAAAATGAAACACTGAACCTCTGCGAGGTCCAAATAAAAGGATACCCCCAACCAAGGACAGGATGTAAGAATAAGTTTAACGATACTGATATAATAAGTAATTGTGTGTCTTCTATCACATACTGGTATATTGTGGTACACGCTATTGTGAGCACATGTATTTTATGATAGTCATGAATTCATTCCCGATACACGTGTATGATTTTAATGAATAAGTCCATTTACTACACAGATAATTGCGGTATATTACCAAAATGGCTGTTCTCTTATTTTGAAACCAGATACATACTAGAATACAACACATCTATAATCTGCATGAAGTATAATAGAATCACGTCCTCCTAATAACGTTAACCCCTGTTTGTGTTTGAGCTTTCCGGAATTTCATTGAGATCGTGGGTGGAATCGTCATGGCGAATCCTCTTGTCAGTACAGTCCCAACGGTTAAGAGCCTCAGGGTGTGCATGTCCATCTGTCAAACAGAACCAACGTGTGTGACCGTACATTTCGAGCCGGTGATGAAGAGCTGCGCATTATTCGATGGAGTAGAGCACACACATGACCGCAGAACAATAAAATTAACACTTGTGGTCGAGTTTGCTGCTCGTTTCTTTGCACAATACTATTCATTTGATTGCACTTTCAACAAATTAGTCTTATTGTCAGGTTCTATATCCAGACAACACGAATATGTCGATATAGTTGTTGACATAATATCAGATACAAAAATGGAATGAATGATAAGATAAACGAAGCCAGAAATATAAATAACGGATACAAAAGAGTATAATGAAATTAAATTATTCGAATATTCGGGAGCTCAATGGAAATCACACATAAAACTGCTTCAAAATTAAGTCCTTGTGAATGATTTTTGTAAATGCCAATGTGCACGAGTTTATAACTGACAGACCAAAGTGGCGCTCCCTTGCCGTCGCCTCAAGCACCAGCCGGCGCACAGAGGATTGAGTGAGTGAGTTAGGCTTAAAAATAAGTTCTTGTGTTGCTGATGTAAAATGATGTCATGGCACTTAAAATCTTAGATCCTGTTCAAGTTTGTTAATAGATTTATTTAGCTTTTCTTGGGTCAATACAATTAGTTGATACTGTGTTTTCGCGTAAAAACGGTCATTTCAACAATCATACGGCGAATGAGACAAGTTGACGTGTTCAGATTAGATACAATAGAAATGAACGTTAACAGATAAATAGAAAACAAAACAAGGTAATCATCGCATCGGTTTAAATACGTTTTTGGTGTTGTTGTTTTTTAAATCGTCATGAGAACCAATTTCAGCAAATTTAATTATCGACATAAAACTGTGCTGTGTCTTAAGCCAATATTGAAACAATCAATATAAAATAACATGAAAAGTGTACATTAAGCTATGAAAATATCACGGTGCATAATATGCATTGTAATTTCTTCATACATTTCTTTTAGCAGAAAAAACTTAATATTGTATTAGCAAATCTGGAATGTTAAGCCGTTTTTTATTTACGCATATTACTAGCTTATACATTTATCAGATGAGATAATGATTATGAAAACTATTTGTTTCATTCCGTAACGACATATGTTACTTTTGCTGTGTACATGTGACAATTGTTAAAGTTTATAGATTTATTGACCTCTCAAAATAGTAACATTGTTGAAAATAAAAAATACTTATAATACATAATACGATAAGGGTAGGCCTTTTGGTATATATTTATGGACCGACTCTCGCTGTATATTGCCTTCTCAAAAATACCCAATATTTTTCATTTATTTTTTGACAATGTACCGATTTATTTTGGACGTTTATAATTTGAATGACCCGTGACTTTGTTTTATGTATATTGTATTGACATTTCATGTATACTCATGGACTTATTGTCTACTGTATTATCAAATACACTAAACTAAACTACATGTGGCAATGGTGTTATTCTGTTTTCTCTGTTCCTTTTATAGTTCATTTGTATCATGAATTGATTTTAACGAACACATTATTTGTTGACAATATTTTTAAAGGATACTATCTTCAGTGTTTTATCTTTTAATCTCGTGTCAAGAAAGTCGGCGAAACCTTACTCATAAAAAAGAAGTATCAATAGGTTACCAACCTATTGTTTGAAGATTTGTTAATTTTTTGTCATATGTCCCATATATAGATGATAAAGTCCTGGTCGGTTATTGGTTTTTAAATCGGAATGTCTAAACAAATTAATAAATGCCGCAATACGTTCTCATTTTTTACATTTCAAATCCTACTTTGTGTAAGATAGTTTCATTCTTTTGTTATTCGCATGAAAGCAAATTAATACATACTGAAAAATATGTCTGAATAAAATGATGACTTGCACAAAGTTGCTTTTTATATAATTTAGACATGTGTGTTTCTGTTGATTTTATTATACGTTGTATTTTAAATAAATGGTGTGCGTTGTCATGTGTTTTGATCCCTTTTATAAAATGTTGATGAGTGAATTTATAAATGAGTTGTATAACATTTAGGATATTGGTTAAAATCGTATTGATATAACAGAGATATGAGAGAAAATAGTTTTACAGTATGTCAATAAACCAATAACAGCGTTCACTTGTTTTCAAATATTTAAATGTTTATAGTTTTGATACATTTACATGTAATAGCAATAAAAAGACTAAACGCTAACTAAATACGTATGATTTGCGACAAGATAATTGGTGGTACTATTGCCTTGTTAGTTTACCAGACCTGTATTACAGTTAAGAAACTAATGCTTGTAATAAACTTGTGTTAATTAAATTGCTATCGTGTTTTATAATACAAATGCATTATTGCCATTTTGTTGTACCCCCATTTGTATCTTTCAGAAAAAAACATTGCTTTTTTATTTACATATTATATACATCAAATATTTAAACAAAACTTTCTAAGATGTCTGATTGAAAGATATATCATCTCCAATTGTTTAAAAAATATTAAACTGATTACGTATTTTATCAGTCCATATGCATTAACAACCCTGTCACGATCCAAAATCGATCTAAATCTGACTGTACCGTGACATCAGACTGTACCAAGCGAAATATTTATTACATACTTGATTGTTTAATTGCTTTGAAATAGAACACCTTACCCGTTGTTTATGTTAATATCGGTTTAAATGTACTCGGCTTTTCGATGCATGTCATGATATACAATTTTATTTAAAGGAACGTGCCAATAGATTTGAAAAATATCATTACATTAATTACTAACACAATTATAATCTTTGGAGTAGCTTTACATGACTATAACAGAAAGCAAATACGCTGAATAAAAAAAGTGTCTAAAATGGACCCAGGAATATTCCAAAACATAAACAGGTTATCGCTAGACCACACCACATGTTTATCTATAATGCGAATTTTAAATGCTATGTTAGCACTACATTCCGTAATATTAATCAATTTATCGAGACAATTAAAGGATTTCAATTGATGAACGAACCGATATCGTCGAATAGTCTTTAGCCAAGAGAGTTATTTCGTTAGATTAAATATAATGCATACAATTTTGGATGGTTATGGCCAATGTTTACATTTTGGAATTAGAGGTGGTTAAACAAATTATACATGTCATGCAAACAAAACAGCACCGGACAAAAACTGGGCGACTGACTGACTTTTTGGCTGGGCGACTGACTGACTATTATACCAAGCGCCTAACCGATCAAGAGACCGGGCGACTGACAGACCATTAGACCATGTTACTGACTGACACTTTGACCAGACGACTGACTTGATTAATACAACGGGTGACTGACTGAATATAAGACTGGGCTACTGGCTGAAAGACTGGGTGACTGCCTGACTAATAGACCGGGCGACTGACTGACTATTAAACCGAACGACTGGCATACCTTTAGACTGGACGACTGACGAACCAATACATCGGGCCATTGAATGACGAATAGAACGGTCGACTGGCTGACCAATGTACCGACCGACTGACTAACTATTAGACCAGGCGACTGACTGCCCATTAGACTTTGCGACTGACTGACCAATAGACCGGGCAAGGCGACTGACTACTAGACCAGGCGAATAACTTACAATTTTACTGGCAACTTACATTCTATTAGACCAAGCTACTTACTGACAATTAGAATGGCGACTGACTGACTATTAGACTGGGCGACTGAAATACAATTTGACCGATCGACTGACTATAAGACCATGTGACTATCCGAATCTTAGACCGGGAGATTGTCTGAATATTAGACTGGGCGACTGCCTGAATATTAGACCTGGCTACTGACTGATTATTAGACTGGACGCCTTGTTTACTCCGCATTTGGACGTATATTTTGGCTAGAATACTAAATACACAATTAAATTCAACTCCTGTCCGACCAAACACCATAGAGACATAGAATAATGAAGTTTAATATTCAAATCATCGTCACGCTATGTGAAGTAAAACGTTATACTGGCTGTTAAAGGCCGATTTTAATAGCTTGGTTGTGCATGTACAAATCAAACTATATAAAAGGCATCTCCATAACAGTTTAAAGAAATTATTATTTGCAAGTGATTAACAAAATACATAATGATACTTTGTACAAAATTTGAATTAAGCATTTGCATCATTAACATGCATACTGCATAGTTTAAACATATTTTTGTTCAAACAATACATATTGTTTTACATATAATTATATACTACATGTATACAGTTAACATGTTTGAATATGATAAGAACATAAGACAATTTCTTATATAATTCTTCTCTCTATACAAATACAATTACATGTTGTCAGGCGATTTTTTTTTATATAATTACATAATAATAATTGTATGGAAAAAAGAGAAACTCCGAGTATGGAGTTTCTTTTGTCAAACAAAAACAGGTAATAGGTTGACATTTGAAAGGCGCAGAAAAGAGACTGGGAAGAAAATAAAAGAAGTTTTGAAATACTTAAATAGGGCAAAAGAAGTAAAAAGAGTCGTTCTGTTTCATATAAACGAATCAAATCGCTTACTATTAACAATAAATTTGTGAACTGCATCAGCTATTTTAGTATTTGTTAAGAAGTCACGAGTGTTGTCTCCATATAGAATAGGTTCAATGCAGCGGACAGAATATACGGATATTAAGTTACAAAGTTCGCCGCGAATATGTGAATTCTGAGTGCATTCTAGAAAGTAATGTGATGTCGTTTCATGACGTCCGCATTGACATAACGGGGATGTAATAATATTGCGGTTGAAAAGATATTCATTAAAGGCATTATAATTGGTTCTTAGATGCGTGTGTAGCATTTGGGATCGTCTTTTGCCGTATAAAAAAAATTGAATTTGCAATCGGTCGATGTTAATGAGCCTTTTGAAGGAATGGATCAATTCAGCGTGTTTGTTGTTATTGGGATGAGAATTTCATTCAGATGCAGTGGACGGTATAAACGAATTTAAATACTATATGACCTGTATATTGCATCAGCAGGAGTAAAACTGCAAAACTGAGAAAACGTCATTCGAAATGACGTAGCTAAATATTCGCTTAATTTTATTTACATTGTTTTATTGTTCGCAAGTTTATTTAAAGTTATAATTTATTTTCACATGTTTTAGCAAATATGTGTGTGTATTGACATTGATTGATATGGTTACAGGTATGCAGAAAAAACACACTGATTATATTAGGATAAAATGGATGCAAACTTAAAAATGTATTGGTACAGATTTTTTAAGACAGATATTGCAAAGTTGATTTAGCTGATTGTATTCAATTTTCTTCAAACAAAGTCCGCGCAAATAATCACAGGAATTAATATTCATTTATAAAGACACTTGTAATGTGTATATGAATTAGGTTTGGTTAAACAATTTATATCTTCTATCAGTAATAAAAACAAGAATATTTTATTTCTTTGTATTCACAGACTTTCAATCATTTGAATTATGCTTGCTGTGTTCATGGTCACCAAATTTCCCCTTAAAAGGAAAGCTATAACAACATTTGTAAACTTAGTAGAAAATAGTATCACACTCACACGCACGCACGCACGCATACACACACGCACGCATGCATGCACGCACGCACACACACTATTTGTATTTGTTTCACATTACGTCATAAAACAGAAATTGCATATGTTATTCAAAACACATAGTCGAAAGCTTGTTTTCAACATCAGACGCAGATATGTTCTTATATACTATAACCGGAATTGATTCTTTGTAAACAGTTTCGTTCCGAAATAAGTTGTGCATTTCATTGATAGATGATGTCAGTACGTCTTTGCATTACATAGATATTAGTTTCAGTCCAGCAATTTTAAATTAATTTTAATTTTCATATATACACGCTTTCCGTGATTATTTTATTCGGATATTGAACGACGTAACATATTGTGGATTTATTCTTCAGAAGTATATTTCAACATAAAATTTTACAGCATATTTTAGTATTATAATTTATGTAGTAAACAAAACTGAATGTATGTGTCAATCGTCCCAAAGCGCCAATGCGGGTGATAGTAGGAAGGCAATAAAATATTTTTTACGTCGTATGACAAGGTAAGTAAAACGAACAAATACATACTTTTGATTCAAGTATTAAAGTTAAAACATTATAGATGTGCAAGTGTCTGATGATAAGAAACAATCTTTATAGAGAAAACAAATATAAATAAAGTACAAAAAACACATTATTGGTTACAGCTGCTAGAAGTTTGGTAAACTATACATGTTTATAAAAAAAATGTCATACTTTTTTTTTACAGAAATATAGTTACAATTCAAAAACAATTTATGTATTTATATACACGTGTACACAGTTCAAAATCTAGCAAAATCATGAAATAAATATAGTCGGAGTTTACAAAACATTTTGAAACACTTAAAGTGATATACTATTTAGATACTGTGTATCAACACGATATCATTTAAAAGTTGCTTTCTAAGATACAAATACAATTCTTCAAGCTTGATTTATAAATTGTGCGCATATTAAAATAACAAATTATTTGTTAAATTAATTTTGTAGAAAAAAAATGTCTCATCTAGGTATCAAATATAAATGGAGACATTTTTAAATAAGGAACAAGAACTTTAAACAAGGATTGGTCGACATTAATAGTTTCAGGGTTAGTTCGGTCTCGCCCCGATATGGTTTTCCACACAACCGTATATCCCGTATTGGGTCAGTAACTAACCCTGAAAAGATTATATCACGTCAACTACGTTCTATCTCATCAAATTAACAAGGACAAACAATGTTTTTATAACTAGTATTTTCGAAAATATTAAATTCAAGAACATTATATAACATTAACAAAACTTCATGAAAAATCCTGAAAAAAAGGAATTTCTACTGCCCCATATAGTCTTCTGACACCATATAGAATATATGGGGCCAGCATGTGACGTCAAACAGCCACATTTCTACTGCCCCATATAGTCTACTGACACCATATAGAATATATGGGGTCAGCATGTGACGTCAAACAGCCACATTTCTACTGCCCAATATAGTCTACTGACACCATATATAATATATGGGATCAGTATGTGACGTCAAACAGCCACATTTCTACTGCCCCATATAGTCTCGTAACACCATCTAGAATATAAGTGGTCAGCATGTGACGTCAAACAGCCAATGAGAGGAGAGTATTTTATAGATGGCGTGATATATATATATATATATATATTGTTCTGCTCGGATTTAACGGAATAAGAAAAAGGCCAAAGATTGCACATAATTGATGTCCTAGAATAGATTAATCACTTGCGATGAATATGTTAATATACTTAGTATTTTATACGTTTGTATTTATGTATAAAAAAATCCACTAACTGACGTATTTATAAACAGCAAATATAGATAGATATGTCCATAGCGGTTACGGAAAAATGCATTTATCCTTATCTGATACAAAAATGAGGAAANGTTTCCTCGAAATACTTGGGCCCCCACACTCTCACCCACACACACACACCATAAGACTACGCTAAAATATATTTCAGTAAAAAGCACACAGCTTGAAATTTCAGCTATTATGCAACATTCGTCCCGACTTTCTTGAGTTTAGTAAGTTAATTAGATAGGAGTGTGGGACACACTCTGGGTCATTTCATGATGCAGCCACACGCCCGGAAGGAACTCATAAATTTCGAAATAAACTCACACACACACATGGCACGACATGTGGTTGTCCGGTTAGCGCAGCGTTTGGTCCACGCGCTTGTCACCTAGGCGCAGGCTCAATCCCAGCTCCCGTAATGGTTAGTCGGAACTTCAGGTCTTTATTAAGTAAAAAAGAAATTTAATGTCTAGCGCTAAAGATTACATATGCTAGGTTATACGATATATGCATATTTGCAATACTTAAATCAGTTTACACTATAAAACACCGCGAAGAAGAATAAACAGTTTGACGAACGATATCTTTACGAAATCTTAGCATATTAAGGTGAAACATTATACAGTTTTACATCTACATTTGGAGAACACAAAATATGAAAGTTATACTTAATTCTCTATTATTCATTAAGAACTGATTTAAGACGCTGGCTGTATAATAATTACTTATATCTTCATGAAGCGTCATTTGAAATTGATTTGCTATAAATGATGTTCAAAGTCACTGATTGCGTATGTGTTAAATGTTTAACTGCGTCGTTGAGCTAAGAAGTAATATTTATTTATTTCTTAAGATTTCATGTATAATATTGTCATTATAACTTCCATATATGCTGCGGGATGCTGCACGATTCGGATTGGCTGCAGCCAAATCACCAGCGAAAAAGGCAGCATACACAAAGTTCTCCGCACAGTTTTGGCAACAGTGACATCAACACACCCATCCTATTATTAAAAACCATTAAGCGTAAGCCCCAAATATCGAACAAGTATATCATAATAATATAAGAGATGCGACTAGTTCAAACGGTCTAACACTGTTATTATCATCTAGGGAAAGATGAATACATTAAAAACGTATTGTCACTGAATGCATAAGATATATTTCTTAATTTTAAAACTGTTAAAGGTATGTTCACCAAACTTGCTTTGTTATCGTCACTTAGATGGAACTCAAAACCTGAATAAAGTTCCGCCTTTGCTAGAAGTTGCTGAAAGACTCAAACGCAAACGGACTCGAAGAATCGTATCGATACAGTGTTGCACAATATGCCTTAACCGCAAACTCAGTCTCGATATGCTTATAAGGTAAATTCGTAAAAAACCTCGACATGGATTTACTAGAGTTTGTGGCCAGACGCAATCTTTGATTGGCCGTACGTCCCAAAAATATGGATGGTAACAAGAATATCATTCCTCATAATGTTTTTGGAGTTTCATTATCCCTACTTTAAGCATTCATGACATTAAAACTGATTTTGTTTGACATTGAGATAACTTACAATTAAATGTGTGTCCTGCAATTACACAAATATACACAGAAAGCGTAACAAATACATTTCATTTTAATATGTATGTATATATGTACGTTTGATTGCATGATCATCAATTGAAAATTGAAAATGAAAATGATCTTTGACGTTTGGTGGCTTGTTACTAATGACGTCATGAGCACTTGCGCTTAATATTTCTAAAATAAGTTTTCGCTGTTTTTTGACTTTTTGTGTCTAAAATATATTTCGTCTTGGTATCATTTAGTTTGTTTTGTTTAATCTGATTTTATTTTACTAAAACTGATGACTCTATAGTTCATTCCGAGTAAAATGACTTAAATCCAAACATCGTCTGATTTAACAACTTCCTGTTTAACATGACGCCATCAGCATTTGCACATTCATTTTTAATATTTGGAAAATGCTTTTTTTTGCAGTTTGTGTTGCTTTCTGTGGACTAAATGTTATACATCTTGGTATCAAACTGTTTGTTTTGATATATCTGATTAATTTGTACAAACAAAAATATTACTTATTTATTAAGTCTTAGTAATATGACACATATTGACTGATATAAGAACTTCCTGTTGAACATGATATACAAAAATATATATCATGCAGCGTTATATCAGGTCGATATTAATGTAGCGGTATGATAAACTAAGTATTTTAAACGTTTTGTATTAAAATAAAGTTCACTAAGTGTCGTATTTATAAACAACACAGATAGATATGTCCATAGCGGTCACGGTCCAATGCATTTATCCCTATCTGATACAAAAAAGAGGAAAACAATACTTGTTTGTTTCAAAAAATGTTTTCACACAAATTAACAGATATACCAGAATGCAAGTCAATTTTGAAATACAGTTACATACATCTCAGTTATATAAACATTCATTTGTCTATGCAAAATATGTAGATTGGTAGTTAATATAGTCTTTATAATAAATTATATAAGATTATTCCTTTATTGCAATTTACTAAGCATTCTTTCTGATAAAAATACATTTTAGACGCGCTCTGAGAAAAGGGGGTTTAATGCATGTGCGTAAGGCGTCGTCCCAGAGGCTAATCATGGGCAACACTTTCCGCAGTTATTGCATTTTTTTTTTAAAGGAAAACTCTTCGTGACAAAAATCCAGTTTAGGCGGAAAGTGTGATCCCTGATTAGCCTGCACGACCTGGGACGACGCTTTACAGGCATGCATTAAACCCCTTTTCACAGAGCGCGGCCCATTTGTTTATAAATCGCTCGTGCGGAAGAAATAGCTAAACTCACTGACTTCCTTATTCACTATCAAGAGTGTAGTAATCGTTAAATTCGGTTTCAGTTTAAATTATGTGATATATAGCCCCGGATAATATGGCGTACTTCCGTGTTTTGAACATATGTAGAAGCGTCTATCTCTATTTTGAAACTGCTTTCAGCTGAGAAGGTTGCGTCCTGAAGAGAGAATGTATTGTATACAAAATGAAGGAATCGGGACATTGTTGCTTCTTTTACTCTCTTATTTGGATAACGAATGCTGTTGGAATGTCATGCATGGATAATTCAAATACACCAGTGGATTGGTAAGTAGTCATTATCATTGCCTGCCTAGCAAAATTATAGGTTAAAATTCAAATATTGTATTGTTATTTTGCCTTTAAGCACATTTATAAATTATTTGTTTTTAGAAAAATACTTTATAAAGTATGTTATCTTTGATGATATTATCTTAATGTATTTATTGTTATGCACTATTATCAGC
This sequence comes from Dreissena rostriformis, assembly GCA_007657795.1. Taxonomy (NCBI): domain Eukaryota; kingdom Metazoa; phylum Mollusca; class Bivalvia; order Myida; family Dreissenidae; genus Dreissena; species Dreissena rostriformis. The sequence goes on from VMBQ01000636.1 coordinate 136,602, forward strand.
GTGACAAAGTAAGTTGAATATCACCGACACATGCAACTTGTAACCTTTTATTAACAACTGCATGCACTTGCACATTAGTGTTCCATAATGTGTCATAGTGTAAAACACACGTTAACTGTTGATGTTTTTACATTTTTAATAAGACATGCGATATAAACTCTCTCGCGGTACGATATGTACCATTTTCTTTCTGTTAGGAATGTTATAAACTGTCAAGGCGTTTCTTTAGGTTCATAGGTTACAAGTTGCCCGGGAGCATAAATGTTCCAAGAAATTCCTTAATGTATCTCGACGCCAACAGTCCATCCTGGCACCTCGTTCCGTATACACTCGACCAGAAACAACAAGCTATATTCTACACTTTGGATCAGATATATTCCACCAATCAGGTTCTCGTATTGTTCAACACAAGTTCACCAATATGAAATAAGATGTGTATTTATAAGTATTTGTCCGGATAAAATTATTTTATTTATTGTTCATATATATTTTATAATGAGCACGTGCAAATACAACTCCCATAATCAGGGATGAAATTTGAATGTGTAATTTTGTTAAACAAAATTGTACAATATTTTTATCTTCGTATTCAGTGGACATAATGTTTTGAGTGTGTATTCGGGTAATTAATCCCATTTCATTTATTTGGGTTTATCAATAGTCACTCAAAGCAGATAATCATTTTAAGCGCACGATATATTCTCACCAAGTCAGGGTTTCTTATATATATATTTCGGATACTAATCCCATTTGAAGTACCGATATTCGTGGATATCATATTTGTATTTAGTTCGATAAGGCTGGGAATCCATCTGCATCAAAGGTCCTAGCTCATTATGTCAGGGTTTCCTACATATATTTGGAAACTCATCCCATGTAATGTGTTCGTGGATACAATTTGTTCTTAATTGATTCTCCAAGGTCCCTCATTTATCTGGAATAAAGGTCTGAGTACGTCAGATATACCCTACCGGTCAGTCTGTTGTCCAACGGCCCGGTGATGTTTTGTTTGCATAGGAATGTGTACTTGGTACTGGAAAACTGGTAAGCTGACACAGCTTACCTGTGAAAGATGTGAATAGGTTAACTGACGGCCGTGATATGACTGATAAAAAAAAACACACAAAAATAGTATATACCGGTAAACACTCATTGCATTATTACAATGGTTATTTGATACTTTAAATCTTTGAGACACAATGTGTAACCTGACAGCATGAGATATTACACATGGTAACCTTATCTAATTTAACAGCGAAACTGAAAAACTTCATCTCAATAGCAGAAAATATTCATCCGGGTTGCAGTTAAAAAGTACACCGGCAAATGTTATAAAATTTAATCCTGCATAAAACTACCTTGTTATAACGTGTACGTATTTCGGTAGTATCAGGTCATCATGTAGGCATATATCTTCAAAGCAGTTTCGTTGCATTTTGTGAATACAAAAGAGACATTTGGAAATTTGGATAGTAAATAGGAAAAATAAGAAAACATTTTAAAACTTAATCTTCAAATAAGCACATTACTAACGTATGCAGATTTTTTGGACTGTTTCTCAGTGCAACAGAATGAACAACACATGTTTTGTGTTTGTTTTTCGAAGTTTAACATAAACAATGTTACACTATCTTCAGTTAAAAGGTGTAATTGTTAATAGTTATACTAAGAAAGATAGTATTACCAAATGTGGAATTGCCTTTTGCTTTAACTTTCACATGTATGTCAACCGACGGTATATTTCTCAAATAGACGACATTTCTACAGTCTAGACAACCAAGACTAAAACAAGCGCATTAAAACAAGATAGTTAAAAATTGAACTATATCTTAGTCTTAAGCTATTTACCTGAGATTTTTAACAATACATTTGTTTTTTTATAATGTATATTACTTTCCAAACCCTTATATATTCTTACTAGTACATATTCCACGTATATGTATAATTGACAATATCGGCGTTAAAATTATAAATAAAATTCACAATTGCTACTTTCATTTTTATGTACATGGGTCGAAAACTAGGGTAGGGATTCCCGTAAAAGAACAGATAAAAATATTGGCATAAGCTATTAACATTCATTACTATTTATTCTGCTTCCAGTCTCATGGGGCCTGTGCAGAGAAGTTCATGTATGCAATGTACAATGACGAACCACCGAATTCGAATAAGATTTTCAGTAATTATGGTCACACAAAAGGTTAGTAAAAAGGGAAGTATACCTTGAAGTTAGAATCTGCAAGAGTGCTATGGTAAAATTTGTCATTTTAACTGCTAAATTAGAGATTTCATGGTAAACTCTGGTTGTTATGTGTTCACGCTTTTCACTTGAAATGGTTACAAGGATATAATGTATTATGTGCGGACCGTTAAGATATCGTTGTAAACAATCGATCTTTTCTGACCATTTATTTATAATATAAGCCGTTACTATACTTAATTGTACATATATTTTATCTTGATGCGTTGTAACGCTTCCTGCTAATTACATTTGTGAAGAACACAAAGCAAAGTTTGCAAGCGTACATTTCGTTGTTTATGGTATGAAATTATGCATTGCAAACTGTTGACCTATGCTTACGGTTACCATGGCTATGATCTTCAACTTTCATTGACTTTTTGTATCTGTTAATTGTTTACATTTAAGTGGTAAGTGACGATTCTTTCCGCGTGCTTTTCGAATCAATGAAGCGCTGAGTTGATTGGTGAAGTCCAATAAGCAGAAACTATAACTAAATCTTCTTGATAAATAATGGCATGCGTTTAATACACATATTTGCAGGAGTTATAGGCTTCGATCTAACGTCAGGGTTTTGGTTGGTTCAAAGCAAGCCTCTTTTTCCACCAACGCGGTCCAGTGGCTATACATGGTCAAACGATAAACCGAGTTTTGGACAGTCATTTATGTGTGTATCTACCGCAACACAATACCTAGATGAAATAGGTAAGATGCGTAGATCGTAAAACAAAAGCAACACACTAACGCACACATAAACAAACGAGTTCTGTCTTGAATAAAAATGGGTAAAACGAGTTCTGTCTTAGATGAAATAGGTAAGATGCGTACATCGTAAAACAAAAACAACACACTTACGCACACATAAACAAAATAGTTCTCTTTTGGTGTACATGTATAATGAGCTTTCTAAATATTTCATAGATTGTAACGCTAACGCTAAAACATGTGCGCTCTCTTTTAAAACGTTTAAGTTTCGTTAAGATTTATAAGTCTTTATACTGTAAACAAATTATTAATTACATTTATGTCTTTTTTTTAAATTGTACGATATGTCGTTATCACAAATTACCGTTCGTTAATAAAGTAGGGTATTTATTAAAGAAATTGTGTTTACAGGCATCCAACTGATGTACAACCGTCCGTTGATTTACGACAAAAGCATGCCAGCAACATTTGCTGATAAGTACCCAAAGATGGCCGCCGCTTTAGATAATGCTATCTTACAAGGCAATCGCGAAACCACGTTGAATTCAATGGAGGAAGTGCAATTCAAGTCATTTGCTAAGTCCGGCAAATGGGGTCACGGTAAATGTTAACTAAATAGTTATGTTCCGAAATGATTAACCTAGTGTTATATTTGATTAACCAATTTTTGGTTTGCTACCTTATGCAAGGCACGTGATCTCACCAGACAAAACATACNTAAGTTTCGTTGAGATTTATAAGTCTTTATATTGTAAACAAATTATCCATTATATTTATGTCATTTTTTTTTAAATTGTACGATATGTCGTTATCACAAATTACCGTTTGTTAATTAAGTAGCTGCAGCTTTAGATAATGATACCTTACAAGGCAATCGTGAAACCACTTTGTATTCAATGGGGGAAGTGCAATTCAAGTCGTTTGCTAAGTCCGGCAAATGGGGTCACGGTAAATGTTAACTAAATAATTATGTTCCGAAATGTTTAACCTAGTGTTATATTTGATTCACCAATTTTTGGTTTGCTACCTTATGCAAGACACGTGATCTCACCAGACAAAACTTACACAGTTACTGAAACAATTAATTCGTAGTATTGTAAAACGGTTCTTTTTCTACCCTAATTGTATGCTTATCTTTGCACGTAATAACACATGCTCGTGTATACATTTATTGGAACGTTGTTCTTTCTTAATGGCCACATCAGAAAGAGACTTGAAAACTTTTTTAATTTACTTTTAATTATATTGTTATATATGTCTTCATCTGTCTGTCAAATAAAGGTTTACATGCACATAAAATATTCATTATTTTTACTATAGATTTGTACGCAGATCTGCTTGCACCCAAGTTAGCTGACTCTTTGTATGTAGAAACCTGGCAGAGAAGGGAAAGCATGTGTTCGAACTGTACGGGGAAGTTTAAGGTGAGTACATTTACGAATATAAGCTGCGTCATTATCATATCATCATCAACAAATGACCTCCGCCTTAAAGCAATATAAGCTTTACCCTCGCCAATTACCATTATAGTTCAATAATAAAATATTAAACATAATAACATATTATTGTTGCTATGTTATAATAAGAATAATAATAATAATTAAAAACAGTTATATAATAATAAAAAAA
>VMBQ01000636.1:146223-206736 GCA_007657795.1 Dreissena rostriformis
ACTACTACTACTACTACTACTACTACTACTACTACTACTACTACTACTACTACTACTACTACTACTACTACTACTACTACTACTACTACTACTTCTACTACTACTCCTGCTACTACTACTACTTGGCAGAGGTTATCAGTTTAATGAGAAAGATTGTCGCACGCAATAACTAGGGCAATTTTCAAGATCACATGATAATGTCGAAAGTCACGTATATATCTTTGCATTTAGGCTGTCAAGTTAAATGGTTTTAGTGACGGATGTGTCGATTATACGATTTAACTCGTGTTTTAGCTATGTATTAAATCCAAAAGTACAACACACCTTGTCCATAGTTTGACAGTCAAGATCCCCAATAAATGTCGAAGGTAAAATGTATATAATATACGCTTAATGACAGTCCACTCTTTGCCTCAATAAGTCATCGTTGACGGTTATGTCTTTGAGACAACGGTTCTAAATGAACCAAGATTTACATGTATTTAAACGCACACCCATGTTTATTTTGATGTCAACTATTCAAAGGTAAATAATAAAAAAATTGGTATTATGTTGTTTTAACACTTACTTTCCACCTGATATCTGCATAACATATGATTTTTAGTTCGACTGATTGGTTTTAAAAACAAATGTTTCGTACTTCTCTGGTACGGTGATCATTCACGGACAGCCGAAACTAAATATATTGAAGTATTCAAGGTATATATTTCAATATGTTTTTGTAAAATAGTATTGTTTCAATCAGTGTATAGCTCAAAATGCAGTATTAAAACAAACTTCTTTAGTCTTATCTGGTATGTTAAGTGCCGAACGACTCGTATTTAAAAAAGATCACTACCCATATTGAACACACAGCTTGACCTGTTGTTATTTCTTGACTTATTTGGTATCGTTCATAATTGCAGATACAAATTAACCGGATACTTTAATGGCACATGGTAATAGTTATGATGAAAGGGAAGTCCAGCGTACTAGAGAACATATACAGGATGGCAGACTTGTTGAGGTCAGCGACAATTACATAACGCAGTTAAGAAACTGTTCCGAACGTACAAAGCAAGTCGGTGGATACGGGAAAATATATATATGTGAGTTGAACCCTTGTGTATACTAAACAACTATCACGTTTCTACAAAGTCAATTTTGCTACCATGACACCTATATAAATAACTACTACTTACAATATTATGTGTTTACTAGTCAATACATTTTCATGTCTATTTAAAAAATGTTAAGTGCATATACAGTTTATGCCCTTGTTTTAAATAGTCCAAAAACCATTGGTAATTAATAACTTGTTACAACTAGAGATTCTGTCCCTGGATTCAAACACAGACTTTTCCTAAAGGAGATTTGTGTGTCTGATGAGAAATCTCAGACTCAACTTTTAGGTTCAGTTAAAAATGTGAGTATTCGCACTATGATTTATCTGAAGTATTTTATGTAATTGTGAATAACCTGTTCGTAACTACAGTGGTATGTTAAACAATATTATACAATATGTACCTATTTATAATATATTACATACGAGAGTTGTTTCATAAATTTGCATAATTCTCGTCTCAAATCGTAGTTTTCATTTAAAGGCGTAATTGTAAAATGCATATAGTGTTTGATTCAAACTGATTGTTCAAATGTATGCAAAACCATAAAGATTAAGTCGTTGTTATTGCAAACACGTTATAGTAAATTGAAGCATGGCATTTTGTAATATATTTGAAACTATCACCAGCATTGTTAATTTAAGTACTGACAGTACTGGTTATACGATGCTTTTGAAGAGGATGGATATAAAAGCATCAATTTCAGTTTATCTACATCACCACAATTGTGTATGTGGCTACGAAAATCTTGGGTACGAAAAAAATTTGGGTACGAACATTTTGGGTACGAAAACATTATGCCAATAAAACACTTTGGGTGCGACAAACAATTTATTTTTTTTTTTTTAAGAAGTGTCTAATGAGTATTTTATCACAATTTTATTTCAATTACATGTAACAAACTACATTATAATGATTTATATGATTTTGATCCGTTCCTGTGGAATATGTAAACTTGCAGGACCGGGATCAAATTCATAGGACCAAAACATCAATCAAAATCTCAAATTTATTGACATAATAATCTGAAAAATGAAATGGAAAAAAAAAACACAGCACTGAACAATGAAAAATCACTTAACTATCACACAGTATTTAAAAAAATAAATAAAAATAAACAACAAAATAGTTAAATACAATACAATTTATCAACTAAAAATTCAAGAAATGTATGCATTTACTGGTATGCAAATTGTTATTAAAACAAATCTTTTCAGAAACTGATAGTGATGTCTGACAGTGACTGAAGCATGTCAATTTTGACAAAATACACATTAATACTGGTTAGGAATCAATGAAGTACCAGTACCTGAAAACAGCAGAACTAACATAATTCAAACAAAAAAAGTTAAAAGGCACAAAGCAATAATCAGAATTAAGAATCTTTCATCGACACATATTTCGCGAAATTATATGACATTTTAGAATTAAAATACAATTGTCAAATCGTTAAATCGTAGAAGAACTATTTACATGCGCAATGACATATCATGAATTTAAACAAAAATACGATGTCATTTTTACTGCTCGATTTATCATTTTAGCTCCCTTTTCTATTCATGTTTAAATTCTACGAAATAAATCAACTTTACCTCTTGAATAATTTCCCGAACATTCGGACCGGGAATATTGCATTTTCAATCGGACCCGTCTTAAAAACGTAGGCCATGTCTGACGGTCCGGCACTTTGGTAATGATTGCAAATAGCCTATAACATGTTTTATAAAGCAATGCTTTTTTATCATTTAAAGCATTTGTGTATGTCTGTTCCAGGTAGACACTGAAGAGGCTAATATTTCAGTCACCTCTACCAGTCTTTCAACCACTACCGCTGTTCCATCAATATCAAGGCGTCATAGAACAATCATAATTGGCTATTCGTTTATAAAGGGTTATCATGTTTACAAAATTAACAACCTGTCAAATACACTTTATTAATGACTGGGAGTGTACACACCTTTAAGATAAGAATGCTTGCATTAAACTTCCATGAACATGTCTCAGATGAAAAAAGAAATTTGAAATTGTAAGATATGGCTGGCTGTTCCTGGCATATTGTCAGGTTGCTGTTTAAGTTTTACATAATATTGTACTGTGGTGGCAATATTAACATCATATGTAAATGAGATATTTGTCTAAGTTACTCTCCATGGCCTATCTATGTTGAAAAGGTAGGTTGTTTTAGATTAAACATATTTTATTTCACGAACAAACATGGTATACATAAGCATAGAATATACAGTTAAAACTGAGTCACGTTGTTCTAAAAAATGGAACGAAAGATCAAGATCTTATAGGGTAGGTGGTCTTTGTCATGCAATGTACATATGTTGTGTTTTAGATGACACAGACAGCACTTTTACATGTATAATTTGGGGCTAAACTTCACAGAGAAAAATGTTTTATGGCCAAGAACATCAGTTTGGATGGAGGAATTGCATTCAAATGTTGTGCAGACCAGTATTATTATAAAATGTTCTAAGTGTGGACCTGTTTAATGTCATAGATCGATTCATACGTGAAATAAAAATGAGATTGCAATTATTTGCAGTTGATAGTGATTTGTTTGTCATAGTAGAACAATTGGTGTGTTCATGTTAATGTTTCCGAAGATTTCAGTTAAGAGTCGGCGTTTTTATTTTTTTATTAACAATTATTCCGAATCACAATGATAATTCATATTTTGTTGTAAAAAGTAAGCAAGTTTAAAATAACACAAACAAATTAATTAAGAGGTATTAACAAAAGCACCATGATGATATTATTTTTATTAAATAAACATGCCAATTCGAAAATTTAATGAATTAAATTTTGTTTCTAATATAGTTTTGTCGGTTTACACTCATGTTGGGCTAAAACGGCAAGCTTTATGATGATGTGATATGATTATGTATATGCAACGTATGGGTTTTGTAAATTTATACTTATCTACTTGTACATGGAAAATGGATGGCAACCAAAAGAACATACTCGGCCTGAAAACCGATCAGAAAATTCTTTTTGATAATGAAACTTAGGTCATGTCATAATAACCTCTACTCTATGGTCGTGTGAGCGAACTGCTGAATCTGAACGGTGCATGCATTCTTATGATGATGGCTGCCAATACCAAGATATTTGCCGACAAGGAAACCAATAACTGGTTCAAGGCATGCATTGCCCTCAATGTGACAAAGGAAGGACTGACTAATTTTGTTGAGAACACAATGAAAAAAGTTCCATGCAGCGCTAGGTAGCAGTTGTGGGCAATGTTCTATTGAACAACTGATGCCATGCCCTACACTGGGTCTGTGTAATACCGGTAAAAGGAAACGAAATAGCTGCTCATTCCATAAATCATATCTACCTCAACAATGCCAAATATGCGATCACGTGAAATATGGTATAATATCAGATCACCGATTCAGTGGTGCTTCATGGAAAAACACTAAAGCACAAGGTTGGAAATCAGACTGGTGGGAAATAGCCAAGTGCTACCTGCCTACGACAGGATATGCTGACAAGTCATGGGTTCAGGCAGACTTTAATGCGGTTATAAACATCATGTTGAACTGCATCCATTTCCTGACATATCTCTCCCACTCATGCCTATCACCTCCGCCGCCTGACCCGCAATGTCCACTAGAAAGGTAATGTATACATGTTTTAAGATGTTTCAATCACAACTAATTTTCTTCAGTGGTATTTATTTTATTTTTAATTTGTTTAACTTGTTTAATAATAAGTTGTATTTGAAAATATTCTGTTCGATGTAGGTCCGTCAAATAGGCCGAGATGTACGCCACAGTGCCAACTGCAAGACAACAGATGCTGAACTTCAAGACTATTTCCAGACATTGACCATGCTACTGGCAGATCCAGTATGTCTGACGCATGATACGAGTGCAAATATAGCCCTCAGTAGGCTTACTGATGTACGTATAAACATTTCTCTTTATGGCATTGTTGGTCAAATTTCGTAGATGTAAAATTCATTATGTCATATGATTACCTGTATCCTTTAATATTTAAGTGAGTAAATGCTTTAAACCAGTCATTATGTGAGACAATGATTGATATGTACAAATGATGCACAATTGTAAGTCAGTAAGCCTATTAAAGGAAGGTTTTATTTGTATAGGCTTGATATTCACATGTATGATGTACAATTGACAGATTGAAACATAGTAAATACTATTATTTAAGGAGATCAATATAATCTTTAGATAGTATGGCCAAATATTAAAAATATGTTTATAATTGCATATGCCCCATTAAAAAAGTTCAAATGAGTTAATTATTCAATCTGTGTAACATATTGATTACAAAGCATCGCATACAAAACTTAAAACAAGCATGCACATGCTTTATCAAAGATGTGTTATTGTTGAAATCCACACAATCACACTTAATACAATTGCTAGTCTGGAATCATATCCAAAGTTTGATTCTTAAATGTATGTTATTATTTGTAACAAAACCAAGATCATTTTGTTGTTCACTCAATCTGGTAAAAAACTAGGTTTAATTTCTTGGATTAAAGGTGAGCTTCCTAGGGCTTGTTCTTGTATATGGAACACTTCTTGTTGCAGAGTAATTTGCGTTTTAACTTAGGCCATTGATTCAATAAATCAACGTGAAGCGTTTTTATCCTTGTATGTGGTCAATGTCAAATAGTGAACATCATAATTTTGAGATACATTTGGCAATCGCCCAAGTTTTGCACTTGCTTGAAATTAGCCATTATTATTATATAACATGTGTTTTGAATTTCCATTGTAGCTTCAGAATGACCGCCTCCCTCTAACTGCATTTGGCAATCTGATTCAAGAGTTCAAGCAAGCAATTGACCGTATTAAAGATGCAGCTGAGGAAGAATTCTCGGAAAAGGCAAAACATACGCTTGAAGAAGGGTTAAACAAAATAAAGGAAGCGTTGAAGGACGGTGAACAGGAGATTGAAAAGAAAAAGGATGAGAGTATTCAGACGCTATATGACAGGACAAAATATTGTAAACAAGAAATAGGAGATCAGACTTCAACAGCTGAACATGCAATAAAGACACAGACATGTGTCTCAATAACACAGATAGACAAACTGACAAAAAGCAGTGTTCAACTTATAGAAGACCACACTAGAGATAACATGGAGCGCATGCAGCAGAAAATTGCTCAGAAGGCGAGAGAAGACTACGAAAGAGGCGTAGAAGGTGAGTAAAGTGTATCCGTAGAGCTGACAATTATGGTTTTTGCTCAACTGGACACAAGATGCTCATGGTGAGCGTTTGTGATAACCTTTTGGCTGTTGGTGCGCGTCATCAAATTGTTATCTTGTTGACACTTTAAAGATCAGAGTTAATGTCCAGCTGCATGAAACTTTTCAGAACATTTGTCCCATTGAGTTAAAACATGGTTCCGATCTGTATGTAAACATGGCCGTTGTAGGGGTGGCAGTTTCCTTTTGTGACTTAGTGAAACGTTGTTAATAAACACTTGAGAAGTTATATGTTTAGTTCAATCATCCTGAAACTTGCTCAGAACTTGTGTTATAATGATATCTCTGCAAAGTTCTCAAACGGTTCCGGTCTGTTTAAAAAAAACATTGCTGTCAAGTGGCGGGACAGTTTTCCTTATAATGCTGTAGTGAAACCTTGTTAACTCGATAGAAGTCTCATGTTTGGTAACATTATCATGAACGTTGCTCAAAACATTTATTTTGTATTAATAATATCTCGGCTAAGTTCGAAAATAGTTCCGGTCTGTTGAAAAACTAATCTAAGGGACGGGTTAATTCAAACTATATGGCTTTACTGCAACATTGTTAGCTGTTGAAAGAAATAGTGAGCTTTTGTGATCTGCTTTTGTCCGTTGTTCACCGTTTGTACATGTACCTCGTCCGTCGTCAACTTTTACCTTCTAAACACTCTAGGGGCCACATTTATATACCAATCTTCATGAAACTTGGTCAGACCATTTGTTCCAATGATATATTGGCCGAGTTTGAAACTGGATTGCATGAGTTAAAAATCTAGGTCACATTATCAAATTGAATTAAATGCTAGAACTCACATTTATAGTCGAATCTTCATGAAACTTGGTCTAAACATTTGTTCCGAAGATGTCTTAGTTGTGTTCGAAAACGATTCTGGTTCATCAAAAAACATGGGCGCCACAGGTAGGGGCACTTTCTCCTTATATTATATGCCTATAGTTAAACCTTTAGAACACACTAGGGGTCACATTTTTAGTCCAATCTTTTTGATTCAGAACATTTGTTCTAATTATAGCTCAATCAATGTCATATCAGGGATTTCAATTGAAGCCGAATCCTGCTTGTTATGCCCCCCTTTGAAGAAGAGGGGGTATATTGCTTTGCACATGTCGGTCCGTCGGTCTGTCGGTCCGTCCACCAGATGGTTTCCGGATGATAACTCAAGAACGCTTAGGCCTGGGATCACGAAACTTCATAGGGACATTGGTCATGACCGGCAGGTGACCTCTATTGATTTATAGGTCAAGGTCACAGTGACCTGAAGCAGTAAAATGGTTTCCGGATGATAACTCAAGAACGCTTAGGCCTGATATCACGAAACTTCATAGGAACATTGATCATCTCCGGCAGATGACCCCTATTGATTATCAGGTCACAAGGTCAAAGGTCAAGGTCACTGTGACTCCACACAGTGAAATGGTTGCCGGACACCACAACTACCACCACCACCACCTACGCCACCACCACCACCACCACCCACGCACCCACCCACCACAACTCACCACCCACCACCACCTTTTACAGTGATAAAAAACCTATTCACACAATGGCTGCCACTACAACTGACAGCCCACATGGGGGGTATGCATGTTTTACAAACAGCCCTTGTTGATGCAAGCATTTTGAAATTTTCCCACTTTTGAATCCTGGAAATTATCTACCTTGCATCAACTCCAAAATATAACTTAATCATACAATTCGGGTTGTTTGCCTAGTATTTTGCTTCAGTTTCTGTAAAACAGAGTATTTAACAAATATGCAGAAACACAATAACTCTTTACTTGAGTATCTTAACCCCCAATTTTGTTTATTTGATCCCTGAAAATGTCAAGCACAGGGTCATTTGACTCCTTGTTTTCAAAACTTCTTGAAATTCCTGGTCATATTTTAGTAAAATATTACCCTATGCCCGGTGGTCGTGCAGTGTGCGTCAACAACATTTAGCTCTAGAGGCCACATTGTTCATCATATTGTATGAAACTAATATAAGAATGTTAATCTGGACAATATCTTTGCCATCTTCGAATATGTGTTACGTGTGTAAAACTACTAGGTCACCAGGTCAGATTTTAGTAAAACATTGTTACCACTATAAATAGGAAATACTAATGACTCAATCTTGCAATCTTGACAATGTACTGGTCGAGTTCAAATCTGGATCACGTGCGTCTAAAAACTAGGCCAGCAGGGCAGATCTTTGAAAAACCTTGTTACCACTTTACGGGACACTTTTATGACTAAATCACGATGAAACTTGGTCAGAATGTTTATCTCGGCACTCTCTAGGCTGATAATGAATAATGATGGTTCATATTAGAATACCAGGGTCGCGCCTCTGTCATTACTTATACATCCCTTTATTTCAATTTATGTGAGAAAACAATGGTCGCGCCTCTATCATTCAGTATATCTCCATAGAGTGCAAGTCATATAAGAACACCATGGTCGCTCCTCTATCATTCATTATACCTCCCTTGATTGAGTATATTTCTATTGATTATTGTCCATATGAGAATACCATGGTTACGCCTCTGTCATTCAGTATACATGAACATCTGTTGATTACAGTTCATATAAGAATACCATGGTCGCGCCTCTGTAATTAAGTATATTTCCATTGACAACAGGGAATATTAGAATACCATGTTTGCGCCTCTATCATTCAGTATACTTCTCTTGATTACAGTCAATGTAAGAATATCATGATTGCACCTCTGTCATTCAGTTTACATCCCTTGATTACAGCTCATAAGAATACCATGGTTGCGCTTCTATCATTCAGTGTACTTCCCTTGATTACACTTCATATAAGAATACCATGGTTTCGCTTCTATCATTCAGTTTACTTCCCTTGATTACAGTTCTAATAAGAATACCATTGTTGCGCCTCTATCATTCAGTATACTTCCCTTGATTACAGTTCATATAAGAATACCATGGTTGCGCCTCTATCATTCAGTATACCTCCCTTGATAACAGTCCATATGAGAAAACCATGGTCGCGCCTCTATCATTCAGTATACATCCCTTGATAACAGTTCATATAAGAATACCATGGTTGACCCTCTATTATTCAGTATATTTCCCTTGATTACAGTTCATATGCGAATACCATGTTTGCGCCTCTATTATTCAGTATACCGCCCTTGTTTACAGCTCATATGAGAATTATCAATACCATGGTTTCGCCTCCATAATGCAGTATACATCCCTTTATTACAGTTCATATAAGAATACCATGGTTGCGCCTCTATCATTCAGTATACCTCCCTTGATAACAGTCCATATGAGAACACCATTGTCGCGCCTCTATCATTCAGTATACATCCCTTAATTACAGTTCATATAAGAATACCGTGGTTGCGCCTCTATCATTCAGTATACCTCCCTTGATAACAGTTCATATATGAATACCATGTTTGCACCTCTATCATTCAGTATACATCCCTTGATTACAGTTCATATAATAATACATGGTTGAGCTTCTATCATTCAGTATACCTCCTTTGTTTACAGTTCATATGAGAATACCATGGTTGCGCCTCTTATCATTCAGTATACATCCCTTTATTACAGATCATATAAGAATACCATGGTTGCGCCTCTATCATTCAGTATACCTTCTTTGATTACAGTTCATATAAGAATACCATGGTTGCGTCTCTATCATTCAGTAAACATCCCTTGATTACAGTTAATATGAAAATACCATGGTTGCGCCTCTATCATACAGTATACCTCCCTTGATTACAGTTTATATGAGAATACCATGATTGCGCCTCTATCATTCATCATACATCCCTTTATTACAGTTTATATGCGAATACCATGGTTGCGTCCCTATCATTCAGTATTATGTGACTTCAATTGATTACAGTTCATATGCGAATACCATGGTTTTGACTCTATCTTTTAGTATACCTTCCTTTATTACAGTTCATATAAGAATACCATGGTTGCGCCTCTATCATTCAGTATACCTCCTTTGATTACAGGCCCTATAAAAGTTACAAATCCAATTATTATGCATATAAACTGGTCTAATTGTTACCGGGTTTCAGTTACTCTTGCGTAAAAAATGCTAATAACACAGCTTAGGTGCAACGTTGTCAAGAATTATGGAAGATATACCCGTTTCATAACTGGAAGAACTGTTTACAACTTTGCAACTAACGTGGTGTGAAGCCTCAAAGCGGTGACGTATGCTAAAAATAACCGAAAGACAATTCAATTTTAATTCTATTTTAAACAACTTTTTACCAGCAGAAAGTAACTTATTAGATCACTACAAAAGTTTTAACCATTTAGAAGAGACCTACTTTGTGATTGATATTGGCAAACATTGAAAATCAACGATATATTTTTGATGACCTGAGTAACTTTCACTTTCCCGAGTAAACAACAATGTAAATAAACTTATTGTTTGTGAACACAATTGACTTGGGGGACACTGTATTTCGAGCTCAAAACAAGTTGTAGTGCTATTTTTTTTATGGAAATGTCCAATAGCATATATATTTTTTTTTTGATAACCTTTCTAAATAAAATATGAAAAAAATATTTATAAATCGGTAAATAATTACAGATCGTCACCTTTATAGGGCCTTTGCAGTTCATATCAGAAAACCATGGTTGCGCCTCTATCATTCAGTATACCTCCCTTGATTACAGTCCATATGAAAAAGCCATGGTCGCTCCTCTATCATTCACAATACCTCCCTTGATTATAGTTCATATGAGAATACCATGGTTGCGCCTCTGTCATTCACTATACCTCCCTTGATTACAGTCCATATGAGAATAGCATGATCATGCCTCTATTATTCAATATACTCCGTTGATTACAGCTCATATACAAATACCATGATTGCGCCTCTATCATTCAGTATACTTCACTTGATAACAGTTCATATGAGAATAACATGGTTGTGCCTCAATGATTCAGTATACTTCCATTGATAACAGTTCATGTGAGTATACTGTGGTTGCGCCTCTATCATTCAATATACTTCCCTTCATAACAGTTCATATGAGAAAACCGTGATTGGGCTGCTGTCATTCAGTATACTCCCCTTGATTACAGTCCATATGAGAATACTATGGTTGAGCCTCTTTCATTCAGTATACTTCCCTTGATTACAGTCCATATGAGAAAACCATATTTTCGACTCTGCCATTCATTATACGTCCATTGATTACAGTTCATATGAGCATACCATGGTTGCACCTCTATCATTCAGTTTACCTCCCTTGATAACAGTTCATATTAGAATACCAGGGTTGCGCCTCTATCATTCAGTATACTTCCATTGTGTACAGTTCATATGAGAACATCATGGTTGCGCCTCTATCATACAGTATACATCCCTTGATTACATTTCACATAAGGAAACCATGTATTTGCCTCTGTCATTCAGAATACTTCCATTGATTACATTCCATATGAAAATACCAGGGTTGCGCCTCTATCATTCAGTTTACTTCCCTTGATTACAGTCCACATGATAACACCTTGTTCGCGCCTCTGTTATTCAGTATACATCCCATGATTACAGTTGATATGAGAATACCATGGTTGCGCCTCTATGATTCAGTACACCTGCCTTGATAACAGTCCATATGAGAACACCATGTCGCGCATCTGTCACTCAGTTTTCAAACCTTGATAACAGTCCATATAAGAATATCAAGGTCGCGCCTCTATGATTCAGTATACCTCCCTTGATAACAGTTAATATGAGAATACCATTGTCGCGCCTCTGTCACTCAGTTTACATCCCTTGATAACAGTCCATATGAGAATACCATGGTCGCGCCTCTGTCATTCAGTATACTTCCCTTGATAACAGTCCATTTGAGAATGCCATGGTCGCGCATCTATCATTCAGTATACTTCCTTTGATTACAGTTCATATGAGAATACCATGGTTGCGCCTCTGTCATTCGGTATACTTCCCTTGATTACAGTCCATATGAGAACACCATGGTCGCGCTTCTATCATTCAGTACACCGCTCTTGATTACAGTTCATATGAGAACACCATGGCGCACCTCTATCATTCAGTATACCTCCCTTGATTACAGTCCATATAAGAATACCATGGTTAAGTCTCTGTCATTCAGTATACTTCCATTGATTACAGTCCATATGAGAATACCATGGTTGCCCCTCTATCATTCGGTATACCGCCCTTGATTACAGTCCATATGAGAATATCATGGTTTCGTCTCAGTCATTCAGAATACTTCCATTGATTACAGTTCATATGAGAATACCATGGTTGCGCCTTTATCATTCAGTTTACCTCCTTTGATGACAGTTCATATAAGAATACCATGGTTGCGCCTCTATCATTCAGTATACTTCCCTTAATTAAAGTTTATATACGAATACCATGGTTACGCCTCTATCATTCAGTGTTCTTTTCTTAATATGAGAACACAATCGTTGCGCTTCTGGCATTTAGATAGTCACATTGATTACAGTTCATTTGAGAATATCGTTGTTGTGTATGTTTCATTCATTTCACATTCTTCATGACGGTTCTTATGAGAAAACACCTTCGTCAGTCAGTTAGCCTCTCTTCATGACCTGCTTTACGTGAATATGTTGGTTGAAACCGTTGATGAGTAGTCTACATAAAAACAGAATCGATACAATGTGTTTGTCTATGAACATATGTCTGACTTTTAGTAGAAAAAAATACTCACAGAACTTATATGAAAATATCATTCCAGATCTTCGTCGTAGACTTGTGGACCATTACCGTGACACCGTTAGCTATGTGCCTCTGTTTACTTTGAATCCTAGTCTCGATAAACACGTACAAGATGTGTATGTCAGTCCAACAATACACAGGATTATAATAGAGAATGATGGGAGACTCACAAAACGGGAGCACATTTTTTCGTACAAAGATTGCTTCAACAGTGGTGATAATGTTTCTAGACGCATATATTTACAAGGCGAGCCTGGCAGTGGCAAATCGACATTTGCCTCCATGTTAGTGAATGAGTGGTGTAACATACATTTGCCATCAACGGAATCTACAAAAGAGAAAACAGTGTTTGTTGACTTTGAGACCCTACAGAAATTTAAATTTATCTTTTTCCTCTCTTTGCGAGATTCAAGACATCAGAAGGATGTAATGCAGATGATTAAAGCACAGCTAATTGATAAGATATATACGGAAGACGAACGTGAAGAAGCGAAGAAACTTTGTCTTCAAATTATGAAAAATGAGATATGTCTCGTTATTCAAGACGGTCTAGATGAGTGGCCTGGTGATGAAGCTCTACCTTCTATGACAGGAATTCCTAAAGACAGCTGCATCGTACTCACAACGTCTCGACCATGGAAACTAAGTGGTGAAAGTATCAAAAATTCTCAAATAGATATTCTGTTAGAAGTTGAGGGTATAAGCGATACTGGGGCATTCAATGAAAGGCTACTACGATGCTTACTTGACGAATCAATGGATATCAAAGAAAGTGTGAAGCAGTTCAAGATATTCCTCATTAGTCGCAACTTGCAGTCGATATCATCTTCTCCACTGCTGCATACGCTTGTCCTCTGTACCTGGGTAGATGATAAGGCTGCTGAGCTTCTGACCGGATCATCACGATGTGATCTTTACACTACCCTTCTTGACTGTCTATGCAAAAAAGCCACTCCGGACATGTGTTATTTCAACAAATCGAATCCACCGCCAGTAAAGAACTTTGATGGTACACAATATCTAAAAGCAAATAAGGCTCATATAGATTNTTATTCGACAACAATCTATAACGTACACGAATTATTTCGATTCTAACACGGTTTTTACCAAAGATTTATCTTATTTTACTTGTGTACTATTTTATGTGAAGTTCCGCCCATAAAAAGAACTTCCGGCTGTTCTTACGATCAGATCTCCGCCCTCAATAACAGCCAAACTAAACTGGATTTCATTAATAAATACCGGATTATTACTCTGGTGGAAAATGTATCGGCATGTTTTGTTTAGTTACAGCGCGTGCTTTCAATGTATAAGCTCCGCCCATAATTATTGCAGAATAACCCATGGACGATTTTCTTCTTTGTTTATATGAAATTTGGCACGTGCCGTGTTAGAATGATGTTTAATGTGCGCCATGCATAATATATCGAGCGGCACAAATCCAACCAGTCCTAACGCAAGAGAACACATCACAGTCATCCCCATTGTTTATTTTGCCACAATGGTCACATATGATTAAGCTTTCAGTAATAATGTTTCATCGAATTGATAACCAAGCAAAAACACGTGTACCGGTTAGCCTTATACGTCTGCATGATTTTGCTATTTACGTTTAAGTACGTATAATCATTAATAAGACACGTACTCCTTACCTATAAAGTTAAGTATCGGTTCATTAATAATAAATAATATATTTTTTTTTTTTCGAGTGCAAATCAAAATAATAATATACACAGTACCGATACTTTACTAAATGGTGAAGTGTCTGTTTTAAAATAATAAATATTGAAACGTAAATAGCTCTTTCTCATGCAGACCTATAAGGCTAACCGTAACACATTTTTGCTTGGTTATCAATTTCTATCAAAACCTATCTGTTACTCCAACACATTAACTTTGTATTGTATAATAAATAAGTATCGTTTTTGAAATCATAACAACATCATAACATACATTTTCTGGATTTGCACATGATAATCCCCATCGTATTATGCGTTAATGGTAGCCATTTTGTAACCACTAAAATAGGAAGTCTCATAAACAATTGTAATGGCCTTGTACCGGTACCGTGACCTCACAATGCTAGTACTTATGTCTGTACAAATAATGTGACTCACGAGTTAAGATGGTTTAACCACCTGAGAAATTGCTCTTCCGTTAGCATATCTCGTGAAAAACCACGTCGTCAACATGCACACTAATAAAGATGCGATGTCTTACTATCTCTCGCTCGTGTTTTTCTACGAGGGTGATGTTATGATATTGTATTCCTGGGATGAATTTTTTCACTCCGTTATAAGCACAAAAAATCTTCTTTTTTTTCACTTTGTCAAAAACAAACCAAATCTGATTATTATTTGTTTTTTACTCTGTCATAAGCAAACCAAATCTGATTTTTTTTTAATTCACTCTGTCATAAGCAAACCAGATCTGATTATTATTTGTTTTTCACTCTGTCATAAGCACACCAAATCTTATTATTATTTGTTTTATGTAATTCCTTGAGTGAACAAAAGTCGGACCGACACATTTTCCTAAAATGCATTGTCTATATTTACAAACACTAAATTAAATTATTATATAATATAATATAAAATGTTTTGTTTTTGTTTAATATGATAACTCTTTTTTCGGGCACAATCTGATGCATTTTAATAATCAAATATAGTCAATCCTGATGCATATTAAGAAGTACTCACGAATAGGACTTTCAAACGTATACTTTGAAATATGTTATAAATATTTCAAAGTCTTTGAATCAGTAAAATGTAAATAGACTATTGCGTTCTTGAGTTTTTTACGAATACCATTGAGGGATAGTACTATATTTCAATTTTTTTTTAGAATATTCAATTCAATTTCATGTAAAAGTTGTGTATCTTTTAGTCGCATCCTACTTTAGCAAACAAATAACAATGCGAATTTAAGATGTTAAAATACCCAAAATCCGTCATAATAAAGAATAAATAATACATGTCACTGTCCTGATATGTGGAGCGTCACTAAAAAAGCATATTTTACTTTCTGTTTCAAGACCAAGAAAGACAACCAAGGTACAAACTTAACTTGGATGCTTTGAATTACCAGGCTGACAGTTGCACAGACTTGCTCGTCAAAGTATGGCATGAGTTATGGAACGCCAAAATACGCCTTTCATTCTTGCTATAAGATTTGCGTGTAAATTAGTTCGCTCTATTTTGCTATGTGTTAACACAGCTTTTTTTTTATCATTATTACATACAAACACAGCAAGTTGAGCATACAGCACATCATAACAAACATCTTAGCTCGAGCTCAATATAACTATAATACCATGTTTCACTCCATCAAGGGTCAGTAATTTATCTTACCGAGATCCTTTCTCAAGCACCAACGTGTTGTAACAGGAGACAAGTTAGCTATATTTAATTTAATGCCGCGGCCTTGTTCACTTCCTTGACGTCATTTCATTTTACTAACCTAATAAGAAAAAGAAATGGCCTTATATGAAAAATACACGGTCAGCACGTGACCTGGTTTAGCAAATGAAATAAAATATGTACGAGGAACGATAAACAGTTATCCACTTAAATTGGCTGTATCATAATTTAGATAATGTCATACTACCTAAATATAACAGCTCCCACTTGAATTGAATTAAGTGGCGGAATAAATTTGAAATGAGTGTATTTCAAATATTTAAAAAAAAAAAAAATACTTTATTTGAATAACAAATCCCAACAGGTAGTTATTCACTGGTAAAAGGCGATGTATGCGCGGTGTTTGCCATTTTGATTATATTAATTCACTTCTTTGACATACATATATAAATAAAACGTTATACTCAGGCAAGCGAACGTTTAGTCTATACAAATCAAGTGAAGTAAAGTGTACCTAATAAATAATTACTTATCTTGTTTTCTTTTGGAATTTCTTTCATGGCATGGTAAGCCTATGCCGTGGAAAACATTTCAGCCTGAAAACTGTATGTATGTTGTATAACTATACAAAACAACAAAAAAAAAACGATCCTTATATAAGGTTTCAAAGTGTGGACTTTTGTTTTAGTAAAGTTACCATACAAAACAAAAAGAAACGATCCTTATAAAATGTTTCAAACTGTGGCCTTTTGTTTTAGGAATATTTGTGTTTTTTTGCGAAACTTTGATATTGTTTTTTTTTTTTCAAATTAAAAGAGACAACACGTATAAGCGCCTTTAGGTAGCATGTAAGATATTTATTTTAAGTCTTACACATTGTAAAAGATAATATAATAGTCATTATCTGAATTGTGATATGTTGCAAAAGAACCACTTAGTTGTTTATTAACATTCAGATTACATATTTATAAAGGACAAATTGTAAAATAGTAGCCTTATGGTCTAGACAGTATTATTACACGTAAGATAAAATAATATTATATCATCATAAGGTCTATACAGATTTGTCGGGAATTCACAGCATCATACATAATTATTTCCCCTCTCTAATATTCCAGACAGAGTGTAATGAGCGTGGCAAATCCCAGCCCAATAGTTTGCTATATAATTGACCCTGACAGGTGTCAACACTTACCCCTACCAGGTAATATGTATTTGAACACAAGCTCAACCATTAACCCACCTATTGCGTACATTTGCAGAAGTGCACTTACTGATAGAAGCAGAAAACCGTCGAAATGTGTTCTTTAGTTTTGATTATTAGTATTATTTTATTGTATTAAAGATAAACAGTTCGCTCAGGCTAATCAGGGACGATACTTTTCGCTTTTATAGAATTTTCGTTCAAATGAAGTTTCTCTATCGGAAAATCTTGAATAGGCGTAGAGTGTCGTCTCAGGCTAATCTGTGCGGACACTTTACGCAGATGCATAAAGACCTGTTTTGTTGGAGCGAGACTCATATATTGTCAGATTTGTCCTGTACATGTACCATAAAATACTTCAGAGGGATATTCAACGAAATTTCCTGCAATATACAGTAGTAATCTAAATGATTAACTCGGGGCGCTATGACATTTCATTTCAATAAATTGAACAAAACAATTATATCAAGTAAAAACATTTTATTGTCTAAGACATAAAAGATACGTGTAGAAATGTACATTTTGTTTTGTTTGTATGCTGTATAATACGTGGCTCTTATTCTATCACAAACAAGTTACATAAACTTTAACTCATATGAAATATGTGAATTCGAAAGTAAAGTGTTATCAAATATCATCAAATCGTATTTCAACTGTGAAGATTGGTCCATGTAACAAAATATCGACTTAATTGCGTCTTTAACACAAGACCCAATAGAAACACAAGGTATCTATTTGTATGGGCTATATAATTATAAATACATGCAGTGTCTGCAAAATTATTCAGATACATTACTCTTACTTCAAAACAGCAGACAGTTGAAAAACGTAAAATATGTGAACATCACTACGACAACTGACTCAGGTAAGAACTGTATAATGATGAGTACAGGTATGTGAGAAAGAGGGATTATTAGAAGGACAAAAAAAGCAAAACCAACTGCATTTGTAATTTATTTCCATCAGATACACTGAAGGTATTTTCGATATAACCAATCAATTCTCAACTGTTTCAATAAAAATACTGTTTGCTCATAGTTGCATGCCTGTTGTTATATAATCTCGTAAATCGTTTTATTGGATAAATGTTCATTTTTACATATTTCAATCAACATTGTTAGTTTGCGAGCACATTAGTCCGAGTTTATTTTATTGTAATCGAAACCGACCACCTTCTAATCATTTGCTTAGTTCTAAGCACTCAAAATAATTAACGATTGTTTTATAAGAGTGATGTGTATATATTATGTTTAATTTTTCAATTAAATTTGATTAATTAAATTTGATACGATACAGTGTTTTGATCATATGCACTTTTCTAAATTATAAGTGCGTTAGATCGACATCGCATAATTAATTGGCGTCTAATGCACGACATGGTCACTTGTCTTAAAGACTAAACATGGTAACGAATATAGCCCACTTGATAACGTATCTGGAGTTTAGTATAACTATATCGGATATATTTGATGCTTTTAGGTACGAGTCGTCTTCAGATCCCCTTTTTGCTGAATTCAGTTGAGTGAGTATGTTAAATATTTGTTTTCGAGTTAATCGGGAGTCTTTCTCATATTGCACTGTACATATTGACTTTGGATCGTGAATGCGACCGATGTAACGCACATGGACCACTGTTTCTTGTTGCATCGTCTACTACAAAAGTCGCGTTAACCTATTTGTATGTACCAGTGGGTTCGCAATAATTGTAAGATAGTTACGCGGGAGGAGCAAAACCTTATAGAACATTTGAGTTCATGCAAGCCCGTGTGTATATTGCATTACATGTTACCAATTACCTCGAATGTATGGCGTACCATTTGGTTCAAAAGTCAACAAGACCTACTAGGTAAACAGAAAAATGTACGTCGACGTACATTTTTTTTGTACTTCGACGTACAAAATTGTACTTCGACGTACACTTTTAACCGACCCTTTAGTGTAAGCCAATCAGAAGACGCCTTACTGTATATAATCTGAAGGTTAAAAAGAAATCTGTCTGTATTTTTTAATTATTTTGTGAAAATTATTTAGTAATGATAACTGGAGGTTTAAAAAAATTGTTAGTACTTCTAAGAGACCGTTAATATATAAAATTGGTCATTGCAGTGGCATTGCATTTCACTTTTTACAAATTGTCTTAAGATTCGAATTATTTTGTTAGACAGAAATACAAATATGTTATATTAGACCGGTCTCAGCAGTTAATAATATTTATTACTTAAAACGATTTTAGAATAAATACCGTCAAGTAGATACTTATTTTGATTTTTTTTTTTCAATTTTGATATTATTATTCATTTTGTCCTCAATTAAAAAAGATATTTTAAACATTTATTGTGAATAAGTCTGAAGGAAAAGCGGCTTAAGAGACGAGTGTTTTGATTGGCTGTTCAGAAAATGTGTACGTCGACGTACACATGTACGTCGAAGTACAAATTGTACTTCGACGTTCAAATATATACGTCGAAGTGTATTTCATATTTGTACGTCGAAGTACAATTTTTGTACGTCGACGTACAATATGTACGTCGACGTACATTTGTCTTTTTACCTAGTAGGTCTTGTTGACTTTTGACCCAAATTGTACGCCATACAAATGTGCTCAATTATGCAGTCTCAGAAACAATGTGAATGACATTATATTGGTACCTTGACCTAGTTATACTTATACTAAGTGACTCACGTAGTTTGACGCTTGCAACACCTGGGAAATCGCTGCGCCGTATACATGCCTCGTAAAACAACGGAGTAACATGCACACATATAAAGATAAGATTATGTTTGGCCCTTGCTAGTTTTTATGACAGAACATAGTTATATAGTGTAATAATCCTCCTTGAGAGACGACCTTTTGTAATTGTTAAGCAAAAAACCTAGAAAATAATGTGTTATACGTTAGCTCACTTTTTTTTTATCATTTTGTAATATACGTCGCTCATATTTTCTGTGATATAAATGTTGACGATTTTACACGAGCGCTAAATCTAAATTTTACGTCCATTGGTCGCAAATAAAGCAATTTATTTTAAAATGATTTTGCATTTATAAATCTTGGATTAATACGCGAAATACAATTTAAATTTGCTACCAAATATTCGATGAAGCAGCCAGACAGACACTGCATACCCATTTACAATCGAATGACCTTTTTTCTCATAACACTGGTAGGTTTAAATACATACAACGTGAAACTCCAGGTGCATCAGCAAGCTCTCATTATCATAATGAGGTCCTTTATATGAGGCAAGTGACCAATTGACGTCCATGCATTTATACAAAGGACAAAAAGACACGTCTTAAAAAATCACAAATTAATAAATCTATAGGCATCGCCTATAGTAGATATATAGCCTACGAAAAGAGCATGTATATGATATATTAGAATTAAACACCAGGTACAATTATTATTCGCGCATTCCTTAAAATATGGAAAAGACGAAACAGGAGACAAATTATGTTATCGTCCGCTAGTGTTTGATTTTATGCATGTGATAAAAAGCCTATGTCATACAAGAAAATACATAAAATGAAACACAAAACATAAGTATTAATCAAACCTATGTCGTCGCATTAGAATACTGTATTTGGATCTCAACCGGTTTCAATGCACGAACAATCTTACACCTAGCCCAGCAATAATCAAGAGAAGGTATACAATTTGCAAAACATAATTTAAATAAGCTTAGAACGGCTTCCTCCGGACATAATCTGAATCATATCTTCCAAAATTATTACTCCTCAATGACTGCACACTCCACAACACCTGCGATATTACCCCTCGTGGATTATACGCATCTCGTTAAACAACAACCCAGCGTGCACAACAAAAAAAGATTAGATAACGTCTGCCTCTCAATGATGATATAAATTGAGTTACGTTGTAGTAACGTACCCTACTCATTCTTCAACTTATTCAGAGGTCGATGTTACTAAAATATTGATCACACTGATTCGGGGCACAATTTTAGTGAAACGTATATGTTAATGCTACTTATATTATGCTTTCCGGCGGCTTATAGAGAAATATCAGTGATTAAAACTGTAGTTCACTGTTTCAAACAGTGAAAATTAACAGTGAAAATTATCGATTTTTTTTTGTTTTACCAGAACTTGTTTTGGCAAAAATCCAAAAAAAAATGTTAGCATAAAATAAAGAACATTTGTTGGCATCGGTGGAATATCGATTCACTCGTATTCATAGAAAACATATATTCACAAACTGCAGAAGAAATAATGTGTTAGTTGACGTTTTGCGTGCTCCAAACACTGCGCAACATTGACCCGTATTCAGAAACCGATTGTTACACGTATGTCTAAAAATAACGAACATTCTTAAAACCTCAATGTGGTGAAGCTACTGGTAAGTTATGTCTAGCACGGCAGTTAACATCCAAAATTACATGTTTTTCTTCATTTGGAACAATATAATGACTTAACACAATTTGTACCCTGTATATTCAAACTCTGAAGTATGTTTTTGGTGCCACCGTCTATTCATTATTCTGCCTAAGAATCCGTTTGTAAATACGGGCACGAAGCGACTCAGGCAAGCTCAATGGAAATTGTATTATGATGACTAATACAACTTGAGAACGAGGAATTATTAGAGAAAAAAAAAGAAAGAAAAAACACAACTCCGTTTGTCATTTATCTACATCAGGTACCCGACTATCTCTGCAATGAGGTACATTATTTTCAATCGTGTAACGACTGGCACAAAAGCAGTATTGCCTGCTAAATATCTCAGTAGTCTAACACTACAAAATCTCGTTTTATGAAGAACATCTTGCGTTATTTTCGAAATTATATGCATGTTACTTAATTGTT
Source organism: Dreissena rostriformis (assembly GCA_007657795.1). Lineage (NCBI taxonomy): Eukaryota > Metazoa > Mollusca > Bivalvia > Myida > Dreissenidae > Dreissena > Dreissena rostriformis. The sequence goes on from VMBQ01000636.1 coordinate 168,686, forward strand.
GTTGCTCCATGGTGAGTAAATCTTGTAAAACGCAAAAGTATTGGATAAATTGTAATTTAAACGAATGCTGGTTTATTGACTGAACTCAAACTCAAACAATTTATTAAAGTAAATAAAGGCCACAGGCCCAATAATACACAATATACACAAACAATATACAATCACATAGTTGCCTTGTAATAACTTGTAACTAACTCACTAACCTGTTTATAGCCTTGTAACTAAATAGATGTACATATAAATACAAAGTTATGAATTGATGTTGTTTAACAGATGATATACAAAAGTTGTGACTTTATGTGCATTGTTATCAGTAGTAGATCCCATTAATGAATACAAACCAGATAATGAATTTCCACCATGGAATCAATTAAAGAGATATTGGGTACGGATTTCTCAATGTTTTAAACAATGGAAAAATGCATGAAATTCACAACCAATTACACGTATACTATTTGTATCAAGACAAAAATAACACAGTCTATCATCAGATATAATATTTATGAACATAAATACATATGATGATATTAAATATATGCATTGAAAAGAACCAAAATATAAACATTCGCTTACTTATCACTCAAAATAAAACAAATAGATTATTCAGCTATATCGAGTATACATTTTGTTTAATATTCCACAATTGCTATGAATGACATAACGTTATTGAACCAGGAGAAAATGGTGCCAGTATCTGAACAAAATAATAAGCGAGTCAATTTGATAATGTAGAATAAGACCACCAATGAAAATACGACATGAAATGACAATAATGAGTACCACTGTAAATGTATGTTGTTGACAAAATGTCACTATTTAAGTACATGTACATTTATTAATAAACATTTAAAAACGACACAAGATTCAATCGCTTTCGGAACTATAATTTTAGGCAAATTTATATATGTAATTGCATAGATCTAACAGTACATCCATAACTACTAGTCCCGAGTCGATTTGATAAATAATAGCAATTGCAATTGTGATAAAACATCATGTAATTGATGCTTTTTCGACGGTAAGATGCTTACGAAGCCGTGGGAACGATGTTTTGTCTGTATGTTTTGTAATCACAGAGATACTTCTGTTCATCATACTAGCAATACATCACTTTACACATTATTGTTATTGTATTTAGGGAATCTGCGTGTGTGCCCACAACGCCTTCTCATGTCAACATCATCTACATTATAAGGCGCCTTGAGATCTTTTATGGGTGCGTACGTTATATTTACTATTTACAATTAGGATAACGCATATGTTGTTCCAATGTAACAAAGATATAATAATAAAACGAACAAGAACATTTTAATTTGAATAACCGTTAAATTATTATTCACTGGCAAAATGTAGATGTCTGCGCGGTGTTTGCAATTATAATGACATTAGTTCATCCCTTTGAAATACTAATAAAAGCTAATCAGGTAAGTAACACGATTTTTATATAAGAATCAAGGGTGTAGGTAGTTCAAAGTTATATAAATTGTAACAAATAAATAACAAGCTAATCCAGCATTATTTTTGATTTTATTTCCAATGCACAACAGGTAAACCAATGTCGTGGGAAAAGTTCTCAGTCTGGTTACTTTATTTTTGTTGTATAAATTTGTCTTTATTACAACATAAGGGTGTCACATTTCGCAGGCGACAGTATTTCGTTTAATATTTAAGAAACCATTGCATTTCGTACACATGCCTCATGATCCGTTTTGCAATGCTATCACCATGGTTATACAATTGCTGTCTTTAAGATAATAGCCTGTTGGTCTAGACAGTATTAATACAGTCGGAAGATGAACAATAACCTTACATTAACATAAGAACAGTTAATCTAAATCGGTAAAGCATATCAACATACCTATGCATTTATCTGGCTTAAACGATTACAGGTAGAGAATGTAATGAGCGTGGGAACTTCCAGCTCACTAGTTTGCTAAATGATTGGCCCCGACAGGTGTCAATCACGTACCTGTACCAGGTAAGATGTCTCGGAACTCAAGTTGTGCCACTAATACACCTGTTTGATGGATTGATGCTGTACTTTTACTCAAGGTCACAATTAACCGCAAAATGTGGTCTTCTGTTTCAAAGTCTTGAAAGTATTTAAAGATTTCATATCCGTCTACGCTAAAGTGAAAGGCAACGGCATTTGTTAACACGTAATACTGTTAAATGAAAAGAAAATCTGAACACAAATGAGAGATTTTATATTCTAATATTTTGTAATTGTTTAATTCTTAAACACTTAACTAATATAATGTAATCGAACACGCCCCATCGTATTTCTTTCTTGTGCTTTATGATACTATACATTTACGCAGTTTATTCTATTAACTACAAGGTATTAAAATAAAGTACATGTATGATATGAAACTACATGAAACGCATGGAACAATATTCAGGAATATTTATTGTTCTGTTAAAGCAAATGTTAAGAACGTAATGACTTATCATTGGTATTATATTCTCTTACACACGAACACCACCTGGCTTAGGTGAGTAATTTACAATCTGTATTCAATATGGCTCAGGTGAACAATGTACAATCTGTACTCCAATGAGTAATGGTACTTGAGAAAGATGCATCATTATGGTAATAAAAAGCAAACACAACAACTGCGTTAATCGTTTATCTGCATCAGATACCCTATTATCCCTGCAATGGTGTACAATATTGACAATCGCATTATGGTTGGCGCATATTCTGTATGCCTATGTTATGCGTTGATTTATATTACATGCACGCTATCATTATGTTTTCTAAGTAGTCTGACACCCAGAATGTTTGTTTTATAAATATCTTTTTTATTTTTTTTTGGAAATAAAATACGTTTTTTTTTTCTTCTATTGACATTTGACTCAATTTTTGAAACAATACATAATTCAAAAGAGTATAGGTATAGTTGGTCTTTATATTTTTTATTAATACACAATTAATCGTTGCATTGCACAGATAACCGACCAACTTAGAATACTCAAAAAGGACACACGTTGATGATTCAAGAGATTTTCGCATCATTTAATAATCGTCAGTTTAAGGTTATGTTTTCCTCAAAACATAAAGCGATTATATGGTTTGTGACTTTTTATTTCTTGAGATATCAGACGAGCCTGATATGACGTAGAATAGGGCGATACTTGTTCGTCCTAGTATCGAATCCATTATTATTGAATTATTATTAAGGAAACCACGTGTTTTTTTAACATACGACATGCCAAATTGACAAAAAGGTAAATCCGACAAATGTAAATCTTTTAAAAGAGTTAATATATTTTAGAACTTTTATTCATAAAACCAGCAATATTGGAAGCTAAAACAGATGGTAACTGTTCCGCTTAGGTTAAGTAATGCCTTGTTTTACCTCAAGTCAAGACGTCTCTTACACATGAAGGCCTTTGTCTTTGGTACGGCAATTTCTTTTGAAATCCTTGGCAAATGTGTATTGTAATCCAACACGGTGCTCTACCACTGATTTCTTAACCTAGTTCTATTAGAAATTTGTACGGACATGCAACGCTTGAAAAAAAAAATGATATGAAAAAACGATAAATAATATGATATAAAGATCAAAAGCATTACATTAAAAGAAAATGTGTTTGCATTCGGGATAATACCGAGAAATATTTTCTCCGTAAACGAATAGTTTTTCTTATTTAAAGTCAAGCAAGCACTTAAAAAAAATGCAGATTCCCTTCACTTACGGTATAACACCGAACACCGAACGCAAACAAGCCATGTCTGAACATTGTATATAAAAAACGCGTTTGATGATGTTTCGTGGTTGAAAAAAAAAGCAGACGTTGTAATTCATCAGAGGTTGCTCCACACTTACATACCATTCATTTCATTCACCTTGGGACAGGTACGTCTTAGGAAAATCCGTGGCAACGAAGCTGCGTGTGCATGTTTTATTATCAAAGAAATACTACTTTTCATCAAAAAACATCGTTCCATATATTATAGTAATTGTGAATCTGCATTTTCTACTCATATCAAAGTTATTTATATAATAAGAAAATTTGAACTCCTTTTTGCGTATACAAATATGAAGTGTTCATATAATCATATAATATAATTGTGTAAAAAGTTAACTTAATTTGCGAACACATAATTATGAATATGAGAATACTATTCATACGATCCACATGTACTTCTGATTTGATATATCCTATTTTCTGGTTTACATTTATATCGGTAATGATTTGAGGAAACGACTAAATTAAGTGTCCCATTATTTGGACAATTAATTTATATTCATGGCTAGTGTTTATTCGCTATATATTCGCCTTGTGGGACGGCTGTTATATAAGTTAGTGTGAGTTACGGTATAAATGCTATATTTATTATTATGCAGTATTTGTCTAACTTAATTATAAATTTAAACTAACGAAATAAATTAAGCATGCACTTACTTATCAATTAACAAAATGGGTTCCCATAATTTTGCTACGAAATACTCTTCGACGGACGTCAATTACATGAAACAGTTACGATGCTATGAAAACCGAAAGCTGACTAAGACACCTGTTATAATCTGTGATTCTTTCTGGTATTATTTATTAAGAAAATACACGAATTAAAGTGATTGTAAGCCTTACATATCCAATTATAAGGGTGTTGCAACGGACTCTTTTTGGTCATCTCGAGTCGTTTTTCTCCACGTCACAAGACATAAGTGAAATTAGGAAAATACGTTGAACGTGCTAACTTTGCTTTTGGACAACAAACTGTATGTCTATTAGGAAGCACTTTTCGGAAGCATAACTTATAAGTTATTAATTAAAAGAATGTGGAAACATTTTTAAACGTTTTACTTGTATATTATATACTAGTATGATTTGAAAAGCTGTAGCACTTTTACAAACAGTGTATTTACGTCATTAATATAAGTGCAACTGTTCAATGGAGTTTAAATTACGATGACTAACATAATAGGGTCAATGACACTGAGTGTTGGTTTTAACTGGTAGCATTATATTACGTAAGAATCTATTCAATGAAGTAAAACACAGAATAAGTATGAGTAATGATGTTAAGTTAATCTTGACATGGCAGGATATCCAAATTCAGCAGCAACAGTTGTCATCAATCAACCTCATATTGCGAACTCCATCGACTTCAAGCTTTACATATGCCAATGTCTAAAGGAATGTGACTAACTTGAAGAGATTACACAACGATTTATCACTCGTTCATTTTAGTCACAGTATACGATCCCGTATGCGGCTGGGTCGACTTGCAGAGCCATTATCCATAGAATACAAAATGTAATAGGCTCAATTCCAACACAGTGAAAGCTCGTGAAATGTATGCTCATTTTCGGACACACTCAAATCACGGTATCGTTTAATTGATACATACCTTTACCATTAGTATTAAATCATTCATAAACGTTGCCAACCACAATTATCAAGTATATAACAACTCTCTGACTCATGCAAACCACAGTGTTTCTGAACATAACACCTGATAGAGTTACTTGAAGGCTTGATCATTGTATCGTCAAGCAATTTGTTAAGACTATTGCGTTAATAGGGACCACGAGGTTTGGATAATGTTATAGTTTGCTCAAAGGTGATGATCCGTGTTTTATTCATCTGGTTTCGTGTCTGTCAGGTTCTGTAATCTAATTGCTGGACAAATAGACACGTGAAAACGATCGTCAACGGGACATGATTTATCTCCTGCTGATGCAACTGTAGTTTCATTTAGTTTCCATAAAATTTGTAAAAGTATGGCGGTGGTTTGCCAAAGCAAGTTGATGCATCCACATTTCCAGTCATTTTACATTTGAACTCATGTTTTGTAAATGTTGTTAATCGTCATGTAATTAACATTTTTAACAACAGCATGATGTGATGCTTATACTAATATATACGTCAATTAATCTTGGATTTGTGCAACAAAACTATAATATTTTTTATAACAAAACATAAGGATTACGAATCACGCCGGAGCGTGGGAATGCGTTAACCACTGCACAATCAATAAAGATTAATTCGAAGACATACATCGTGTTTTGCGATTATCATAAAAGATAACGATTATTTACCTGTTCTCTCACGCATACAGGAAAGCTGTATGAGGCAATACATTGTATAACATGACGATTACATTTTGTATACTGAACAATACACTCAAGGTTTTAATATTGACAAACGACCGTTTATTTAGTTAGTGTTGTCATATTTTCCCAAGTTTGCAGTTTTACCAAATCAAACGAAAAAATAACAAAATATATTTTCGTACACTCGAATTATTATTTCTGATGAAACTGTCAGCAAAACAGCAAAAACAGTTGTATAGGTAAAAATGCAGCGTTTATAAAACGTAAAAGTAGAATGACGAACAAGGTAAACTCAGATCTCAGTAAAACATTCGCTAAGGAAGATGCATATCATGTTTTCTGTTCACCAGTACTATGATTCAAACTAATACCGATCAATGAGCATGATCATCGTTACCTCATTGGGTGACTCATGCAATCACGGTAACGGCATTGAGATGAGTAATGTTCGGTGTCTGATAGATCAGTGCTTACACGAACAGTTTTCGCCATCAGCGTTTGTTAATTATCTAGATCAGAATCGCATGCATCGTGGGTTACGAAGGCATACACAATATTACTAATTTCTTGAAAAGCTATGTAACACAAAAATGTACTCTTATGTTGAAACATTAAATTAATGGCGCGTATACGTTTTTAAGCCTGTATGACGTATAATAGTGGTAGAACTTTATTTTTATGTTTGGTTATTTTATAGGTTTCACAATTCTGTTATTTATGTTGAAACATTCTGTAACATCTCAATAATTTTAAATTTAAAACATTTAGTTTGAGAATTATTATCGGATTATAGTACAATGTTGTTTGTGTTGTTATATGTTGATGTAAATTTATAATTTACCTTTATTATAATGTTATGTGAATACATCTAGGCGTATTGGGATGTTTGGAGAGCACAATAACCCCCACCCTCTCGACCCCCTCCACACTAAATCTTAGTTTTTACATTGATTGTTCCAAAGTGGTGACAAATATTTAATGCATGTATTCCTTTGTTTGTCTTGTGTTTTTCCCATGTTAGAATTGATCGGCTATTGGTAATGCACCATACATGAAGGACCTAATAGTAATGGGTACATGTATCTCTAGCTGATGCAACTGGAGTTTTAGATTTATTTATTGTAGTTAACAATGATGGTCAATGTTCTGGCTGTAAGTGATTGTGTGCGTGGATGTGCGTGTGCTTGTTCGCGCGCGCATTCAGGCGCTATTTTAGAGCAAATATGATACATATATTGTTTTGCAATCAACATGCGTGTAATGACATTGTGACCTTGAACATCATGCACCTATCCTAGATCGTATACATCAATAGATTTAATACACATCGCACTCTTACCGACAAATTGACAAAGCCGAATCTTTATTGTTGTAGCTTTTGTGAGCTTATGGGATCTGCAAAGGCAGTGTGTTCTGATGAGGTAACAGAGAAGGGCGTGTGTAAATAACCGTTCCTCACAAAGACCTTGTGCACCATTATATTAACTTGCATTATTCAAGTGAAACTGTCTGAGTATGTGTTCTCGGTTGTTCCATTAACTAACAATATTGCATATTCATATTTATTGCAAAGTATGTCGTACGCCGGTGGAATACACTTGTATTGCGATTTGAATATCTGATAAATGAATACTTCGTCATTGTTTCTTATTTTAACATATATCTGTGCGACTTTTGTATGATGGTGCATAATGGCGCATTGAGCAATGTAAATATCAGTTTCAATTGTATAAATTATATATTAACATACCTTTTTCGCTGGTTTATTTCATGAACGAGCACGATTGTTTTTATAAAGGAAACATTATATTATTTACATATGTATTGATATGCTTATGAATAATTGTAAATCGTTATGTATTATCTGTATTTTTATTTCAACTACTATAAACACGTATTATTTATTGTTCCTTATATTTTATGTACGAGGCATAAATATATAATTCATCTTTTAAGACATCTTTGCGACCATAAGCGTTATGACGATGGGGATCCTGGCATTCAATACAAGGCACTATTGAAACCTTCAACTGATTCAGCAATTGAACAACTTTAACAAATATTGTCAAATCCAATAAATAGCGATGGTCGGAACCAAACATAAAGAGTATTGAAGACGCCCTTACGCAAACTCGATTACAAAGTTCCCAAGATTTTTCGAGACTGATTATAATTATAGTATATTATTACATGTTTGATGAACCGATGAGGAGATTAAACGTGTGCAAGAAGAATATGTACTGCGGTAGGTAAATCACTTAAATTATCTCACATATTTTGAATAGGTTTCTAGGCTGAATTATTTATTGTTACGCCTGATTCAGTGGTAAGTGTAATCGCTCAGATACGAACTATCAAGATTTTAGCATAGAGGATAATACACACAATTAAAACGTTTCAAACGAATACCATGCTGATATATTTTTATTGAATACAAATGCTAATCTGCATAAAGATAAATTCGTGGCATAATAAGTGTGTGAAAACTATTAATTCCAAAGATGTCAGGTGGTGTCAAACAGTCATATTAATCAGACAAGACATTTGATCATTGCATGAATACAGGTAAAACAACACGTTGCACATTACATGTAATAACATAATGAAAATAATTTCAAAATGTGAGTTATGTGTGAACTGAACTTTGTTTGGGGATTGTATTCTCTTGTTAATAAAGAAAAGCTCTATATGAAAACTATTTTCTAAGTTCAAACGAGTGATCAAAGAAATTTAAATTTAATTGAATAGGTTACGTCTTGCACTTGGACTTTGCATGTTGTGTGTCATAGCATACCTTTATGGAGCTATAGTAATATGTCAAAGCAATAAAGCATTGTAAAGAACCACTGACAACCTTATCAAAGACTTGCTTGTTTACAAAATTAATAAACTCGTTTGATAAAATGACATGAAATGAAATGACAATCGTGTAATATCCTGTATGTGTATAATTCACAATTAATAACGAAGTTTTCCTGTGGATACTCTAAATAAGCCTAACTTGGTTTTGAATTTAGGATTTCGTCTTATTAAGTTGATGTTAAAGAACCTTCGCCCGCGCCTCTGTTGAAATGGGTAATAGTTTGCGCAATACCGTCTTTATTGGAATGCATCTTACAAATTAAAACATTCATTAATTTGGCTTTGAAATTGGCACAATATATCGTTTATAAAGATAAGTCCAAGCCTCAAAGACAAATATTTATGATACAAATACTTTGCAGTATTACTCTTAAATATACACACACGTCAAAGGCATTACAAGATGTAAATATGCTTTACTACGGTTGAATTTTATATTTGCAACCCAGAAAGCCTCAGAAAGACCTATTTTGATAAAGTAAAATGATATAAGGAACACAGGTTGTTTTCATAAATCAATACTATTTTTCGTTGATTGAACTTGTTCATTTTCTTAAAATTCAATCATACGCTTTTACTTAATTTTGAGAACAAATAAGTTAGAGTTGTGTAAGGACGAATGACCAGCACTGGAATATACGTGTAAGATGTTTAATAAAAACAATACTGTAGAGACACGTATAGCTCTGAAAACAATAAAACAATAATAACTAAGCAAATACATACTTATGTACACCTTACTTGTATTTATCATGCTGAACGACAAATGACAGAAACATGTTTAAAAGCGGTCTAAACCTTATTTCAATATGCACTTGTTACGAAAACTTACGCTTCCAGTCTTTTATGAATTGTTTCAAGTATGTGCCATTTGTATTTTCTAGCTCATTTTATGACACAACTTACGTATGATTTTGATGATGACGAAAATCACAGAACTTAGGGCAAGAATATAAATATATTGCATTCAATTATGTTGTTGCGCATTGTCTCAGACTAATGCTTACCTTCCAATATTTTGTTTGTTGATAGTAGCCACGTGCTAACCGTATATTGTCAGCAATAATATAGAAAACTAAAAGCCTGAACTATCAGATACCGTATGATAGTATCTTGACAAAGCAGTCCAGAATCTAATTGAGTGATGGTTGTGGAAACGTAGTGGTAAATAAAGATGATTCCGTTCAGATTAGTTGACAATATCGTAACATTGTTGGCAGGTAACCGTGATTTGTGAAAAGATATTCCAGTGTAAATAATAATGCAAACATCTGCTCTTAAATTAAACTTAATTTTGAATCAGAAGCACTAAAACGAAAATTGAAACTGATAAAAAAATCCAATGAATTGGCGTTCCAGCTAGGTGGTATAAAATAATAACCACGTGGGTACTAAACTTGGTGTAATAAATATGATCTTGATCAAACTAAGTGTCGGATCATTAATTTTAAAATATGGCACTGAAAGTCAGATAAAACAGTTCTTATAAAACGATATATAGCTATAACTTATATCACGAAAGTTCTAAAGCGATATTGTTCGGCAGACGAAATGACAATGTTCCAACATTTGTTTGGCTTTCATGGTTCATCTAAATGAAGGAAACGTGAATAAAAAGGATCGTAATTCTTGACGTAGGAGAAATTAATTGAACTTCATTTGCTGCAAATACCATGACGAAGGTGAAAAATCTTAATTTGAATTGGATACAATTAAAATAATGTTTCTTATTGTTTTTTGTTTGCTTGTTCTATTTTTTGTTAAAGTAAACTAACGAAAGAAATACTACAATCGAAGTCTTAAGGATGGTGCTCACCGGCGATATATTTAAAGTAAAGACATTTATAATAAAACTTTAATTATCATTCAAGTATTTGTATTATTACAGGAAACTTCAAGGTCGGACACATTACATACAACCAGACCACAATACTTGTACTTCCTAGCCCCACTTTGACCTTTGATTTACATTTTCATTAGCCGGGTATATCTACATGCCAGTCAAAACACGCCGCTAGTAACATATTGGTATTGTACCCAAGGCTGATAAGCCTTCGATCGGCTGACAGAAAGCGGCTGAGATCTGGTTTTCACATCAACAAAGGGAGATATGGGACGCTGCGGTCTCGAATCAGTGGCTCTGCACTATCTTCGGGTTTATACTGTTGAAGATAATCATTTCGCTGGAAGACAACTGAACTGCTGCAGTTGATTTTTTCTGTCAAATATAAACACGATTATTGCATTAGTTTACTCCTACTTCGACAATTGCATAACACGTTTGCTCACGACCGTACCTGGAAACTTACCTGTAAACTTTCCCAAGAAAAGATAAAACCAGAAAAGTGGACCAACTGTGGGCAGTCTTGACCACATGGGCATGGTGTGAACAAACTTTCAAGAGAACAATTATACGAATTATCCGAAGAAAATATTACTCCTCTTGTCCTTTTGGTTTTATATAAGAAAATAGTAAATGATGTATAAACCATTTGACCCCTGGAGCTTGTCCAGTTACAACACTGTACTATTAAATTTTGGTTAAGTTAACTGAAAATAATTTGAACGTGCTTATTTTGCTTATTGCCTACAGGCCCAACGGCAGTTAGAATGCCTTTTTTGGAAGTGTAATATACAAGTTGTTTATTGAAATAATGGGGAAACATTTGTAAACGTTTTACTAGTATAGTACATACTATAATAACTTTAAGAGCTGTAACACTTACACAAACTGAGTATTAATTGAAGTGCAATACCCTTGCAACTGTTCGATGGACTTTAAAGAATGATGACTGACATAATACAGTCAATAAAGATTAGCGTTTTTTCCCAATGGTATACTGACGTTATCCCTTTTGTAAGCATATACTTTTTGAAGTAAAACACAGAAGAAGTATGAGTAATGATGTTAAGGCAAGCTTTACCTTGCAATATATAAGCAGCAACAGTTGTCATCATTCCACGTCATTTTCCGAACTCCGATGCCAAAGTTTGAAGAACTGTGAATAACTTAAAGATATTGCACAACGATTGTATCAATAGTTCAGGTAAGTCATAATAGTTGGCGAGAGTCAAGGTAGGAGCGGGATGTTACGCGGAGTTTTTGCGGCTTATTTTACATTATTACATATTGCTTATCATATATCTATAGATACAGAACAGAACAACAAAAGAAGAATTGAAGTGAAATTAAAATATATAAGTCAACCGGCCACACGCAAAGTATCCATACATATTTTGCATATTTATACGCGCGTCCTTCGAACAAACCTGTTTATTGGTGTGTCGGGCATTGCTATTTGATTCGATTATAAACAGTATCGGGAATCATCGCGCTCATGCTTAATAAATTGGTCAAAATGTCGAAACAATGCTTGTTAAATTAATCGAAAATAATATTTATCATGGTATTGTTGAAAGCACATTAAGAATCTATGATTTACATATCATAATTATATCGCCGAATATCTTCATTTAACATATTTCTGGTCTAAATACAATTCCAGTTCACCTAGTTAACGCGACAGCGTCTATATTAAATAAAGATCCGTTTACTGACCGTGAACTGACCAAGATACCTTGCGGGTTGGAATGCAATGCATTAAAGTGAGGTCCCGATTCCACTGCTGGAACGACGGCTTGTTTAAAACTTTTTACTTTTACATGTTAATGTTCAATTTCGAAAACAATTAAAAATGGTTTGGCAAAAACGAATATCAGGATAGCGAAAAACGATACATTCGTGTACTCAAATATACTAGTACACAGACAGCAATATGGTAGTAATTACTCAAAATGAGAACAATGCCTGTAAGTACAAACGCTCTGGAGCTGACAATCCTCTGAATATAAAGGGGAACACAAAACTGTATTGATGTCAAGAGTTGGGTGTAAAACTGTTCTATCCATCCAGCCTTTTCATTAGAGATACAATTGTTTCATGCTGAACACGGAGTAAAACTGTGTTACATACTATACTACAAAGACGCGGTCATGTTTCCAATGTTCTGGGGTATTATGCTCAAATCAAACAATGGAATAAATGGAGTGTATTCATTCGTATCTAGCCGCGTGAAATTTAATTTGAATGTTATTGGACACTTACAAAGGTCAGGTAAGGGGAAGAGCTGGCTTAGACAGCTACGCCAAAAAAAATAATTATACCTGTCACTGTCATAATAAGAAAGCACATCGTATTGTATGTTCTGCTTGAGACCGAGACGGACAACCACGGTACATTAATACCTTGGGTGCTTCCAATTACAAGGCTTACAATTGACTACGGTTACGTTTTGGAGAACAAAGACTTGCTCGTCAGAGTATCGAGTGAGTTATAAAACCACCAAATACGCCTAGCTTTCTGGCTATACGATTTCAATGTAAATTAGTTCGCCCTATTTTGCGCGACGTTTACATTTTGCGATGATCATTATTAAATACAAACACAGAAAGTTGAGCGTACAAAAGATCTGAAGCAAACACCTTAGCTCGAGCTCAATTTAACTGTTATACCACGAATCACACCGTGCAGGGTCAGTTAGAAGCCGTGTATCGAATTTATCTTACCGAGATCCTTTCACCAGCATCAACTTGTAGAAACAGGAGACAAGTTAGCTCTACTTTATTTAATGACGTCGCTTTGTATTCTTCTGTGACGTTATTAAACGTTACTAACCAAATATGAAAAAGTTATGACCTAATATGAAAATATACACGGTCAGTACGTTACCTGGTCAAGCAAATGAAAAACAATCTGTACGAGGAAAGATAAACATTAACGCAACAACTAACCGGTTATCCACTTTTATGGCGTTGTATGATAATTAAAATGCCATAATACCTAAACATGACAGCTCACACATGAAATAAGTGGCGGAATAAAGTCGAAATAAGTGATCCGATGGTAAAATTTTGAGAAGGTATTTCAAATGTAAAAAAAAAACACAATTTTACTTTATTTGAATAACAACTCACAACCGGTAATTATTCACTGGCAAATAGCGATGTCTGCGCTGTGTTTGTAATTTTAATGAAATTAGTTCACCTCTTTGAGAAACATATATTAATAAAACCTCATACTAAGGCATTCAAGAGAATAATCTATACAAATCAAGGGAGAAGGTATTTCAAAGGTAAATTAATTGTACCGAATAAATAATAAATAATTCTGTATTATTTTGGAATTTCTTTCATGGCACAACAGGTAAGCTTGTGTCGTGGGAAATGTTTCACCCTAATTATTGTATGCATGTTGTGTAAATATGACTAAATTACAAAACAACGTGTTACATACAGCAGACGACAGGCTTTCTACCATGTTTTTCCACACGTTTTTTCAACAAGACAACACGTAATAGCGCATTAAGGTAGCATGTTAGATAATTAGTTTAAGTCTTACACATTGCAAAAGAACCACTCAGTGTTTTATTAACATTCATATTACATATATGTGAAGGAGACATTGTACAATTAGTGAGCTTATGGTATAGACAGTATTATTACAGTCTACGTAAGAAAAACTTATCTAATAGCATCATGCAAACTATAAAGATTTGTCTAAATCATATCTATGCAGTTAACCTCTCGCATATTCCAGACAGAGTGCCATGAGCGTGGTAAATCCCAGCCCATTAGTTTGCTATATTATTGACCCTGACAGGTGTCAATCACTTACCTGTACCAGGTAAGATGTCTTTGAACGCAAATTCAGCCATAAGCACACCTATTGAATACGTTTGCAGGAGTGCACTTACATATGGACGCAGTTAACCGTTGACATGTGTTCTTATGTTTTGATTAGAAGCATTAATTTACTGTATATACGATTAACAGTTAACATTTGTTTTTGTTTTAATTGACGTTTAATTCAACAACATTCGGTTAATGTTCTTACTCCTAAAGTAAATACATCTCGTTTAACAACAATTCAACATGCTCAATAATTAATATTAGAACACGTCTGAATCGCCTTTTCTTTCAATTCTTATATAAATGTATAATAAATAAACTACACACTACATGTATTTCATTCCATTAAACAACTTTATTTTATCAAGCAATAACATCTAACTGTGTAAGACATCAAAGACTAAAGATTATGTTCTGCGCTTGTTCGTTTTTGTGGCAAAACATAATGTTTTAGTGTAATAATAGTCCCCGGATAGACGCGTGTTGTGTTAAATGTTAAACAAAAAAACACTAGAATGTTATCTTTTATACATGATTTCAAATGCGTTTTTAATGTAGGTTGCTCCTATTTTCTGTCATACTAATGTTCAAAATCGCCAAATCATACTTTGACGCCAAATGATAATAAGTAAAGCAATTTATTTCATAATAATTTCGTATATTTGCATATCGGATAAATACGCGATGAGTTCGATGACCTTCATTTCATCTCATAATACTGGCAGGTTTAAATATATACAATGTGAAACTCCAGTTGCATCAGCAAACTCTTATTATCATAACGAGTCCTTCATATGAGTCAAGTGACCATGCATTAAGGCAAAGGGCAAAAACACATGTCGTAAACAATCACCAATGAATAGATACCTTCGAATGGTCAATGTATATTAAATATATAGCGTAAGAAAAGGTCATGCATATGGTATTTAAGAATCAAACATCAGGAATTATATTATTCGCACATTTGTTAAATGTGGGAAATATGAAAACGGGGACAAGTTATCTGAGTGTTTGGTTGTAAATTATGTGATCTAAGTTCATCTTACGCCTATATCCTTTACAAGGCAATTCATAAAGTACAACAGAAAACATCAATATTAATCAAACCTATGTCGTCGCCTTATAAATACTGCATTTGAAGCTCAACCGGTTTCAATTCACGAAAAACCTTACACTCAGCCCAGCAATAATCAAGAGAAGGTATGCAATTTGCAAAATCAGAATTTAAATAAACATACACAAACACGCCAAAAAATGATTGTTTTTTTGGTCACCGCCTTGGAAATGTCGATGTAAAAAAACAAATGTATCAATAAAACCGGTTTCAAGGAGTTTTGAACCACACACCTGAATCATAATTTAAAAAATATGTATCCGTGTAAATTAACCTAGCAAAAAGGCTCCACACACACAGAATGCTGTTTTCCAATGGAATTTTCTCACGATTTGGCAAAGATCTACCATTATTCCGTGAAATTCTTTCTCCATAATACGAAAGGATATACCATTTAATAACTCTATCATTGCCCGTTTCTAAAAAACTTCTATTAAGGTTATAAATTTAAAAAAAACTGTGGAACTTATCTCTCGCAAGTGGTGTTTGTTTTTCTCTGTTNTGTGCGTGTGTGTGCGTGTGTGTGTGCGTGTGTATGCGTGTGTGTGTGCGTGTGTGTGCGTGTGTGTGTGCGTGTGTGCGTGTGCGTGTGAGTGTGTGTGTGCGTGTGTGTGCGTGTGTGTGCATGTGTGTGCGTGTGTGTGTCTGCGTGTGTGTGTGCGTGTGTGTGTGTGTGCGTGTGTGAATGCGTGTGTGTGTGTGTGCGTGTGTGTGTGTGCGAGCGCGCATATTTAGAAGCGTTGAAAAATATATTGTACACAACATAACAATGATGTCAACACAATAATCATCAATTGTTTTACAGTCAACATGCATGTAATGACATTGTGACATTGAATATCATGCGCCTATCCTAGATCGTGTAAATCAATCGATCTAACACACAACCCACTCTTACTGACAGATTGACAAAGCCGAATTGTTGTAGCTCCTCCTCTGGGCTTATGGGAAAATCTTTCTGCAAAGGTAGTGTGTTCTGATGAGGTAACAGAGAAAGGCGTGTGTAAAAAACCGTTCCCCACAAAGAGCATGTGTACCATTATGTTATCTTGCTTTATTTAAGTGGAACTGTCTGAGTATGTGTTTCCCAGTTGCTCAATTAACTAACAATATTACATATTCATATATACATGTATTGCAAAATATGTCGAACGCTGGTGGAATATACTAGCATTGCGATTTGAATCTCAGATCAATGAATATTTCGTCATTGTTTCTTTTTTAACATATTTTTGTGCGACTTGTGTATGATGGTGAATAATGGCGCATAGCTCTATGTAAATAGCAGTTTGAAATGTATACATTCTATTTTAACAGACCTTTCCAATGCTTTATTTCATGAGCGAGCACGAGTATTTTGTATAAAGAAAAATTATGTTGCTTACATTTGTAATGGCATGCTTACGATTAATTGTAAAATGCAATGTATTAACTGTATTTTCATTCCAACTGCAGTAAACGCGTTTTATTGTTTCTTTTATTTCATGTTCGAGAAATAGATTTATAATTCTTCCTTTGAGAGCTGTTTGTGACCATAAGCTATATTTTTCATATTAATGACGACAGGAACGTTTGGCATTCAATAGAATGCATTATTGAAACAAAAAACACTGATTTAGAAATGGAAAGACTTTTGACAAATGTTTTCCGTATCAATAAATAATGGTTTTCAGAAATACTCCAATGACTACCAACGCCCAAACTCCACAAAAGCTTCATAAGATTTTTTTAGACTGATGATAATTATATACTGCATGCATTGAACTGGTGAGATCAAACGTGTGCACCTAGAATCTTCACTTAAATTACCTCAATTATGTTGAATATGTTTTTAGGCTGAATTATTAATTATAATGTCCTATTCAGAGGTAAGTAATACCGCTCAGGGGTGAACGATCATAATATTAGTACAGGGGATAATAGACGCAATTAACAAGTTTCAGACGAATAGCATTCTGATATATTGTTATTTTATAATAGTGCTAATCTGCATAACGATAAAAAATCGTGGCATAACAAGTGTGGGAAACTATTCTGTCTTTAAACGTTCGTTCCAAATGTTCCTGCGGGTGTCAAACAGTCATCTATACCAGACAGGGCATTCGATCAAAGTATGCATACAGGTAGAACAACGCGATGCAGATTAAATGTAATAACATAATTAAACTAATTCAATATTTTAATTAAATGTGAACTTAATCATGTTTGGGATTTGAATTATCTTGCAAGTAAAGAAAAAGCTCAGTATGACAACTATTTTCCTGAGTTCATAATAATTATAAAAGTATTTTAAATTTAATTGAAGAGGTTACGTCTTCCAACTGAACGTTACAATTTATTGTCATATCATCCCTTTAAGATGCTATAGTAATATGCAAAAGCATAACATTGTTAAGTAGCATTGATAATCTTATCAAAGACTCGCTTTCTAACACAATTCAGAAATTGTTTAATAATTGATGTTAAAGAACCATCGCTTCTGTTGAACTGGGTAATATTTAGCGAAATAGCGTCTTGATCGGGTTGCACCTGACAGATTGAAACATTCATTAATTTGGCTTTGAATTGGCTCAATATATCATTTCGTAAGATGAGTCCAGGAATAAAAGACACACATTACTGCTGCAAATACTTTGCATTATAAGTCTTTAATATAGACAAAGGCATTTCAAGATGTAAATAGTCTTTACTACTTTTGTATTTAGTCTTTATCAGTACAACCCAGAAAGCTACGCGTGGGAAACTCATTTTTATTAAGAAAAAATTATATAAGAAATACAAGTTGTTTTGATTATGTGGACATAAAAAATAAAAAATATTCTCCTATTGTTCTTTTCCATTTCTTCAAATTCTAGTAAACGTTCAAACATTATTTTGAAAAAAGAAAATATGTTAGAGTTGTTTGAGGACGAATGAACCCCAATGCAATATACTTGTAAGTTTATTTAATACAATAAATATTGAAGAGTTATAATATTATAACTCTTAAAACAATAAAACAATAACTAGGGGCGGATCCAGGTTTTCTGGTTAATGGTGGGGGAGGGATATTGAAATATGTGCTGGGGTCCAGGGGGCCGCTAGGGCCCCCGACGGGTTCATGGCAAAGCCCTGCTAGGGGGTCCAGAGGGGCGAAGCCCCCTCCCCTTTAAGCTCCACGATTAAAGTGATTTTGAAGGCTTTGACAACCACTTCTCAAGCATGTCACGGCCATAAAATGCAGCGAAAAGAGAGTCAATGTGCAAAAAGAGGGATACATCAGAATCGCAAAGTTCGACTTGAAAAACCGGGCGACAGAGAGTCTAAAGTTAAAGCATTTAGCGATTCACTGTGATTAGTGGGAAATGTTGTGTACGGAAAAGAAGAAAAATGAGTTTAAATATGTGATTTAGATCTAGTTAAAGTGAAACATCAAATGAATTGACTTTACTTTGGCGATTTTAGGGGAGGGGGGAGTACCCCGCGTCCGCCCCCCCCCCCTTAAATCCGCCTTTGCAATTACTGACCAAAACGTTATGCTTAAGGACAAGTAAATTGTATTAATTTGCTTAAAGACCAAAGGATCGAAAAATGTAAAAAGGTTTTTAGGCGGTATACATATTATTTCAATATGTACTCACGTGTGCATTGCTTTAATGGTTGTTTAATTATTTATAATGTGAAGACTTAGTTTGCATTTTGTATTATCTCATGTAATTGATACAATTGGAAATTAAGTATGTCTCTGTTGATGACAATACACACCGAAATATAGGGCAAGACTATCAATTTATTGTCTCCAATTATTTTGTAACGCCTTGTCTCAGACTGCTTATATTCCAAGATTTGTTTTGTTGAAAGTTTGCACGAGCTAACGGTATATTGTCAGCAATAATATAGTGACAAAAAAGCACGAACCATCGAATAACGTATGATAGTATCTTGACAAAGCAGTACAATCTTGAATAAATTGAAATGTTGGTGGAATGATGCAATAAATACCGTCTCATAAAGGAGCGCAACAAGTAAATATGCTATCGAGAATCTAAATGAGTGATTGTTGTGGAAACGTAGTGTTAAATAAAGATGATTCCGTTCAGATAAGTTGACAATATCGTCACATTGTTGGCAGGTAACCGTGATTTGTAAACAGATATTCCGGTGTAAAATAATATTGCAAACATCTGCTCTTCCCATAAAACTTAATTTTGAATGAGAAGCAATAAAAAGAAAATTAAAACTGATTAAGCAATTCAATGAATTACCGAACCTTCTAGGTGGTGTACAATAATAACCACCTGGGTACGAAAGTTTATGTCATAAATATGATATTGATCAAACCAAAACAAGTATCTGATCTTTAATTGTAAAATATGAAAAAATAAAGTCATATAAAAGTTCTTCAGGAACAATATTTAGCTATAACGTATATCATGAAAGTTCTAACGCGATATGGTACGGACAGGTTCACAGATTGAGAAAATGACAATTTTCCAACATTTGATTGTGCTTTCATGATTCCTCTAAATGAAGGGGAAATTTATGTTAAGGGTCGTAATACTGATCGTAGAAATAATAATTACTTAAATGCGTATGTTGCAATTACTATGAGGTATGTGTGAGATCATCATTTGAATTGTATAAATTTAAATTAAACGTTTGTAAAACGAAACAATGAAATAATTAGAAATGTTTATAGTTTTGTGTTTTATTTATTTAAATAACGATTGCCATACTACATTTGAGGTCTAAAACTTTTGTGCTTATATCTTTAAGGTGAAGACATGTTTTATAAAACTTCAAATATAATTTAATTATTAATATTATTACGGTAAATATCAAGGGCAGGCACTGAACATGCAACTCGACCACGTTAGTAGTACTTCCCAGCCCCAATTCGACCTTTGATTAACATAATCATTAACTGGGTATATCTATATGCCTGTCAATACACGCCGTCAATAACATATTGTTATTGTACCCAAGGCTGATAAGCCTCCGATCGGCTGACAGACAGCGGCTGACATCTGGTTTTCACACTACAAAGTGGTATATGGGACGCTAAGGTCTCGTGTCAGCAGCTCTGCTATATCTTCGTGTTTATATTGTTGAAGATACTCATTTCGCTGGAAGAAAACGGAACTGCTGCAGTCGAGTGCTTATGTCCAAAATCAAAATGATTATTGCGTTACTTTTCTCCTACTCGATCGTTGCTTAACAAGTTTGCCGTTTTGTTTATGCTCACGACAGTACCTGGAAACTTACCTGCAAACTCTCACGAGAACAGATTTAAACCAGAAAAGTTGGCCAAGTGTGGCCAGTTTTTACCTCATTGGCATGATGTGAACATACTTTCTAGATAACCACTATACGATTTTCCAAAACAAATATATTATTCCTCTTGGCCTTATGGTTTCACATAAGAAAATGAGTAATTATATATAAAGTTTCAGGCCCCTTGGGCCTGTCCAATGTTTTTTAGATAGTCAGTGAAATGACTTGACTATTACATCTTGGTACAGCACCACTTTTTGACGTTACATACAAAATATGTTAGATATGTGCCTAGTGTGTTTCAGAGAAGAAGAAGCTCTGCTGGTATCCATGTTCTTGAAGTGACAGGTTCAGCAGTATAGAATCCTAGGAGCTTGAAGTCGGCAGACCAGAAACCTAGCCACATGGCAGCAATAATCCATTCAATCCTATCGCAAGATAACACATATATCTCTCTTTTGTATTTTGCCACAATGGTCCAATATGCTTGAGATTTCAAAAAAGGGTTTTAGCAAAATGTTTAGCGGTAAGCCTTATATGTCTGCATGAAAATTACCCATTGACGTTTAAGTATATATAATCATAAAACGGACTCTTAAACGTATCCATAAAGGAAAGTTACGGTAATGTGTATACTATTATTTCGATTTGCACTCACAAACAGTACCAACGCATGCAACGAATACATAACGTAAACGCTGTGTATTCGTTATTGTATTGTATTGTATTATATATAAGTATTGTTTTTTAAATCAAAACTACCTTAGAAAATGCATTATATGGGTTTGTACATTAAAATCCCTGGCGCATTATGAATTATATGTTGTCATTGTGTTACCACTCAAATATGAAGTTTCAAAACAATTTGAATGGATTTGCCGGTACCGTGTCCTGGTTTTACTGGTTCTTATGTCTATTCAAATAATGTGTCTCATGAGTTAAGATGGTTTCAACACCTGGACAATCGCTCTGCCGTTAGCATGTCTCGTAAAATCAATTTGGTAACATGCATACTTATAAAGATGCGATCACTTACTATACCTCGCTCTTGTTGTTTTTGTAATGACGAGGGTGATGTTATAACATTGTAAACCTGTGTGGATTTTCTTCACTCTGTCATAATCAAACCACTCGGATTATTATTTGTTGTTTGTAATTCCTTGATCGTTCAGTCCCATTGTCCTAAAAAACGAATGCTTTGTTATTGTTTTATAAACAAACACTAAATTTAATTATTATATAATATTATTTAAAACAGATTTCTTTTCGTTTATTATGATCGCTCTTTATTTCGAGCACAGTCTGATTCATTTATTAAGAACGCCTCACGAATCATACAATCAAACGTTTAGTTTGAAATATGTTTTATATTTCTCAAAGTCTTGATTCAGTAACATGTAAATAGATTATTGAGTTCTTCAGTCATTTACGAATACAATTTATGAATAGTATTACATTTTAATAGTTTTTATTTAGAATGTGCAATGCAATATTATGTAAAAGGTGTATCTTTTACTTGCATCACTTGTTAAGCAAACAAACTTTAATGCTAATTTAGATGTTGAAATACCCAAATTCCGTCATAAATAATGAAAAAAATATATACCTGTCGCTGTCCTTATATGTAAGGTGCCACCGAAAATCATATTGTATTTTCTGCATTGCGACCTATAAAGACAACCACGGTACATACATAACTTGGATGCTTTCCATTACCAGGCTGACATTTGCATACAGTTACGTTTTGGAGAAAAAAGACTATCTCGTCAAGCTATGGAGTGAGTTATAGAAAAAAATTCGCACAGCATTCCTGCTGTAAGATTTTTGAGTCAATTATTTCGCCCCTTTTTACGCTCTTGGTTAACATAATGCTGTATTCATTATTACATACAAACACAGCAAGTTACCCGGTGTTAGCGTAGCAAAATGCATAACTCGTGCTCAATATAAATGTAATGCCATGTATCACACCGGTGCAGGGCCAGTAAGAATCCGTGTATCGAGTTTATCTTACCGAGATCCTTTTCCAGCATCAACTTGTAGTTACAGGAGAGAAGTTAGCTATACTTTATTAAATGACATCGTCTTGTTTACTTCCGTGGCGTCATTTCACGTTACTAACCTAATATGAAAAAGTAATGACATAATATGAAAAAATACACGTTCAGCACGTGACCTGGTTTAGCAAACGAAAAATAAATATGTGCGAGGAAAGATAAACATTAACGCAACAACTAAACAATTATCCACTTGCATGGGGTTGTATGATAATTAAGATAAGGTAATAATACCTAAACATAATAGCTCACACATGGACTAAGTGACGGAATAAAGTCAAAATAAGTGATCAAATAGTAAGATTTTGAGAAGGTATTGCAAATATAAAAAAAACTTTATTTGAATAACAACTCACAACATGTACTTATTCACTTGGAAAAAAAAACGATGTCTGCGCGGTGTTTGCCATTTTAATTGAATAAATTCACCTCTTTGAAATACATATAAATTAACCCTTATACTAAGTCATGCAAGCGATTAGTCTATACAAATCAAGTGAGAATGTCAAAGGTACATTAATTGTACCGAATAAATAACTACTAATCCTGTATTCTTTTGGAATTTCTTTCATGGCACAGCAGGTAAGCCTATGTCGTGGGAAATTTGTCAGCCTGAGTAATGTATTTATGTTGTATTTCTATACTTAATAACAAAATAAGAACGAAACGATCTTTATAAAATGTCTCAAATTGTGGCCTTTTTTTTAGTAATGTGTCACTGCATTAGTTTCCAATATAATTATTTTGGTTGTTTCGAAACGTTAGTATTGTTTTTCACATTGAAAGCGACAACACGTATTTGCGTCTTAAGGTAGCATGAAAGATAAATATTTTAAGGCTTACACATTGTAGTCCGGCAGAAAAGTGGCCATTTTTCACTGAACCCGACATTGAGGTGTATAGTAAATTTTAACGTATTTTTTGTTAGGGAACATGCTACTGATGAAGATTCCAAATGATTCCGGGCTGGTATCTTTGAGGGTTTTGAGAAATTCAAGATGGCGTCCAAGATGGCGGCCATTTTCAGTCTTATTTGTTTAAACATATAGATAGCATTATTTTATGTATTATAATGTCATTTTGATATTGTTATACATATTAAATATGTATACAGAAGTGCCAACTTGTGTTATATTTTTTTAATGATGAAGATGGCGTCCACAATGGCTGCCAGAATCAAGATGGCTGCTTACAAATTGCTCCTAAAACCAAGATCATATCCAAATGTTCTCATAAAGATAATGAATATGGAAAAATAATACAATTTAGTAGCAATTAAGTGTTTAATAAGTGTTAGATAAAATGAATTTCAATAATACATAATTATGCACAGTATAGTATAACAAGAACATATCGACCTAATTCGGACCATTAAAGAAAAGTTATATTATCTTTTTCTACAGTAACAGCAGTTGCATCAAAGGTATGATTTGCGCTATGAAAATACACCGGTGTCATTAATGTCATCAAGCGCATTATAGATCAATTGAGATTCCTTATAACGTATAATTCAACCTTTGTTCACCAAGGTCAGGATCAGGTTACATTTTTTAAACATCATGGTATAAAGTAGTATGTATACTAGTTTAGCTCATGTTGTGAGTTGTTGTCTAGCATAGCGTGATGATCTAATGTAAATATTAGTTCAGTTCCCATGTTTCATACCAACAATTAAATAACGCAATACACTATTTTTATCTATCTTTCCTTACTCATCGACAAGATAAGTTATTAAATTGACATGTTTTGTCTTCTCATTGTTACATTGTATTATGTCAACCTGAATCTTTGGACAAGCGCAAAAGGTAGTACATGGTACTCGCGCTTGATTACATGAGCTCCGAAGTGTTTAACATGAGCTATCGCTTGTAATCCACTTACCAGTTTAAGAGCATTAAGTGGAGCTAAAGAACATTCGATGCTACTGTAATTGGTAAAAGGATGATACACGCCTGTATGTGAGAACGTTTCACATTTGCATAGAAAGCTTTCGTGGTGCGCGGCAAGCTTGCTAGCGATGGCGTAGCCCTACCCGACTGTCCTTCCCTGGCTGCCCAAAGCGTTCGTCTTGTAATAGACATTTCCTCTGTATCAGGCTTTCCATAGGATGCTGAGACACATCTGGTCGCTTCCTTAACAACTTCTTTCATGCAAGCTGTCATAACGCCTAACAGTCGGAGTTGGAGTTGCCTGCGCTCAGCATCTTGATAACTGTACCCTTACCGATACCAAAATATCCAGCCACAGTGTCGCATCCGGAGATAGCGTGAGCAGACAGCAAGTCGGTCGCGATACTCCTTTGCGTTTGGACAGTTTTCAACTGCTCTTTCTCTCACTGGTGATTCCATAATGACCATCATGACAGTTTCAGGACCACATAGTATTGTAACAACAAAACAAACACATCTGTATCATTACCAACCACAGAAATGCCAGTGTTGTTTTCATTGACACCTAGTATAACATTATGTGCTGGTAATGACATGTCACCAGTTAGTTTGTACACCCTTGAGACATTTTATTGTCTACCTGACCTCGCTACACTCTTGGTGTTGAACTCCATGTAACGGTCAAACACTAAGTAGACATCTTATTTATTCAGATATTGTTTTATTTAAGATTTAAAGTTGTCAATAATCATGTATCTTTCCGTCTAAGGGCCAGTGAATGACATACAGGACAGCAGATCAATCTTTTACTGAACATATGATCTGGTTTTAAATGTGCCGCTCAGACACTTCTACTTTTAATTGATTCTTTATCACCGAGTTTGATTTTCCTACGATGAGTTCCCCTGTTTCAGTAAACATTGCAGTAGGTACTGGAGCCAATTCATGGTGTAGTATATGATAAATTTTAATTTCCATAGAACTAGCTTGCAAGTTTATCAATCACTCTTGAATAAATCAGATTGATGTCATACACTTTGTTGTCGGCTACCCTAATGTGCTTTCTAGACACAACCTGTGTTTCAAGCTTTTAGGTATTGATCCATACAATTATCCGGCCATCCGGTTTTCAAATGCCATCATTTGGGTTTTACCAATATCTATTGCTTGATCAACATTAACAGACGTGGGTGCTATTGTTCCAGTCCAATGTTCACATGACTGGTTGTATGCGTGCTTGGATCCAACGGTTCAATACATTCTGTCAAATTTCTCCGAATACTTGCTTTAACCTTAGAATCTGCATTAATCCTCCTCCGCTTGTCTTCTGTGTGTTGTTTATCAGTGTTTCCTAAATTGGCACTGCTCATTTCTCTCAGATCTTCTTCCATCCTGCTGCAAAATCTGCAGCTTCAAACTCCAAACCTGCCATGGCCATATCTCATAAAAGTTGTTTCTATGAACATGTCGCTCCATATGGCATTCCATACCCGGAACATGCCTCATGACATGCTCACCCGTTTAGAACTTTTCTTGTGCGCTTTCAAGCATTTTCTTCATTGACCTTAGATAATAGAGGCCATATCTCGCGTAGTTTGGTTGTAGCGGCAAATAAGTATGATACGTTGAACTGATGCCAAGTGCATCGGCCGATCACCTTTTCTTTCTGCTCGAACATACCTCATAATTAGAAAAACTGCCTTAATCAAACATCAACCCAAATTTTAGACGTACGATTGGCAGATGCTATGTTGTTAAGCTACATTTCCAGATCATCAAATGTCTGAAAATTATTTTCAGTGAATACCTTGCGCAACAATTCATCTGTAACTATTCGTAATGCCCGTACATTATGTGGATATTTCTTCCCATTTAGTAGTTTAAAGCCTCCAGTAAATGTTACCTCAAGCAGCCCTTCCAACCAACTATTTGCCATAAGTGTGACCACTGACCCCACACAACTCACCAGGAAGTTCATACCACCGTAGTATTACATCCTGAAAATGCTCTGGATATGCCTAGAAAATATTTACTGCATCTCTTTATAGTTGTAGATCACCTGAAAACACAGTAAAGTTCTGACCATACTGTGATGATTATACTTTTGCCTTTTTTAGAGGTGTCCTTATCATGTCAGGGTCTGTATGTATCATATCCATAAGTGGCAAATAATCTACCTTTGTCTTGGGTCTGACTATATGCCCCTGCCATCTGCACAACCGCGTATTATATCCATTGTATTCAGGACATGTCTCTGTGGTCTTGAAGAAATCCAAAGTCAGTTTGCCTCTCATGATTCGCGGACACAACCATTTTGGCCAGACGTTTCAGTGGCAAAACCTCTGTTTGTGCCATTTATATTGGTATCTGTGGTTTCTTCGGTCCTTGAAATCGCTCAATATCAATACCTTTGACACTACATTTGCTGAATGAGCTGAAGAAACATTCATCAATATTTTTTTCGACTGAAACATATTTCAACTGAACAATAATGGTGAAATCAATAACAAGAAAAATAACTAATCTGTAAACATGTTTCACTTTTCAAAGGGAAGTAACTTGTGTAAACTGTTATTTAATTAATTATAATAATTTATCTGTGTAGTCCATTCTTACCCGATGTAAATCAAACGGTCGTAAATCATGTGTGCTTAACGAATATGTGTTCATGATGTTCGCCTCTAGTGTTTTATGCAGTACATTTGTATGTATATTATGGTTTCTTAGTTTACTTGTCTGTAATCTCTTCATGTATAGGTAAATGAATACATGTAATTGATTTTAGTGGATAATATGGAATGGTCTTTACAAAATGCCATTCAGAAATACAAATAGGTCAGTTTTTATAGCGTGAAATTTCGATTCAATGTAGTGGAATTGAATTTTAATTGCAATTATTTGCATAAGCGACCATATTGGAAGCCATCTTTCGTATAATCTGGAATTAGATTTCGATTAACTTACTTCCAAAACATAAACCATCATAACATAATTCTATTTTAGGCTGAAAAGATCAAACATAGTGGATAAAGTCATGATTATATCACCACATACATTAAAATGCTGAAAACGGCGGCCATCTTGGACGCCATCTTGGATTTCTAAAAACCCTCAAAGATACCAGCCCGGCATCATTTGAATTCTTTATCAGTACCATGTCCCCTAACAAAAAACACTTCAACATTTACTATACACCTCAATGTCGGATATACGTCATTTTCTGCCGGACTATTGCAAACTATACTCTAATATTCATTATTTCAATGTTGATATGTTGCAAAAGAACCACTTAATGTTTTATTAACATTCATATAACATATGTATGAAGGACTTATTGTAAAATTAGTAGCCTTATGGTCTAGACAGTATTATTACAGTCTTCGTAAGATAAACTTATCTCATATCATGATTAGTACAATAAAGATTTGTCGGTAATTCGCATCATCATAACTATGCATTTTCCCATCTCGCATATTCCAGACAGAGTGTAATGAGCGTGGCGAATTCTAGCCCATTAGTTTTCTATATTATTGTACCTGACAGGTGTCAATCACTTACCTGTACCATGTAAGATGTTTTTGAACGCAAGTTCAGCCATTTGCACACCTATTGAATACATTTGTAGGAGGACACTTACTGATGGACGCAGTTAACCGGTGAAATGTGTTCTTAAGTTTTGATTTTTATTATAAATTTAAGAAGATTAACAGTTCACAGTTGTTTTTCAAATTGAAGTTAAATGAAACAGCATTTGATAAAAGCAAAACTGTTTGTTGAAACAGTCTTTGAATACCTAGGATATATATACTTATATATATTACTGAATTATATACATCTCGTTTAATAACAACTCGACTTGCTCAATAATTAAGAAATAGTAAACCCCACTGAGGTCCCTATGGCATTATAGTGACCAGCCAGGCAGCCACAAACCGTATATGGACCGAAGCCGTAGGCTGAGGTCCATATACAGTTTTTGGCTGCCTGGCTGGTCACTATTATGCCATTGGGACCGAAGTGTAGTTTACTATTTCTTATATTACACCGAAGAGTGTCCCCTGTACTATTGTACAGTGTTGTACGATTGTTTATGGTTTAGAACCTAAACACATTGCTTTAATCTCAGAAGTTTGTAGCCCTGCAGAACACCCGAAATTTGGTACCTGTTATACTTTAAGAAATACAGGTTCATTTATTTTTAAATAATGTAGTTTTCGCTTCAAAAAAACAACTAGTTGACTTTTTTTTAAATTTCATGAACATTTGAATACCTTGTATGCAACACATGACAACTACAGTAATGTTTAACAATTAAACATCAACATTTAGTAAACGACACGCTTACCTCAATGGCAAGTTTAATCCAATGCTCCAAGTTTCAAATTATACATTACACACAACACACAATCCGAAAAACGTTTTGGATGCGTTCGATGTTTTTTTTAAATAAATGTTTAACTGTTAAATAAACCACAACATCTGAATTGTTGTCACTACAGTCCAGAGAGTCTAGGTAAAAGCGGTTATTTTCGTCACATAAATGACGTCACACGAGATACGTCATAAATTTCGTAATCAGTTGAATGAAAATACAACTACGGAAAGCTGGTTCGGTAATAAATTTAAGTAAAGGAACAAAATAACATGATATGTAATATAAACGATGACACACGGCAGAGCTGGGCCAGCCGTCTATAATCGGCCCTAATACTACGTTGTACAATAAAACTCTTCCACACAGTGCACATTTAGTGGTGTGTAACCCCCCGAACGGTCCATATAATAAAAATAGTGACCGTTCCATATACTCTTAGGTATCTCTATCGCATTTTACAGACTGAAACCGGTCATATAGATATAGAAGGACCAATATCTCTGAGGTGTAATATTAAAGATTAGATAACGTCTTACTTGCGTTTTCTTTTAATTTTGATATAAATTTATGTTAAATAAACCACATATATTTTTAGATTTGTCATATACCATAACATACTCAAGAGGGATGTTCAACGGTGTTTATTGCATGAAAGTTATCTTAATTATTAACTCAGGGTGCTATGAAATTATATTTTATTACAATTATAAAAAAATGATATCAAGCAATAACATTTAATTGTCTCAGGCATCAAAGATAAGTGCAGAGATATATATTTTGTTTTAATGCTTCATATTACATGGCTGTTAGTCGATCACCCAGAATCTACTAAAATAAAAACTGATATGAATTATGTGGCTTCTTATACAATTTTATTAATATCACCAAATTGTATTTCAACTGTGTTTAGCGGTCCATGTAAGAAAATATTGACTCAATGGCGTCTTAAACGCAGGACCCAATCGAAGCTTAATTTATTTATTTGTAAATGCAATTTAATAAACGATGCATGCAGTATCTCTAAGAAACAGTTGAAAACGCAATAACGTATAGGAAAACGTAATATTCCTTAACATCAATACGCCATCTGACTCAGGTAAGAATTGAGATACTATATAATGATGAATAAAGGACTGTGAGAAAAAGAGGGATAATTTGAAGAAAAAAGCAAAAAACAACTGCAGTTTGTCATTTATCTCCCTCAGATGCACTGCAGTTATTTTCGATATAACCTATCGCTTCTCAATTTGCTAAATAACACAATTGTCTGCCAATAGTTGCATGCCTGTTGTAATATAATCTCGTAAATCATGTTTTATTTTACATAATTCAATCAAAATTGTTAAATTGTTGTATAAAACACAACAAACATAATGTTATTGACTGACATGTTCCAATTCAAAACGAATTCGATTGAAATCGGGTTTCGTTGCGCTCTTTTACCGGTTTAAGACCAAAAAGCTTTTCATTTACCTCCCCAATACTCGCATGTAGTGTTGTGTTTTATGTATTGTCCTGTGTCGTGTCGNTATCGCAAGGATTTAACTTGCATTTGTTAATGAAGTGAATACCTTTATCTGAAGGATTTTACTTGCATTTGTTAATGCAGTGAATACCGTTATCTGAAGGATTTTACTTGTTTTTGTTAATGCAGTGAATACCGTTATCGCAAGGATTTTACTTGTATTTGTTAACGAAGTGAATACCGTTATCTGTAGGATTTAACTTGCATTTGTTAATGCAGTGAATACCGTTATCTGAATGATTTTACTTGCATTTGTTAATGAAGTTAATACCGTTATCTGAAGGATTTTACTTGTTTTTGTTAATGCAGTGAATACCGTTATCTGAATTAATTTACTTGTATGTGTTAATACGGTGAATACCGTTATCTAAAGGATTTTACTTCTATTTGTTAATGCAGTGAATACCGTTATCTGAAGGATTTTACTTGTATTTGTTAATGCAGTGAATACCGTTATCTGAAGGATTTTACTTGTATTTTGCAATGCAGTGAATACCGTTATCTGACGGGTTTTACTTGTTTTTGTTAATGCAGTGAATACCGTTATCTGAATGAATTTACTTGTATTTGTTTATGCAGTGAATACCGTTATCTGAAGGGTTTTACTTGTATTTGTTAATGCAGTGAATACCGTTATCGGAAGGATTTAACTTGTATTTATTAATGCCGTGAATACCGTTATCTGAAGGATTTTTGCTTGTATTTGTTAATGCCATGAATACCGTTATCTGAAGGGTTTTACTTGTATTTGTTAATGCAGTGAATACTGTTATCTGAAGGATTTTATTTACTTGTATTTGTTAATGCAGTGAATACCGTTATCTGAATGGTTTTACTTGTATTTGTTAATGCAGTGAGTACCGTTGTATGAAGGGTTTTACTTGTATTTGTTAATGCAGTTAATACCGTTATCTGAAGGGTCTTAATTGTATTTGTTAATGCAGTGAATTCCGTTATCTGAAGGTTTTTACTTGTATTTGTTAATGCAATGACTTCCGTTATCTGAAGGGTTTTACTTGTATTTGTTAATGCAGTGAATACCGCTATCTGAAGGATTTTACTTGTATTTGTTAATGCAGGGAATACCGTTATCTGAAGGATTTTTCTTGTATTTGTTAATGCAGTGAATACCGTTATCGGAATGATTTTACTTGTATTTGTTAATGCAGTGAATACCGTTATCGGAATGATTTTACTTGAATTTGGTTATGCAGTGAATACCGTTATCTGACGGATTTTACTTGTATTTGTTAATGCAATGAATACCGTTATCGGAATGATTTTACTTGCATTTATTAATGCAGTAAATAACGTTATCCCGATTGGGAAGGTAACCGCTGCGATGAGTTGCATGAAACGACGTCCGGTCAATAAACAAATAGGAATTTAAGTTTTGTTTTCAATAAAGGCTGGCCAACTTACCGAATTCTTGAAGTCGTTTGACAAAATAGTTTTTGAAAATAACACTATTGTCAATTTTTATATTCATATTCTGGCGAACAAAAATATGCAATCATACACATTGTATGTTTAACTTAACATGGTGCTAAATAATACGTGATTTTTTTTATTATTATTTTAACATAAAAACTCAAGCAGAAGTTAATCCAAACAATCACATTGTCATGTATGATAAGAACGGCTCCCGTCGAAAATATTCTGAATCATATCTGCTTCCTTCCAAAATTATTTCTCCCCAATTACTGCACACTTCACAACCCCTGCAATATTACCTCGCCTGGATTATATGCATCTCGTTAAAAAACAAACCAGCATGCAAAACAATACAGATTAAATAACGTCTACCCCGCATTATCTCAATGATGTTATACATTAGGTAACGTTGTAGAAACGTGTCCAACTCGTACTTCAACTGTATTCAGGTCGATGCTACTAAAATATTATTCCAAATTATTCGGGCCAAATTTAAGTGAAATGTTTATGTAAATTCTATATAATTTTGAATTCGTGCAATATCTGTAACAGTATTCACAAACTGCAGAAGAAATAACGTATTAGTGAACGTTATACGTGCTACAAACACTATGCCATCTTGACCCATATTAATCAACCGATTTTTAGATTTAAGTCTTACACAACAGAGAATATTTTCAAAACATTAATATGGTAAAGCTACTGGTAAGTTATGTCTAGCACGGCAGTTAACATCCAAAATTTCATTATTCTTCATTTGGAACAATGTGTTAATGACTTAAGCATCATTTTTACCCGTTATATTCAATCTTTGAAGTATGTTTTGGTGCCACCGTCTATTCTTTATTCTGAAGTCTAAGAGTCCGTTGGTTTAATACGGGCCCGGAGTGACTCAGGCAAGCTCAGTGGAAACTGTATTACGATGACCAATAAAACTTGAGAACGATGAATTATGAGACGGCAAAAATGAAGAAAAAAACACAGCTCCGTTTGTCACTTATCTACATCAGATACCGATCTTTCCGATGAGGTACATTATTTCCAATCGTGTAACGACTGGCACAACAACAATATTGCCTGCTTAATATCACAGTAGTCTAACACTACAAAATCTCGTTTTATGAAGAACATCTTGCGTTATGTTCGAAATTATATGCATGTTACTTTATTGTTGTTGCTCCATGGTGAGTAAATCTTGTAAAACGCAGAAGTACTGGATAAATTGTAATTTAAACGAATGCTGGTATATTGACTGAACTCAAACTCAAACAATTTATTAATGTAAATAAATGCCACAGGCCCAATAATACACAATATACACAAACAATATACAATCACATAGTTGCATTGTAATTACTTGTTACTAACTTACTAATTTGTTTATAGCCTTGTAACTAAATAGATATACATATAAATATAAAGTTATGAATTGATGTTGTTTAACAGATGGTATACACAAGTTGTGACTTTATGCGTGATTTTATCATATTAAGTTGATCCCATTAATGAATAAACATCAGATAATGAATTACCACCATGGAATCAATTAAAGAGATATTGGGTACGGATTTCTCTATATTTTAAACAATGGAAAAATGCATGAAATTCACAATCAATAACACGTACACTATTTGTATCAAGACAAAACTAACACAGTCAATCATCAAATATAATATTTATGAACATTAATACATATTATAATATCAAAAATGTGTATTGAAAAGTACCAAAATGTAAAGTTCGCTTACTGATCACTCAGAATCAAACAGATAGATTATTCAGGGTTATCGAGTGTACATTTTGTTTAATGTTCAACAATTGCTATGAATGAAATAACGTCATTGAACAAGGAGAAAATGATGCCAGTATCTGAACAAAATAATAGGGAACTCAATTTGATAATGTAGAATCAGAGACGTGTTATCTACGTCTCTGGTAGTATAAGACCACCACTGGATATACGAAATGTAATGACAAAATTGAGAAACCCTGTAAATGTATGTATTTGAATAGATGTCCCTATTAACGTACATGTAAATATATTTATAAAAAATTTAAAGTACGACACAATACTTAGTGTCTTTAGCAACAATAGTTTTATTTTAATTTAATTTTATAGATCTACCGGTATAATCATAACTGCTAATCCCGATTCGATTTGATAAATATTTCTCACTACGATTGTGATAAAACATCATGTTATTGACGCTTTCTCGACGATTATTGTTCCCTCGACAGGTAAGACACATACTATGCCGTGGGAACGAAGTTGTGTCTGTATGTTTTGTAATCAAGAGATACTTCTTTTCATCATGATAGCAATATATCACTCTACACATTCTTGTTATTGTATTTAGGGAATCTGCATTTCTGCCGACAAAGCCTTCTCATGTCATCTTTATCTACATTCTAAGGCGCCTTCAGATCTATTATGGGCGCGTCCGTTATATTTACTATTTACAATTATGTTAACGAGTATGTCATTCCAAAGTAACAAAGATATAATAACAAAACGAACAAGAAAATTAAAACTTGAATAACCGTTAACGTATTATTCACTGTCTAAACATGTAGATGTCTTCGCGGTGTTTGCAATTATAATGACCTTAGTTCATCCCTTTGAAATACTACTAAAGGCTTATCATATAATTAACACGATTATAATATAAGAATCAAGTGCGTAGGTAGTTCAATTAATATAAAATGTAACAAAAAATAACAAGCTAATCCAGCATTATTTTATAATTTCTTTCAAGGCACAACAGATAAACCAATGTCGTGGGAAAAGTTTTTGTATAAATTTGTCTTTATAACAACATAAGGGTGTTGCATATAGCAGGCGACAGTCTTCCGTTCAATATTTAAGAAACCATCGTAATTCGTTAATATGCTTCCAGATCTGTTTTACAATGATATCACCATGGTTACACAATTGAAGTCATTAAGAAGCACCAAACAATTATGAAACGTGTGGCCAGTTTTAACTGTTTATTTAAAAAATGGTCATATTATGTTGTTTTTGTGTTTTTTGTTTTTAATATAACACAAGGGTGTTCTAGGAAATATTTTCGATTGTGCATGTATGGACCAAATGTATACATTTGTAATAATGTAATTGTTTGCCTATGGGAATAAAATATGTTTTAAGTAAAAATTATCAAGGACATATGTTTTCTATGCAAAAAAATACACTCATTTATAATCTGGGCTGAATGTAAAATAAATATTTACATTATGATTACAAAATCATTAGCATATTTGTTCATCTAGCTTATTGTTCCCATACTTTACTATGGTTCTGAAATTTGGAGTGTAATAAAGGCATAGCTGTTGATTGTATATATTTGCTATTTAGCGAGTATGTTCTTAGTATGAAAACAAGTACACAGTGAGTTTGTTTTTGGCGAATAAGGTATGTCGTCTATGCAAACTATGAAACATTGTAATATTTTTAAATATTGGGTAAAGTTATTACAGTGTACTGAAAACAAACATGTTTAAAAAAAGTGTATACACTGTCAAAGACCGTCTTCAAAAATATTCTAAATACGAAACATTGTCGTTCTCAGATAAAAATGCACCTTTGCTTCTTAGGCTTCCATGAAGTATGGATAATTCAAAGTATTGGAAACGTTTAACTGTTTTTATTGATAGTATATAAGCGTCTTAAAGACACATTTGTACCAAACTATTCATGCAAACAAATATACAAAAACTACAAAAAAACAGACAGTTTGTTAGAAACATTGGATTCTATGTTTGTTTACTCATTTGAGTTCAGAAAACTGTGCTTATATGAAAAATGCTACCGACGAAAATAAATATTGTACAAACAACTTCTTAATAAATAAATTAATAAATGATTCTTGAATTTGGTAAAGAAGAATGTCAATGTATTTGTTCTCATATATATATATATATATTTGATTTGTCTATATATTGCTGTATATTATTACATGTGCTTACATGTGCAGTGTTTCCAGTTATTCTCAATCACAAAAAATATATTACATTCGCTATTTCTCAACCAATTTACAGAAATATGATTGCGTCATCTTCATCTTCCTTAGTTTATATATTTAGGAAATTGTAGTGGTTAAGAGTATAAAATGGTGTAAAACGATGCGTTTCCAAATGCTGTTTTATGCATGTTTATATATAACAGTTTATATTCTGTACTGTCATATTGCTCTTTGTATATATGTTGTCCTCATGGGATTTTGGACCTAACGGAACTTATGTTAATAAACTACCAAACTAGTAAACCATCAAACTATTTGCTGTGCATATATTCACGTTAACAAGCCCACGCATTTGTAATAGTCTGCTGGTCTTGACAGTATTAATAAAGTCGGAATCTGAACAATAACCTTACATTAACATAAAATCAGTAAATCTAAGTTGATAAAGCATATCAACATACCTTTGCATGTATCTGGCTAAACAAATTACAGGTAGAGACTAAATGAGCGTGGGAACTTCCAGCCCACTAGTTTGTTATATGATTGGCCCCGACAGGTGTCAATCACGTACCTGTACCAGGTAAGATGTCTCGGAACTCAAGTTGTGCCCATAATACACCTGTTGGATGGATGAATGCTGTAACATTAACTCAAGAACAAAATTAACGCAAAATGTGGTCTTCTGTTTCAATTTCTTGAAAGTACATGTATTGTTAAGACAACATTTCTGTTTACGCTAAACTAAGAAGCAAAAGCGTTTGTTAATGCATAATTTCCTGAACACAAATAACATATGTTCTATTCTATTTGTTTTAATAGGAAAACACTTAAGTACAATACAAAACGTCTTTTAACAGTTAGGTAGAGCCACAACGTCGTATACAATGTTAGATTCGGATACTTAAACGGTATATATTTTGTTTCGAAACTGGTAATATCATTATTTGCTGTATGTTTTTATTTTATTATAATACAGGCATTACGAATATAGTTAACCTTACGCAAATGTGTTACCATGTTAATAAAGTATCCATCAAACAAGCCAGTTATCAACTAAATGGTTCAATCACTAATTTCCATTAAACAAGCCAGTTTACAATTAAATGGTTCAATCACTCATTTCCATTAAACAAGCCAGTTTACAATCAAATGGTTCAATCAATCATTTCCATCAAACAAGCCAGTTTACAATTAAATAGTTCAATCACTCATTTGGACTCCAGTCATAGATGAATGTAAAGGAAAACAAAGTGTACACGAATAACAAGCATGATATTTTGCGGGTATAATATCGCATGTGACAAACAGCGTGTTAACACCAAACTCTTCGATATTGTTTCATTGATAACGTCGGTTAGCATACATTTACTGAAAATGTTTATGCTATTAATCTACGTATTATACAGTAATGCTACTTTTGTATTATATGGATCTCGTTTAACAATGACCTAACGATTAGACTTTAGTTTAGTTTCAAGTTTCAATCTAATAAGTATTGCTCGATTGCGTTAAGTACAGTATGATTTAAAACTGAATGAAATGCATGGAATAATATCCATAAATATTGATTGTACTGTAGAAGCAGAACGTAATGACTTATAATTTGTATAATATACTTTTACACATGTACACCACCTGGCTCAGATGAGAAAGGTACAATCCATATTCCGATGAGTAATCGTGCTTGAGAAAGATGCATCATTAGGAAAATAAAACAGCCAACACTGCTTCATGTGTCATGTATCTACATCATGATAGCATACTCTCTCTCTCTCTCTCTCTCTCTCTCTCTCTCTCTCTCTCTCTCTCTCTCTCTCTCTCTCT
>VMBQ01000636.1:210122-284188 GCA_007657795.1 Dreissena rostriformis
GTATAAGGAGGTGATTTAATTTACATATTTCAAGCAATTTATTTCCATTTTTATTAACTTTTGTGCACTGGGATACACGAGTAATGGGGATTTCCAATTGGTGCAAAATGTCTTCTTGGTTACAGGGAAATACTATATCTTCAAGTTGGAAGTATTTATTAAGAAAGATATCTGGGATCGTATAATCCGGTAAATTTGATGTGTAACCATTAGTATCCCCAGTCATTAAAATTTTGTCATATTGCAGGCATTTGGAGGTTATGTCAGTTTCAAAAAGGAACAATTCATTATCGTTATGAAAGCGGGACTGTTCAGGTGGGATGTAAACGTTGCCTATCACATAATTATCAGTTCCATTACAAATATTTAACCAAAAGACATATTCACAATTAGAATCAAGTGAAGTGATAATAAAGTCATTCTTCAGATTATTGTTCACAAAGAAACCTAGTCCACCAGATTTTCGTTTATATTTCTCTTGCCTAGGTTTGGAAAAAAATGAATAATTAGGTACAGACACAATATCATATTGATCGATTTTGGTTTCTTGGATACAAAGTATGTCAAACATATTAACAAGTTCGATGAATTCCGGGTATTTGGATCTGGTTTTAAGACCACAAACATTTAGAGATCCTATTTTCAGCTCATGTTGGTGTGAGAGTTCTTCTTTACTTATATTAACAATTATTTTCTTTGTTGCAGGTGCAGTTGGATCAACATTCGGATTGTCATTGGATACACAGAGTTGAAAATGTTCACAGTGCGTTTTCGCGGAGGTACACGGTATATGGAGACATTGTTCACAGAATGCCACATTCCCCGTGTATCCCTACACAATGGATGTTTGAGCCTGGGCGTTGTTGATATCCGGTGGTATTTGGTTGACGTCACCGTCTTGCTGGCACACAGCGGACATGCTAGCCATGGCTGGATGGACCCTGAGAAGGTAGCCGGGTTTCTGATTTGGGACGGCGGCGGGCTTCTTCGCCTTGTTGGGAGCAGAGGGGGTTCCAGGAATGGTGTTAACACTCGGTGGCTGGGGCTCCGATAATGGACCCGGTTCAAATTCCCCGGCTTCATCGTCTGTGGTAACTGGTTCCTGTGTGATCTGGTGTGAGTCAACGCATTCCTCTGACGCTTGTGTGGGTAAGCGCGCCGAGAGTTCCTGGAACCGCTGCTCAACATGGGCCGTAACATCAGCGTTTCTGGAGCCGCGGAGCGTGCTGTGCCAATCTGGGAAGGCGTTTTTTACTGTTTCTCCGTGAATCAACAGCGCTGCAGGGAAGACCATTTTGACATTATGTGCGCCGTATTTGTCACGCGCCACCTTGAACTCGGGCCACAGTTTTTTACGGGCGTCACTTATTTCGCGGGGATAATCGCGGGAGATGCCAAAGGAAGTTCCACGTAGCAGCTTGGCGTTGTCCATTATAGCGTTCACGTCACGCAGGTCAGAAAATGTTACTAATATGGCCCTACTACGTGAAAAGCCCTGGGAGCGGGCCACTCGGCGCCGGCCTAACCGACGAGCCTCGACGATCCCAACAACATCTGAGTCCATGTTAAGCTTGTTCTTCATGAACTCGCGGATGACACGGAGAGGGTCTTCATTGCTTCCACTTGAACTCTCGGGATGGCCGCTAAATAACAAGTTTGTTCGCAGCGAACGGGCTTCCATGTCAATGCTTTTGTATTCAAGTAGCCTAAGACGGGCCTCCGTGATATCGTGTATAGCGTTTGAGCGGACAAGGTTTTGATTCAAACATTCAAATTTATGATTTAATGTATTAAGTGAGTTATTGGAAGACATCATATCGAACAGACATGTTAATTTGTGTTCCATGCTCATTTCAGCAAACTGTTCACGCGTTGTTTTCACTTTTTCATGAACGCCAAAGTCACCTTGTAGTGGGTGGGGTGAGCCCATCGTGGACGAACTGCTAGTTGCACGACGTTTTCGTTTCGCTTCCCTTACTTGCCAGCTGTTTTCCTCGGCCAATGGGGCATATTTACCTCTGTACTGGTTTGACATGTCAATCGTTGTACGCGTTAGTTTTAATAAAGTTAAAAGATGGTATAATTTTGTTTTATTTTAACGGAGCCGATGTAAACACGTCCGCTATCGATCACCTCCCCTTGCACGCCTTCGGACAGGTAAGCCTTAGGAAAACCCGTGGGAAAGGAGCTCCGTCTGCATGTTTTATTATCAAAGAAATACTACTTTTCATCATAAAACATCGTTATACACATTGTAGTAATTTGTTTTCGTGCATCTTAAATTTCTACTCATATTAAATTTTTTTTCTAGAATATGACACTTTGAATTCCTTTTTGTATATAAGCATATGAAGTAAAGGGATAATAATGCGATAAAAATGTGTGAAAAAATAATTTAATTTGCGAACAAATAATATGAATTTTTATTATAAATGACTAATTTGCTGTTCGCCTACAAATATAACGGTCATAAGAATGTACTTTTCGGAAGCATAACGTACACAGATTCTAATTGAAAGAATAAGGAAACATTTGAAAACTATTTAGTTGTATAATATTTACTAGTATTAGAGCTGTAGCACTTATACAAACACTTATAGAACATCTTTCTGACTCATGCAAACCAAGTGGTACCAAGTGTCACTAAACACCTGAAAGCATGAAGGCTTGATAATTGCATCGTCGAGTAATTATTTAAGACCTCTGCGTTAACATAGGAATCAAGAGTTTTTGCATAATGCTGTAGAGCTGTAGCACTTATACAAACAGAGAATTTACGTCATTAATTTAAGTGCAACTATTCAGTTGAGTTTAAATTACGATGACTAGGGTCAATGACGTTGAGCGTTTGGTTTTAACTGGTAGGCTTACGTCATCCCTTATGTAAAAGTCTATTCAATGACGTAAAACACAGAATAAGTATGAGTAATGATGGATATCAAAATTCAGCAACAGTTGTCATCAATCAACCTCATTTTCCCAACTCCATCGGCTACACGCTTTACCGATGCGAATGTCTGAAGGACTGTGACAAACTTAAAGAGTTTGCACAACGATTTATCACTCGTTCAGTTAAGTCACAGTATACGATCCCGTATGCGGCTGGGTCTACTTGAAGAGCAATTCTCCATATAATGCAAAATGTAATCAGTTTAATTCCAACAAAGTGGATGCTCGTGAAATGTGTCCTCATTTTCGGACACACTCAAATCACCGTATCTTTTAATTGATACACACCATTACCATAAGTATTAAATCTTTCATGAACTTTATGTTTCTAACCACAATTTTCATGAATAGAACATCTTTGTGACTCATGCAATACAAGTGTTACTAAACACCTGAAGGAATGAAGGCTAGATAATTGCATCGTCAAGTAATTATTTAAGACCACTGCGTTAATAGGAATCAAGAGTTTTTGCATAATGCTGTGGTTTGCTCAAAGGTGATGATCCATGTTTTATTATTTGATAACAAAACATATGGATTGAGAATCACGTCTAAGCGTGGGAATGCTCAAACCAATGCACAATCAATACGAGATTAAGGCGAAGAAAAGCAATGTGTATTGCGATTATCATAAAGATAACGGTTATTTACCTGTTCTCTCATCATACGCAAAAGCTTTATGAGGCAATAAATTGTGATCTATAACATGACGATCACAGTTTGTATACTTTATAATAAACGCTATGTTTTAATATTGACAAACGACCTTTTGTTTAGTTAGTGTTCTTATATTTGCCAATTTTGAACTACTCTGATTATGCTATACCACATCACATAATGATCAAAAATAATTTTCGCACAATTGAATATTTATTGCTGATGCAACATTCATCAAAACAAGTTTTAAGGTAAAAAACGCAGATTTGCAGATCGTGAAGGTTGAATGACCAACGATGTAAACTCAGATTTTAATTTTAAAAAAATCCAAAGGAAGTTCAATATAAGCTGTTTTCACCAGTACTGTAATTCAATTTTATACCAATCAATGAGCATGATCATCGTTACCTCATTGGGTGGCTCATGCAATCACGGTAACGGCATTGGGATGAGTAATGATCGGTGTCTGATAGATCAGTGCTAACAAGAACAGTTTTCACCAACTGCGTATGTCAATTATCTACATCAGAATCTCATGCATCTTGCGTAACGATAAGATGAAAACTATATTATTAATTTCTTCGAGGTATAGGTTGCACAAAACATGAACTCTTATGTCGAAACGTTAAATAAATGGCACGTATACGTTGTAAAGCCGTATGACGTATATTAGTGTTGGAACGTTATTTTTATGTTTGGTTATTTATAGGTTTAACATTTCTTTAATTTCTGTAAACAATGTCTGTACCATCCCAATAATCTTAAACTTAAAACAAAATTTAGTTTGATAATTTTTCGTGGATTAAAAAACAATATTGTTTGCATTGTGATGCCGTGAGGTAAATTTATGATTAACCTTTATAATTATGTTCTGTGAATAAATCTAGGTTAATTGCGAGGTTTTGACAATCAAAACCGGTTAAACCCACCCTCTCGATCCCCCCCCCTACCAAATGTATGTTTTAATTGATCGTTCCAATGCGTTGGCAATAATTTAATCCATGTGTTCCTTAATATGTTGTGTTTCTGTCCCATGTCTTATTGATTGAGTATTGGTATTGGACCATAAATAAAGGACCTCATAGTGATTGATATATGTATTAACACTTCAACGCTGATGCAACTGGAATTTCAGATTTATTTATTGTAACAACTAAGGATGGTCAATGTGCGGGGTATACATGTATGTGTGCGTGCGTGCGTGTGAGTGTGTGTGCGCGCGCATTCAAAAGCTTTGTTTGTAAAAAAATATATTGTACAAAAACATGTCAATAATGTCAACAAAATAAAAATCCATTGTTTTGCATTAAACATGCATGTAATAACATTGTAACCTTGAACATCCTAGATCGTGTACATCAATCGATCTAACACACAGCGCACTCTTACCGACAAATTGACAAGGCCGAATGTTTATTGATGTAGCTCCTGTGAGCTTATGGGAAATCGGTCTGCAAAGGTAGTGTGTTCTGATGAGGTAACGGAGAAAGGCGTATGTAAATAACCGTTCCCTACAAATATCATGTGAACCCTTCTGTTAAGTTGCATTATTCCAGTGGAACTGTCTGAGTACGTGTTTCTCAGTTGCTCAATTAACTAACAATATTGCATATTCATATATATTGCAAAATATGCCATACTCCGTTGGAATATATTTGTAACGCGAGTTAAATCCATCTA
Source organism: Dreissena rostriformis (assembly GCA_007657795.1). Classification (NCBI taxonomy): domain Eukaryota; kingdom Metazoa; phylum Mollusca; class Bivalvia; order Myida; family Dreissenidae; genus Dreissena; species Dreissena rostriformis. The sequence goes on from VMBQ01000636.1 coordinate 215,409, forward strand.
ATAAATAAATACTAGTTCATTGTTTCTCTTTGACCATTTGCTTGTGCGACTCTTGTAGGATGGTGGAGAATGGCGTATTGTTCAATGTAAATATCAGTAAAGATTGTATGCATGATATTTTAATAGAAGACCTTTTTTGTTTGTATATTTCATGACCGAACACGAGCATTTTTTATGACAGAAACATTCTATTGTTTACATTTTTATTGACATGCTTGTGGCTAATTGGAAAATACAATGTATTAACTGATTTTTTATTTCAACTAAAATTAAAGTTGTATTGTTCCTTATATTTCATGTACGAGGCATAGATATATAATTCTTCTTTAAAGAAATCTTTGGGACCATAATTGTTATAACGACAGGAATCCTGGTATTCAATAGAAGGCACTATTGAAACAATTAGCTGATTCTGATTCAGCAATTGAAAAACTTTAACAAATATTTTCCAATCCAATAAATAACGATGGTCAGACCCAAAAAAAAAGAGTATTGAACACGCCCTTAAGCAAACTCAAAAACAAAGTTCCCAAGATTTTTCGAGACTGATTGCATGTTTGATGAACCGATGAGGAGATTAAACGTGTGCAACAAAAATATGTACTGCGGTAGGTATTTCATTTAAATTAACAATCATCTATACCAGACAAGGCATTTAATCATTGCATAAATAGAGGTAAAACAACAAACTGCACAGTTAATGTAAAACCATAATTAAACGTATTACAAAATGTTAGTTATAAAGGCGCTAAATTCTGTTTTGGGTTTGTATACTCTTGTAAGAAAAGAAAAGCTCAATATTAAAAGCTTTGTCGTGAGTTAAAAATAATCATCAAAGTAATTTAAATGTAATTGAATAGGTTACGTCTTGCCATTGGACTTTGCCACTTTCTGTCAAAGCATCCCTTTATGGAGCTATAATTATATGTAAAATCAATACACGTGTAAAGAATCATTGATAACCTTATCAAAGATTCGCTTTTTAATCAAATTCATGAACTCGTTTAATAGAATAGCACGGTATGAAATGACCATTGTATCCGATTATATAAATATGGATATAATGAACACTAAATACTACGTTTTACTACGGATACTCTCAATACACTTAACTTGGTTTGGAATTAAGAATTTCATCTTATGTTGTTGATGTTCGATGCTTTTTTGGATCTATACTGAATTACGCATGTGAGCTATGGGGTAAAACAAAAGCAATAAAATTGGAAAGGGTACAGTTAAGGTTCTGTAAACGATTGTTAAAAGTTGAGCAAATTGTATGAAATGCCGAAGTGTACGGAGAGTTAGGAAGATACCCACTATGTATTTATAGATATGTTAAGATGGTTAAATATAAGTTTAAACTTATTCAAACTGATAACATATTAATTTAAAATCAATTTATATACATGCATTAAATTATTATCAAAACGGTCGTTCAAATTGGGTATCTAATGTTAAACTATTATTAGACACCTACGGTTTGTCATACGTGTTTAATAAGCAAAGCTCCGTCGATGTTAAAATATTAATACCATATATTAAAACTGTTGTAAGTGATACTATAAACAAGAGTAGTTTCAATCCGTTGAAAATAGCTCTATTTTAGATATGTACCGTGTGTTAAAGTCTACGTTTGTTTACGAAAGTTTTTTAGATTTGTTACTTTAATCACTAAGACACTACGTCACAAAGCTTCGAATTTCGAGTCTGCCACTAAGAATTCAAACAGGAAGATATGCTGGTCAAAATATACCACGAAACAAACGTTATTGCCTTTGTTGTAATGTATTAGATGTTGAAGATGAGTTTCATTTTGTGTGTAAATGTCCTTTATACGTTGATATAAGAAAAAACTATTTAAAGAAATGTTATAACATTAGGCCTTCTGTTTATAAATTCCACCAAATGCTGAATACAACGAATAAAGTTGAACTTGCTAAGTTAGCAAAAAAAGCTCTGATTTTAAGAAATAATATTGCTAATGTTGTTACTTAACTTCAAATAGTAATCCTCCATATATAACAAGTATTTTACCTAGCCTTTTCGTAACTGTATACGATGCTGCTTTTGTTTATTGTATTACTATGTTTATCTCTGTGACATAATTGTATGTGAAATATCTGGTGTTTAGACGATGTACACTGTGCAAGTCTGAGTAAATATGTGTCTTGTCCTGTCTTGTCTTGATGTTAAGAACAATCGCCGGCTTCTGTTGAACTGGGAAATAGTTTGCACAATTGCGTCCTAATTGAGATGAACCTGACAAATTGAAACATTAATTAATTTTCATTTGAAATTGGCACATAATATCATTTTTGAAGATGAGTCCAAGAATCAAAGACAAATATTACTGCTGCAAATACTGTGCAGTATAACTCGAAAATATAGGCATACATCAAAGGCATTCCAAGATGTAAATATATTTTACTACTCTTGTATTTAGTCTTTATCATTACAACCCAGAAAACTCCGCGTTGGGAAAACTCATTTTGATTAAGTAAAATGATATAAGGAACACAAATTGTTTTCATAATGTGGATATACATAAATAAAAAATATTCTCCGATTGTACGTTTTCATTTCTTCAAATTCTATCATACGTTCAAACATTATTTGACAAACAAATGTTTGAGTTGTGTGAGGACGAATGAACCACACTGCAATACATGTGTAAGTTCGTTTAATAAAATATATATTGTAGAGTTATAATATTATAACCCTTTAAACAATAACTGAGCAAAACAAAATGCTTAAGGACACCTAACTTGTATTAATTTTGCTTAAATACCAAAGGATAGAAAAACGTAAAAAGGTTAAAAGGCGGTCTACACATTATTTCAATATGTACTTGTACTAAAACTTACGTTTCAATTGCTTTAACGATTGTTTAATTATTTATTATCTGAAGAATTAGTTTGCAATTTGTATTATCTTGCTCATTTAATTAATAAACATAACGTATGATTGTGTTGATGACAAATAAACACAGAAACATAGGGAAAGAATATAAATCAATAGTCTTCAGTTATGTTGTCTCAAACTAATCCTTATATTCCAAGATTGTGTTTGTTGATTCTAGCCACGTGTTAACAGTATATTGTCAGCAATAATATAGCGACATAAAAGCACGAACTATCAAATAACGTATGATAGTATCTTGACAAAGCAGTACTATCAAGAATAAATTGAAATGTTGGTGAAATGATGCAATAAATACCGTCTCACAAAGCAGCGCAACAAGTAAATATGTTATCGAGTATCTAAAATAAGTGATGGGCGTGGAAACGTAGTGGTAAATAAAAATTATTCCGTTCAGATTAGGTAACAATATCGTTACATTGTTGGCAGGTAACCGTGATTTGTGAACAGATATTCCGGTGTAAAATAATAATGCAAACATCTGCTATTCCAATAAAACTTAATTTTGAATGAGAAGCACTTGAAAGAAAATTGAAACTGATTAAGAAATTCAACGAATTGCATTACCAGATAAGTTGTATGGAGGAATAACCACCTGGGTACGAAAGGTGATGTAATACATATGATATTGATCAAACCATGTTTCTGATCATTAATTGTAAACTATGACAGAAAAAGTCAGATCAAATGTTCTTAAAGAACGATATTGCTATAACGAATATCAATAAATTCTAAAGAGAAGTGTTAAGGGCATGTTCACAGATTGACGAAATTACAATGTTCCTTCATTTGTTTGTCTTTTATGAGTCCCCCCCCCTATAAAGGAGAAGTGGATATACATGATATTAATTCTTTACATATAAATCATTTATTGAATGCTATAAATACCATAACGTAGGTGACAGATCATAATTGGAATTTGATATAATTAAAATAAAACGTTTGTAAAACAAAAAAATTGAATAATTAGATGTTTATGGTTTTGTGTTTGTTTGTTTTTGTTGTTGTTTTATTGAGCAAACTATTTATAGAACTTCTACATTTGGGGTCTAAAGCTATTGTGCTTATATCTTTAAAGTAAAGACAGTTATTATCAAATTTCAATTATTATTCAAGTAATATTATGACGGTAAACATCAAAGGCGGGCTCTCTACGTATAACCAGACCACAAAAGTAGAACTTCGTAGCCCCTATTGACCTTTGATTAAAAAAATTATTTACAGGGTATATCGACATGCCTGTCAATACACGCCGCCAGTAACATATTGGTATTGTACCCAAGGCTGATAAGCCTTAGATCGGCTGACAGACAGCGGTTGGCATCTTGTTTGCACATCAACAGAGAGAGATATGGGACGCTACGGTCTCGTGTCAGCAACTCTGCTATATATTCGTGTTTATATTGTTGAAGATAATCATTTCGCAGGTAGACAACTCAACTGCTGCAGTCGATTGTTTCTATCATAATGAGTATTGCGTTACTTTGCTCCTACTTAAATTCTTGCATGACACGTTCGCCATTTCGTTCATGCCCGCGACAGTACCTGGAAACTTACCTGTTAACTTTCCCAAGAAATATGAAACCAGAAAAATTGCTAGTTTTGACCACATGACATGATGTGAACAAACTTTCAAGAAAACGACTTTACGATATTCCGACGAAAATATAACTGCTCTTGACCTTGGGATTTCACAGAAGAAAATTAGTAATGATATATAAATAATGTGAACACTGGTGCTTGTCCAATTTTCTCCTAACTAGTCAGTGATATGAATTGACTATAAATGTTGGTATAGCAGGACTTTTTGATAGTGCATACTTAATATCTTAGCAATGTGCTTAGTGTGTTTCACATATACGATTTTAAATATTGATTGTACTGTGAACGCAAATGTTAAGAACGCTATGACGTATAAATGCTATTTTATACTTGCACAACACATGTACACCACCGTGCTCAGATGAGAAAGGTACAATCTTTATTCAATCTGGCTCAGGTGAGCAATGTACAATCTGTATTACGATGAGCAAAGGTACTTAGGAAAGATGCATTATGAGGGAAACACATAAAATATCCAAACAATTGAACACTAAATGTAATCGTTTCCTCAACTCATTACCACAATTACCATTATAAATATAAAAAAACATAAAGGATGAATTAAATCAGATGTACATATGGAACGTGTGAATAGGATTCTCATATTCACAATTATGTTTGCAAAAATTAAATTAACTTTTTACACATTTATATCACATTATTATCCCTATACTTCATATGTTTATACGCAATACAGGAGTTTTAAATGTCTTTTTATATAATTAACTTTGATATGAGTAAAAAATGCAGAATCACGAAATACAATTACTACAATGTGCTGAACGATGTTTTTATGATGAACAGTAGTATTTCTTTGATAATAAAACATGCAGACGGAGCTTCGTTCCCACGGATTTTCCTACGACTTACCTGCCCCAAGGTGAATGAAATTAATGCTATGTTAGTGAGATGCAACCTGATAAATTACAAAGTCTACTTCTGTTCAACTACAAAAAGCATCAGTTGTTTTTTGTTCGGCGTAGCTGTCTAAGCCAGCTTTTCACCTTACCTGACCTTTGTAAGTGTCCAATAAAATTTCCCGCGACTAAATACGAATAAATACACTTCAGTTATCACATTGGCTGATTTGAGCATAATCCCACAGAACATTGGAAACATGACCGCGTCTTTGTAGTATAGCATGAACCACTCTTTTACTGCGTGTTCAGCATGATTTTTTTAAATCTCTAATGAAAAGGCTTGATAGATAGAAACAGTTTTACACTAAACTCTTGACATCAATACAGTTTGTGTGTGCCCCTTTATATTCAGAGGATTGTCAGCGCCAGAGCGTTTGTACTTAAAGGCTATGTTCTCATATTTAGTTAATACTACCATATTGCTGTCTGTGTACTAGTATATTTAAGATCATAAAAGTATCGTTTTTCCTATCCTGATATTCGTTTTGGCTAAACCATCTTAATTGTTTTCGAATTTGAACATTAAACATGTAAAAGTATAAAGTTTTAAACAAGCCGTCGTTCCAGCAGAGGAATCGTGACCTCACTTTTATGCATTGCAGTCCAACCCGCGAGGTATCAGGGTCAGTAAAAGGATTGTTATATAATTAAGACGCTATCGAGTTTACTAGGTGAACTGGATTTTTTTTTTTTTTTGGACCAGAAATATGTGAAATGAAGATATTCGGCGATATAATTATGGTATGTCAATAATAGATTCTTAATGTGTTTTCAACAATACCAAGATACATGTTATTTTTGGCTAATTTAACAAGAATTATTCCACCATATTTACCAATGTATTCATCATGAGCGTGATGATTCCCGATACTGTTAATAATCGAATCAAATAGCAATGCCCGACAAACCACTAAAACAGGTTTGTTCGAAGAACGCGCGTATACATATTTAAAATATGTACGGATACTTCGCGTGTGGCCGGTTGACTTATATGTTTTAATTTCACGTCCATTCTTCTTTTGTTTTTCTGTTTTGTCTAAATAGATATATGATCAGCAATATGTACTAATGTTAAATAAGCCAAGAAAACTCCGCGTTACATCACGTACTGCGTGTGATGCAGCTAAGAACTGCAAAGAAAAAGACATTCGCTATCTTTGATCTCATTCATTAAACTCTTTACCTTTCATCAACTCCAACCACAATCAACGCCGTATATCTTTTTTTAAGATATTTCTTGGTAATGTTTATAGGAAATGTGTTTGCTTTCGGGGTTACACTTTGAAATATTTTCTCAGTAAAGGGAGATAACTGATATTTTCAAGAGCGCTCATGAACATGGATAACAGCAGAAAACAATGTCCACAACGTTGCTGATTTATTTTCGGCACGCAATACCGTATATTGGTTCTACATAAAATCAAATGCTCCTGGTGTCAAAACTGCACACGCCCCGGGAATCACATGGTTAAATGTTAATACAATTATGAAGCAAATCAATTTTAAAAATGTTATTATCTAAAACGCACTAGGCACATAGCTAAACTATTAGGTATGCAATATCAAAAAGTGCTGTTCTACCAACATTAATAGTCAAGTCATGTCGATCACTTGTTAAGTCAAAATTGGACAAGCACCAGTGTCAACATTGTTCATATATCATTACTTATGTTCTTCTGTGAAACCAGGACAAGAGAAGTAAAACAAAAATAGGAAAATCATGTAGTGGTTGTCTATTATGTTTGTTCACATCATGCCCATTCACCATATGTCAAAACTGGCCATATTTGGCCCATTTTTCCGGTTTCATCTTTTCTTTGGAGAGTTAAAAGGTAAGTTTACTGTCGCGAGCATGAGCGAATTGGCACACGTATTATGCAATGATCGAAGTACGAGCACAGTAACGCACTTATCATTTTGATTTTAGACAGAATCAAACGACTGCGGGCGTTCAGTTGTCTTCCTGCGAAATAATTATATCTTCAACAATATAAACACGAAGATATTGCAGAGCCGCTGACAAGAGACCGCAGTGTCTTATATCTCACTTTGTTGATGTGAAAACCAGATGTCAGCCGCTGTCTGTCAGCCGATCGGAGGCTTATCAGCCTTGGGAACAATAGCAATATGTTACTGGCGGCGTGTATTGACAGGCATATACATATATCCAGTTAATGATAATGTAAATCAAAGGTCAAATTGTGGCAAGGAAGTACCTACTACCGTGGTCGGGTTGCATGTTCAGTACCTGCCCTTGATATTTACCGTAATAATACTAATAATTAAATTATAATTGAAGTTTGTTAAAACATGTCTTCACCTAAAAGATATAAGCACAATAGCTTTAGACCTCAAATGTAGTATTACTATCGTTATTTAAATAAATAAATAAAACACAAAACTATAAACATTTCTAATTATTCCATGGTTTCATTTTACAAGCGTTTAATTTATTTCCATACAATTCAAATGATGATCTCACACATACGTCATGGTAATTGCAGCATACGCAGTTCAAGTAATTATTATTTCTACGATCATTATTACGATCCTTTACATTCATTTCCTCTTCATTTAGAAGAATCATGAAAGTGCAAACAAATGTTGGAAAATTGTCATTTCGTCAATCTGTGAACCCGTCCGTACAATATCGCGTAAGAAATTTCGTGATAGAAGTTATAGATATATATCGTTCTTTAAGAACATTTATCTGACTTTTTATACCACCAAGCAGGTACGGCAATTGATTGAATTGCTTAATCAGTTTCAATTTTTTTTATTGCTTCTCATTCAAAATTAAGTTTCATGAGAAGAGCAGATGTTTGCATTATAATTTCACCGGAATATCTGTTCACAAAGCACGGTTAACTGCCAACAATGTGACGATATTGTCACATAATCTGAACGAAATTATCTTTATTTACCACTTCGTTTCCACAACCATCACTCATTTAGATACACAATAGCATATTTAATTGTTGCGCTGCTTTATAAGAAGGTATTTATTGGATCATTCCACCAACATTTCATTTTATTCTAGATAGTACTGCTTTGTCAAGATACTATCATACGTTATTTGATAGTTCGTGCTTTCATGTCACCATATTATTGCTGACAATATCATGTTAACACGTGGCTTCTATCAACAAACAAATCTTGGAATATAAGCATTAGTCTGAGGCAAGGCGTAACAACAAAATTGAAGACACAATATCTATATTCTTGCCCTATGTTCTGTGATGTCTTCAACAAAATCATACGTTATTTGTTTAATAAAATGAGCCAGAAAATACAAATGGCAAACTAATTCTTTAACTCACCAACAAAAAAAAGAATTGAGGCGTAAGTTTTGGTAACAAGTGCATATTGAATTTATTTGCTTAGTTATTATCTTTTTATTGTTTAAAGAGTTATAAGTTTCAAAACAATATTGTTTTATTAAACCAACGTACACGTATATTGCTGTAGGGATCATTCGTCCTCACACAACTCTTACATTTTCAAAATAATGTATAAGCATATGATTGAATTTTTTTAGAAAATGAATTAGTTCAATCTGCGAAAAACATTATTGATTTATGTCCACTTTATGAAACAACCTGTGTATCTAATATCATTTAAATGAGTTTACCCATGCAATGCTTTCAGGGTTGTAATGATAAGGTTATCAATGATTCTTTACGATGTATTGCTTTATCAAATTACTATAGCTACACAGAGGGATTCTAGGACAGACGTTGGCAACGTGCTTAATTTAATATTTATACTTTTTTATTGATGATTATTTTGAAGTCACGAATAGAGTTGTCATATTTAGCCTTTCTTTACTTAGAAGAGAATACAAACTCAAAACCGAGTTCAGTTTCCCTATAATTAACTGTTTGTTATTAGTTTCATTATGTTATTACATTAAATATGCAGCGTGTGGTTTTACCTGTATTATTGCAATTATTGAATGCATTGTCTGCTTTAAATGACTGTTTGACACCCACTGGCATCTTTGGAACGAAAGTTTAAATACAGAATATTTTTCCCACACTTGTTATGCCACGAATTTATCTTTATGCAGATTAGCATTATTATTAAATAAAAATACATCACGATGGAATTCGTTTGAAACTTTTGAAAAGCGTCTATTATCGTCTGTAGTTATGTCTTGATAGTTCACCTCTAGGCATTGTACCTACCTCTGAATAGGGCGTAACAATTAATAATTCAGCCTAGAAAACTATTCAAAATAATGGAAGTAATTTAAGTGAAATACCTACCACGGTACAGATTCTTGGTGCACACGTTTGAGCTCCTCACCGGTTGAATGCCAGGATTCCTGTCGTCATAACGATTATGGTCCCAAAGATGTCGTAAAAAGAATTATATATCTATGCCTCGTACATGAAATATAAGGAACGAAAAAAAGGTTTTATTTTAATTAAAATACAAATTCAGTTAATAGATTGCATTTTCCGATAAGTCATAAGCAAGCCAATAAAAATGTAACCAATATAATGTTTACCATCGTGAATCAAATAATGAATCCATACATTGACACTGTTTTAATATTTTGAAAGAAAAACAATCAGAGTAAAGCGGTTCCACAAAATCATAAAGATGCGGTGCTTTTACGGACATTGTTGAGCGGTGTTCATATATCTATAATGTCAGTGTTGAGCGGTGCATACTTGCTGACACGTGTAAATGTAAAAATCATCGTTATATTCAATAAAGCATGCCGTAATGTGTTGTAAATTGATTCTTCTACCATAAAATACCGTTTAACAAAACAATCGTTCATGTAAAGGGTTTCAAATCTGCAAAAATACGATTTTTCGCGTCAAGAAAGTCACTTCTTTCACGACATGCACAAACTGTTTTCACTATTTTGAAGTTAATAGCGACTCAATTTTGATGCGGTTAACGGCAATTAGATGTTAAATTTATACTTCGTTCGGTGGAATATCATTTTATTACCAACTTACCTTCTGTTCTCGTTTTTTTCATTGATGTCTTGACTCGCCAAAAAGTTTGCGGCCATGTTTTTGACAGAAGGATACGGTGCTTGTGTCAGAAGTATAAAATTTCGACGGTGAGCGGAATAGTTGTGGTAATCGCACTACCACCGTGACAGGAGCTACAACAATAAACATTCTGCTTTGTCAATTTGTCGGTAAGAGTGCGTTGTGTGTTAGATTGTTGATGTATACGCTCTAGGATAGGCGCATGATGTTCAAGGTCACAATTTCATTACAATACTTTTTCTATGCAAAACAATATATTCTTATTTTGTGGACATCATTGACATGTTTTGTGTACAATATATTGTCACGATTATAGCTTCTGTATGCGCGCACACACCTCGCCTTGCACATTGACCACCATTGGTATCTGCAGAAAATAAATCTTAAACTCTACTTTTAGCTGGAGATATATGTACCCATCACTATGAGGTCCTTTATTAATGGTTCATTACCAATCCTCAATCAATTATACATGGGGCAAACAACACGAGAAACAAAGAACACACGCATTCAATTAGTGTCACCGCCTTGGAACGATCAACGCAAAACATAGATTTGGTGTGGGACTGGGGTCGATAGTGTGGGATTTAACAGGTTTTTGGCTATCCAAACATCGCAATAAGCCAATATTTATTCACAGAACATAAGTATAAAGGTAATTTATAAATTTTCATCAAAATATCATACTTCAAACAACATCGTACTATAATCCGAGAATAAAATTCTCAAACTAAATGTTTTAAATTTAAGATTATGGAGATGTTACAGATTGTGTTAACATAAATTAAAGAAATTAAAAACCTATAGGTGCCTTTTATTTAACGTTTCAACATAAGAGTACATGTTTTGTGATACCTATATTTTCAAGAAATTAATAAAAGTGTTCATCCCATCGTTATGCAAGATGCATGCGATTCCGATCTAGATAATTGACAAACGCAGTTGGCGAAAACTGTTCTTGAAATCAGACACCGAACGTTACTCATCCCAATGCCGTTACCGTGATTGCATGAACACCCAATGAGGTAACGATGATCATGCTCTTTGATCGGTATCTTACTGTTTAATCATAGTACTGGTAAAAACAAAAATACTATTTAACTTCCTTTGCATTTATTTAACTAAAATCTGACTTTACCTCGTTGGTCATTCTACTTTCAAGATCTGTTAAAGCTGCGTTTTGAACTTTAAAATCTGTTTTTGCCGTTTTTTGTTGACGGTTGCATCATAAATAATATTCGAGTGTACGAACAGATATTTTTGTTATTTGTTCCTTATTTGATTTGGTTAAACTGTAAACTTAGAAAAATAGAACAACACTAACTTAACACACGTTCGTTTGTCAATATTATAATCTTGCGTTTATTATTATAAGTATACAAATGTAATCGTCATGTCAAAGATCACAATTTATTTCTTCATAAAGCTTAAAGATTTTGTAAAACTGCAAACTTGGCAAAATAAGAAAACACTAACTAAACAAATGGTCGTTTGTCAATATAATAACCTTGAGTTAATTGTAAATATACAGAATGTAATCGTCAAGTTATATATTACAATGTATTGCCTCATAAAGCTTTCCTGTATGAGTGAGAGAACAGGTAAATAGTCGTTATCTTTTATGATAATCGCAATACATGCTGCATGTCTTCGCCTTAATATCTTATTGATTGTGCAGTGGTTTACCTATTCCCACGCTTAGACGTTATTGCCAATCCTTATGTTTTGTTACCAAAAATATAATAATTTTCTTCACAAATCCAAGATTAATGGACTTCTGTATTAATATAAGCATCACATCGCGCTGTTGTTAAAATGTTTATAACATAACAAATAACAACATTTACACAAAAATGTGTAATGTACAATGACACAAAATGTTGACACATACAATTGGTTTGGCAAACCGCTGCGATACTCTGACAAATTCAATGAAAACTAAATATAACTAGTGTTGCATCATTTCCCCTTTACGGTCTTTTTTTTTTTCATGTGTCTTATTGTTTACCAATTACATACATGACATAAAGAGCAGAAACGAAACCAGAGGAATAAAACATGGATCATCACATGGATCATCACCTTTGAGCAAACCACGGCATTATGCAACAACTCGTGATCCATATTAACCCAATGGTCTTAAATAATTGCTTGACGATGCCATGATCAAGCGATTATGTCTTCAGAGTAACTCTATCAGGTGTTATGTTCAGTAAAACTGTGGTTTGCATGAGTAAGATAAATGTTCTATTCCTGAAAACTGTGGTTAGCAACAGAACGTTCATTAATGATTTAACACTTAAAGGAAAGTTATGTATCAATTAAACGATACGGTAATTTAATTGTGTCAAAAAATGACGATACATTTCACGAGCATCCACATTGTTGCAATTAAACTGATTACATTTTGTATTATATGGATAATGGCTCTGCAAGTAGACCAAGCCACATACGGAATCGTATAATGTGACTTACATGAACGATTGATAAATCGTTGTACAATCTCTTCAAATGAGTAACAGTCCTTCAGAGGTTGGCATCGGTAAGCTTGTAGTGGATGAGTGGATGGAAAATGTGGTTGATTGATGACAACTGTTGATGTTGAATTTGGTTATTCTGTCAGGTCAATCTTACCTTGACATCATTAATCATGTTCATTCTGTGTTTTTTTTCATACAAGAGACTCTTACAAAAAGGATGGCGTAGGCCTATCATGAAAAAAAACGCTCAGCGTCATTGACTTGTTTCTGTAAGTCATCGTAATTAAACTGCCATTGAACATTTGCAATGTATTTCACTTCAATTAATAAATTAAATACTCTGCATAAGTACTATAGCTCTTAAAGTGGCACCAGTACATACTATAATTGTAAAACGTATAAACATGTTTCCACATTTTTTCAATTAATAACTTGTACGTTATGCTTCCGAAAAGTGTCATCTTATGGCCGTTAGGTTTGTATGCGATTAGCAGAATAAGCACGTTCAAAGTAATTTCCTAGTTTCAGTTCGTCTTGTGAAGTGTGGGGTGCGCGACTCGAGATGACCAAAAGGTGTTTGTTTCAACACCCTGAAAGGTTGATATGTAAGGCATAAACTCAAAAATTAAATTCATGTATTCTCTAAATGAATAATAATAAATGGTTGTATCAATAACGATGTAAACATATGTTTCTGAAAGAGAAAAATAATCACAGGAAGATTATAACAGGTGTCTTATTAGTCAGCTTGCATCGTTACTTTTCATGAAATTGACATCTGTCGGAGAGTATTCCATAGAAACAATAGTGGAAACCCATTTAATCAGTAGATAAGTACATGCTTAATTTATTCATAATGTTTATTTTATCCGTAAGCTATACGAATACTGTGAACAAGTCAATTTATTGTGTTTATCGTAATTCATATTAAGTTATAAGAGAGCCGTATAGATATAGCGAATATATAGGGAATAAACACCAACCATAAAATATATAAGATAAATATCCAAACACTTGAACACTTAATGTAATCGTTTCCTAAACTCATTACCACTAAAAGATATATAAAAATAAAACATTAAGGATATTTTAAATCAGAAGTCCATATGGAACATGTGAACAGTATTCTCATATTCACGATTATGTTTGCGCAAATAAAATTAACTATTTACACATGTATATCACATTATTATATCTATACCTTATATATGTAAACGCAAAAAGAGTTCAATGTGTCTTATTATATGAATAACGTTGATATGAGTAGAAAATGCAGATTCACGAAATACAATTACTACAATGTGTGGAAAGATGTGTTATGATGAAAAGTAGTATTTCTTTGATAATAGAACATGCAGACGGAGCTTCGTTCCCACGGATTTTCCTTAGGCTTACCTGTCACAAGATGAATGAAATTAATGTAATTTAAGTGTGCAGCAATCTCTGATAAATTACAACGCCTACTTTTTCTTCCAACTACAAAAAGCATCAGTTGCTTTTTAAAATATATAGATGGAATGTGTTTGCGTTCGTGGTTATACCGAGAAATAATTTCTAAGTAAAGGGGGATAACTGATATTGCAGAGCATCTGACACGAGACCGCAGCGTCCCATATATCCCTATGTTGATGTGAAAACCAGATGTCAGCCGCTGTCTGTCAGCCGATCGAAGGCTTATCAGCCTTGGGTACAATACCAATATGCTACTGGTGGCGTGTATTGACAGGCATTTAGATATACCAGATTAATGAAAATGTAAATCAAATGTCAAATTGGGGCTAGAAAGTGATACTTATGTGGTAAGTTATATATAGAGTGCCCACCCATGATGTTTACCGTAATAATGATAATTGAATGCTAATTTAAGTTTGATAATAAATGTCATAAATTGAAAGATATAAGCACACTAGCTTTAGACCTTAAATGTAGTATTACTATCGTTATTTTACTGAATGAAAAAAAAAACATACACATTTCTCAATAGTCCATGGTTTGGTTTTACAAACGTTTTATTGAAGTGGTGTCCAATTCAAATTATGATCTGCCACATACCTTATGGTATAAGAAGCGTCCGAAGTTCAAGTTATTATTTCTACGTTAAGAATTACGATCCTTTATATCCACTTACCCTTCATTTGGAGGAATCTTGAAAGCCAAACAAATATTGGAAAATTGTCATTTTGTCAATCTGTGAGCATGTCAATACAATATCGCGTAAGAACTTTCGTGATATACGTTTCAGCACTATCGTTCTTTAAGAACATTTTATCTGACTTTATTTTGCAATATTTTACAAATAATGGTCAGACAGTTAGTTTGATCAAGATCATATTTATTTCAGCAATTTTCGTACCCAGTGGGTTACTATTTTTTAACACCTAGCTGGAACGGCAATTCATCGAATTTTTAAATCAGTTTCAATTTTCTTTTTAGTGCTTCTCATTCAAAATTAAGTATAATGAAACGAGCAGATGTTTGTATTATTATTTTACACCTGAATATCTGTTCACAAATCACATTTACCTGCCAACAATGTGACGATATTGTCAACTAATCTGAACGGAATCATCTGTATTTACCACTACGTTTCCACAACCATCACTCATTTAGATGCTCGATAGCATATTTACTTGTTGCGCTGCTTTATGAGACGGTATTTATTGCATCATTCCACCCACTTTTCAATTTATTCTAGATAGTACTTCTTTGTCAAGATTCTATCATACGTTATTTGATAGTTCATGCTTTTATGTCGCTATATTATTGCTGACAATATCCTGTTAACACGTGGCTAGTATCAACAAACAAAATCTTGGAACAGAAGGATTAGTCTAAGACAAGGCGTAACAACCTAATTGGAGACAATATATTTATATTCTTGCCCTATGTTTCTGTGTTTATTTATCATCAACAAAATCATACGTTATTTGTATTAATTAAATGATCAAGAAAATACAAATTGCAGACGTATTCTTCAAATCATAAATTCTTAAACAATCCGTAAAAGAATTGAAGCGTAAGTTTTTGTAATAAGTGCATATTGAAATAAGATGTAGACCGCTTTTAAATCATTTTACATTTTTCTATCATTTGTCTTTTAGCATAATTAATACAAGTTAGGTGTCCTTAAGCATTTTGTTTTGGTCAGTAATTGTTAAATTGTTTAAAGAATTATAAGTGTGTCTACGATATTGTTTTATTAAACGAACTTACACGTGTATTGCAGTGGGGTTCATTCGTCCTCAAACAACTCTTACATATTTTGTTTTTCAAAATAATGTTTGAACGTATGATATAATTTGAAGAAATTAAAAAAAAATACAATAGGAGAATATTTTTTATTTTGTTTTTATGTACTCACAATGACACGACTTGGGGTCCTTAATTTTCTTAATGAAGATGAGTTTTCCCACGCGAGGCTTTCAGGGTTGTAAATTGTAATGATAAAGACTAAACATAAAAGTAATTCAGGATATTTACATCTTGGAATGCACTTGATGTACCGGTATGCCTATATTATCGAGTTATACTTCAAAGTATTTGAAGCAGTAATATGTGTCTATGATTCTTGGACTCATCTTAAAAAGGATATTATATGCCAATTTCAAAGCCAAATTAATGAATGTTTTAATGTGTCCGGTTCATCCAAATAACGACGCTATTGCACAAACTATTACCCAGTTCAACAGAAGCGCGGGCGAAGGTTCTTTAAGATCAACTTTGTAAGACAAAACCCTTAATTCCAAACCAAGAAAAGTTTATTTAGCGTATCCGAAGGAAAACTTAACATTAAGTGTTCAGTATAAACATACAGGATCTGACACGATTGTCTTATCATACCATTTCATTTTATTAAAACAGTTAATGAATTTTGTGTGAAAACAAGTCTTTGATTACGTTATTAATTACTCTTTACCATGTATTGTTTTTACATATTGCTACAGCTTCATAGGGGATGCTTTGACAAAATTGTACAACGTCCAATTGCAAAAAGTATTCTGTTGAACTCACGAAACTAGTTATCATGTTGAGCTTTTCTTTTCTTACAAGAAAATACAAAAACCAAACAGAGTTCAGTTCCCATGTTCTTTACATTATGTTTTTATATTAAATGTGCAGCTTTTTGTTTTACCTGTATTCATGCATTGATTAAATGCCTTGTCTGGTATAGATGACTGCGTGACACTCGAGGCATCTTTGGAATTAACGTTCAAAGACAGACTAATGTTCCCACAATTGTCATGCCACTGATTCATCTTTATGCAGATTAGCATTATTATTTAATAACAATATATCAGCATGGTATTCGTTTGAAACGTGTTAATTGCGTCTATTATCCTCTGTGCTAATATCTTGATAGCTCTTATCTGAGCGATTATACTTACCTTTGAATCAGGCGTAACAATTAATAATTCAGCCTAGAAACCTATTTAAAATATTTGAGATAATTAAGGTGAAATACCTACCACAGAACAGATTCTTGGTGCACACGTTTGATCTCCTCATCGGTTCATCAAACATGCAATCAAAGAATATAATTATAATCAGTCTCGAACATTCTGGGTTTTTTTTTTACTGAGTTTGCGTAAAGGTGTGTTTAATACTTTTTATTGTGTTCTGACCATCGTTATTTATTGGATTGGAACATATTTGTTAAAGTTGTTCAATTGCGGAATCAGTTGATTGTTTCAAAAATGCCTTCTATTGAATGCCAGGATTAATGTCGTCATAACGCTTATGGTCCCACAGATCTCTAAAAAAAGTGTATATATCTATGCCTCGTACATGAAATACAACGAACAATGAAACGGTTTTTTTTAGTTGAAATTAAAATAAGGTTAATACTTAGTTTTTTTCAAATTAGTCATAAGTGTGTCAATATAATTTAAATAATGTAATGTTTCCTTTATAAAAAAACTCGTGCTCGTTCATAAAATACACAAACGAAAAAGGTGTTCTACTAAAATAGCATTCATACAATGTATACTAATATTTACATTGAAAAAAACGCCATTATGCACCATCATATAAAAGTCACACAAAAATATGTTAAAAAAGAAACAATGACGAAGTATTCATTTATCAGAGATTCAAATCGCAATGCAAGTATATTTCGCTGGCAAACGACATATTTTTCAATATAAATAGGAATATGCAATATTGTTAGTTAATTGAGCAACTGAAAACACATACTCACAGTTTCACTTGAATAATGCAAGTTAGCATAATGGTGCACATGCTCTTTGTGGGAACGGTTATTTACACACGCCTTTCTCTGTTACCTCATCAGAACACACTACCTTTACAGACCGATTTCCCATATGCTCACAGGAGCTACATCAATAAACATTCGGCTTAGTCAATTTTACGGGAAGAGTGCGCTGTGTTAGATCGATTGATGTTTCACGATCTAGGATAGGGGCATGATATTCAAGGTCACGATGTCATCACATGCATTTTGATTGCAAAGCAATATATTTTTGTTTTGTCGACATCATTTACATGTTTGTGTACAATGCATTTTTCACAAACATAGTTTCTGAATGCGCACGCGCACACACACGCACATACAGGAACACGTACGAACATATACACTTACACCCCGCACATTGGCCATAATTGCTTACTACAATAAATATAAAAAAAACTCTGAACCTCCAGTTGCATCATTTAGAGATATATGTACCCCTCACTATGAGGTACTTTATTAATGGTTCATTACCAATACTCAATCAATTAGACATGGGGCAAACAACACGAAAACCAAAGGAACACATGCATACAATTATTGTTACCGCATTGGAACGATCAATGCAAAACATATATTTGGTGTTGGACTGGGGTCGATAAGGTGGGATTTAACCGGTATTTGGCTATCCAAACATCGCTATTAGCCTGGATTTATTCACAAAACATAAAAATAAAGTTCCAACACGAATATATGTTAAACGGGCTTTCCAGCGTATAGGTGCCTTGTATTTAAGGTTTCAACATAAGAGAACATGTTTTGTGTTACCTATATTTTCAAGAAATTAATAAAAGTGTTCATCCCATCGTTACGCACGATGGTTGCGATTCTGGTGTATATAATTCACAAACGCAGTTGGCGAAAACTGTTCTTGTAAGCACTGATCTATCAGACATCGAACATTACTCATCCCAATGCCGTTAACGTGATTGCATGAGTCACCCAATGAGGTAACGATGATCATGCTAATTGATCGGTATTAGTTTGAAACATAGAATTGGTGAAAACTAACATAATATGGATCTTCCTTTGCAATTTATTTTAACTGAAATCTGAGTTAACCTAGTTGGTCATTCTACTTTCATGATCTGTTAAAGCAGCGTTTTTTACTTTAAATCCTTTATTTGCTGGCTGTTGTTGCGTCATAAATTAGGATTGGAGTGCAAGAAAAGATATGTTGGTTATTTGTTTTTGTAAAACTGCAAACTTGACAAAATAGGACAATACTAACTAACAAAAGGTCCTTTGTTTATATTAAAACCTTGATTGTATTGTTAAGTATACAAAATGTAATCGTCATGGTATTGATCACAATTTATTGCCTCATAAAGCTTTCGCGTATGCGTGAGAGAACAGGTAAATAATCGTTATCTGTTATGATAATCGCAATACACGCTGCATGTCTTCGCAATAATCTCTTATTGATTGGTTTACGTATTCCCACGCTTAGAGGTGTTTTTCAATCTATATGTTTTTTTTATTAAAATATAATTATTTTCTTCACAAATCCAAGATTAATGGAATTCTGTATTAATATAACTATCACATCGCGATGTTGTTAAAATGCTTATAATATACCAAATAACAACATTTACACAAAAAATGTCAAATGTACATTGACGCGAAATATTGATACATGCATTTATTTTGGTAAACCGCTGCGATACTCTGACACATTCAATGAACACTAAATGAAACTAGAGTTGCATCATGTCCCCTTAACGTTTTTGTTTCCTAGTGTCTTATTGTTCAGCATACATGACGTAAAGAGCAGAAACGAAACCAGATGAATAAACATGGATCATCACCTTTAAGCAAACCACAGCATTATGCAAAAACTCGTGATCCCTATAAACGCAATTGTCTTAAATAATAGCTTGAAAATGCAATGATCAAGCCCTCCTGCCCCCAGAGTAACTTTCAGGTGTTATGTCCAGTTACACTGTGGTTTGCATGAGCCAGATAGATGTTCTATTCCTGAAAATTGTGGTTAGCAGCAGAACGTTCATTATTGATTTAATACATATAGTAAAGGTATGTATCAATTAAACGATGCGGTGATTTGAGTGTGTCCGATAATGAGAATACATTTCACGATCATCCACTCTGTTGGAATTGAACTGATTATATTTTGTATTATATGGATAATGGCTCTGCAAGTTGACCCAGCCGCTAAAAGTCTTGTATTCTGTGATAAAAATGACCGATTGATAAATCGTTGTACAATCTCTGCAAGTAAGTCACAGTCCTTCAAACATTGGCATCGGCAAAGATTGCAGTCGACGTATTTCGGAAAAAAAGGTTAAATGATGATAACTGTTGCTGCTGAATTTCGATATTCTGTCACGTCAAGATTACCTTAACAGCATTACTCATACTTCTCTGTGTTTTACTTCATTTAATTGATTCTTACATGAGCCGTAAGCCTACCAGTTAAAACCAATCGCTCAGCGTCATTGAACCAATTATGTTAGTCATCGTAATTTAAACTCCAGCTGCTCTTCAATGTATGACGTTAATACTCTGTTTGTATATGTGCTACTATACTTGTATTTTATATACTACTAGATCGTTTACAAATGTTTCCCCATTTTTTTTTTTCAATTTATCACTTTGTACGCTATGCTTCCGAAAAGTACCTTCTAATGACCGTTATATTTGTATATATGTTTGATAAGCAAAATAAGCACGTCCAAAGTATTTTTCTATTTTCACTTATGTCTTGTGAATTTGGGAACGAGACTCGAGTCGACAAAAAAGAATTCGTTGCAATAGTTTGATATTCAAAACATAAACTCAAAGCTTAAATTCGAATATTTTCTAAATTAACAATAAGGATTGGGTAATCAATAACGGTGTAAACATATGTTACAGAAAGCGAAAAAGAATGACATAAAGATTATAACAGGTGTCTTTATAAGTCAGCTTGCGGTTTTCATAGCATCGTAACTTTTACATTTAATTGACATCTGTCAGAGAGAATTCCATGGCAAAATAGTGGAAACCCATTTTTATTAGAAGGTAAGTACATCGCTAATTTATTTAGTAAGTTTAATTTAAAAGTATGTTAGACAAATGCTGTAAAATAATAAATATATCTTGTTTACCGTAACTCTATGATTAATAATTAATTTAATCCTTTCCTTAAATCATTAACAAAAATTAAACCCAAGATATATTTAATCAGAAATACATATGGAACGTATGAATTAAAGTCATATATTTGAATTATTTGTTCGCAAATTAAATTCACTTTTCAAACATTTATATCGCATTATAATCCTATACTTCCTATGTTTATATACGAAAAGGAGTTCAAAGTGTGTTATATTATAAATAACTTTGATATGAGTAGAAAATGCAGGTTCACGAAATACAATTAGTACGATATGTGGGACGATGTTTTATGATGAAAAGTAGTATTTCTTTGATATTAAAACATGCAGACGGAGCTTCGTTCCCACGGATTTTTCTCAGACTTACCTATCTAAAGGTGAATGAAATTAATGTAATGTTAGTTGGACGCAACCTCTGATAAATTTCCACCACGAAAAAGCATCATATGCTTTGTTTTATAAAATGTAAAGAAAATAATGTGTTTGCTTTCGGGGTTTAATCGTGACATTTTTTCTAAGTCAAGGGAGATAACTGATTTTTTCAAGAGCGCTTGCGCGAATGAAAATATGAAAAATGTCTCATTTCACTAATAACATATTTCTCGCTATTACCACAAGAACAAACAACATTTCTCTTTATTAATTGCTTTTGAGACCTTTTTTCATATTAGTTAATTATCAAGAGTACTATTTTGTTGTTCTAATGGGTTTATAAAACAACAATCCAGCGTGACTTGAGTAAAACCAAGGAAAAGAACGGAAAAGTCAGCTGTTTTTTCTTCCGATTTTGCTGTTTTCATAAACCAAAATGTTTCAATATTAACCCTTTTAAAAGATACATATTGACAGCTTTACTTTGTTGTCATTTTGGCTCATCGTATTTGTAAAGACACGTGGTTTCCTTAATAATACGTCCAATTGATTCGATACTAGACGAACAAGTCACGCCCTTTCAAACGCCATAGCTCGTCTGATATCTGGTGAACTCAAAAGTCACCAACAATATATTCTCTTTATGTTTTAAGGGGAAACTACTCTTTAAGTACATTCACTGAGGTAAATTGAATGATTCGAATATCGTATTCTCTTGAATATTATCAACGTACGTCCTTTTTGAGAATACCAAGTGGGTCGGTTTTCTTTGCAAGTCAATTATTAATTATATTTAAACGTAAATACAAACACCACTCGTTGGAATAACTTGGTATCTCAACGATTGAGTTAAATTTTCAATACAAGAAAATAAAACGTCTTTTTTCCGAAAAAAAAACAAATGTTATTTATTTTACGCTTCTCATGTGCGAGACAACTAAGATGCCAGACTACTAAGACTACAAAATCATGGCGTGCAAGTAATATAAATTAACGCAAACATTACTAGTATTGGCCTACATAACATGTGCTAATCAAAGTGCGATTGGTAATTGTGTAAATGATTGCTGAAAAAGTATGGTATCTGATGTAGATACATGACAAATGTAGATGTGTTTGCTTTTTATTACCCTAATGATGCATCTTTCTCAAGAACCATTACTAATTGAAATATGGATTGCAAAATGTTAACCTGAGCTAGATTGGATACCGATTGTACATTGCTCAACTGAGCCAGTTGGGATACATGTGTAAGAGAATATACACCGTCCGTGTGAGAAATGTTTACATTCTAACAATTTGCTTTTACCATACAAACCAAAATTTATGACAGACAATTTTAGACAGACAATTTTATTGGCGAATACAATCAGTACATAGCCATATAAACATTATACATATTTCAATTACATAGCATGTCAAGGAAATGTGATTGATAGATTTTGGTTTACTTGCGGAAAATGTTCTTAACATATTCGATGTGAGTTTAATATTTGAAATCTTACTTTTACTGAAAAATTAAATATGAAGTTAATTATTATTACTACCGATAAATAACATTTAAGCTTCCTATAAAAATAGACAAACAACAGACACTACAAAATAGCTATTTACTTCATTATAATAATTACTGATAAATGCCATTTAAGGTTTCCTATATAAAGATAGTAACAACAATGACAATACAAAATAGATATTACATTAATTATAATAACTACTGATAACTGAATTACAAGTTTACTCATAACTTAATTATACTAATTACTGGTTAATAACATTTAAGGATTCCTATTTAAAGATACTAACGACAACGACAAAATAGATATTAAATCCATTATAATAACTACTGATAAATAACATTTGAGCTTTCCTATTAAATGATACAAACAACGATGCAAAAATTTACCATAAAATACATATGATTTGACAATGTCCGTGGCAATAGCAGAAATTATATTTAACCAACACATTTGAAATATACGCTTAAAATTAATATCAACCAAAAAGGGTGTGTTATTGATTAATATTTATAAGTCGGTTCTATGCTTACTTGCGAAATAGATAAACGTAGACAGTCCTAAAAGTTCAGATTTGTTTGTGGTCTTGATAAGCTGGATGAATTTAAACATACTAGGCCTATAATAATAATTCCTTTTCAAAAAGCGGCGGCGTTATTCTGTATAACAATTACAAATAATGATCAAGTGGAATTCATCCTCAATATCAGGCTGTTGCAAAGTACGCATGTCCTCTCCTCTCGTGGGAGTCTATCAGAACCATATCGACCCGTTTCTATCCTTAAACTGTGCGATGATAATCGGAGGCGAGAAAAGGCGCGGCGGTAAGTCTTCTTAAATAGTTTATCGAGATAAAATGCTGGTTCAAAAGAATCAGTTAAATGCATATAAAGATGGTTTAATAAAGCACTCGAACTGATGTCGGCTCTAGTTTCTGTTAAAAACAATCAATTGTTCTACGTTTAAATATTTGCACAAATTCGTTAAGACTATATTGAAAGGGATTTGCCCAAACGTCACTAAAACCATAATCATTTAAAAGCGTGTGAAGCCTCGTGACCCATGACTTGTATCCTTTCACGTGTAAATCTAGTGAAGTATAATATGCAGTTTTAATTAAAGCATTTTCTGAATATAAAATATGTAACCATAATTTTATTATTTGGACATATTGTTGAATATATATAGGGTACCGTCCTAATTCTGAATAAACAGCTGCAGTACAAGTACTTTGTTTTACACCTAATACTGATTTGCAATATTTAAGGTTTACCCGCTCGATATCATTTGATTTGAAAAACCCCAAAACCGCACACGCATTATTTAATGTCGCAGGCACAAAGGCGTCAAATAACTGTAGAGCAATACGAGGAGTGACGTCATATTTATTTACATATAATGACAAAACATTTTTTTCCTTTACTGCCTTTCCGATCACATGCTGACTATTAAGCTGAAAACCTCCGGTGTAATTTAATACAACTCCGAGATAATTGAAATTATCAACATTTTGTAATTCTGTATTCTTATAAAACCATTTTTCTGTATTTTTTATTGGACCACGTTTTCTGAAGACCATAGTTTTAGTTGTTTCGGTATTTACTTCTAGACCCCATTTTTCACAATAAGTAAATACATTTGTAAGACTTGTTTGTAACTCCTCAACTGACTTGCCTATCAAGACCATATCATCGGCAAAAAGTAAAATGACAAACGACAAATCAAATAAGTTAAGACCGAAATCGCCGTCCGTATCATGTTTAATATACGATTCAATGTCTTTCAAAAATGATGCGAACATGATCGGCGAGTTGTTTTGGCCTTGTCTGAGACCGACGGATATGTCAAAGAAATCGGACAACGTATTACAGTGCTTTATGCAAGATTTGACTGTACAATACATGTCTTTGAAAATAGATAGAAGTTTGCCGTCTAAGCCCATATTGAAAAGTTTATACCATAAAGCATTACGATAAACGGAGTCAAAGGCTTTCTTTAGGTCTGTTATGAATGTGACTCCCATGCACTGCACTCAGTTTTAAATCATATTGTATTTAGATAATTAGTGGTGAAATTTGGTCAAGATAAAAAGAATCAACTGAGTTAATGAAAAGTTGTAGAAATCACTTGCGTGTTTGATGGAAATGATCGATTGAGCCATTCGGTTGTAAACTGGCTTGTTTGATGGAAATGAGTTATTGAACCATTAAATTGTAAACTGGCTTGTTTGATGGAAATGAGTGATTGAAACATTTAATTGTAAACTGGCTTGTTTGATGGAAATGAGTGATCGAACCATTTAATTGTAAACAGGCTTGTTTGATGGAGATGAGTGGTTGAACCATTTGACTGTAAACTGGATTTTTTATGGAAATAAGTGATTCAACCATTTAATTGTGAACTGGCATGTTTGAGGAAAATGAGTGATTCAACCATTTAATTGTAAACTGGCTTGTTTGATGGATAATTTACGAACATGGTAACACATTTGCGTAAGTTAAACTATATTCGTAATAACTGTATTAAAATAAAATAAAACATACGGTCAATTATGTTATTACCAGTTTCGAAACAAGATATATACCGATCAAGTTTTCAGAATGAAACATTAAGTACGACATTGTGGAACTACAGAACTATTAAAATACATTCCGTTTTGTATTGAAGTTAAGTTTTTACGATTAAACTATAAAAAAATATATAAGAATAGAAAATCGTTTATTAGTGTTCAGGAAAAAACACGTTTCACGAAATATTGTTACGTTTCAACAAATGCTGTTGCCTCTTAGTTTAGCGTAAACAGAAATGTAATCTTTATATACTTTCAAAAATTTGAAACAGAAGACCACATTTTGCGGTTAATTGTGTCCTTGAGTAAAAGTACAGCATCCAACCATCCAACAGGTGTATTAGTGGCACAACTTGAGTTCCGAGACATCTTACCTGGTACAGATTCGTGATTGACACCTGTCGGGGCCAATCATATAACAAACTAGTGGGTAGGGATTTCCCACGCTCATTTAGTCTTTACCTGTAATTGATAAAGCCAGATACATGCAAAGGTATGTTGATATGCTTTACCAACTAAGATTTACTGTTCTTATGTTAATGTTAGCTTATAGTTCAACTTCCGACTGTATTAATACTGTCTAGACCATCAGATTATAACACGTGCGTGGGCTTGTTAACGTTAATATATGCACACTACAAAGTTTAATAAATTGATAGTTTATTAACATAAGTTCCAAAAGGTCCGTAGACCCATGAGGACAACATATTTACAAAGGAAAAACATGTCAGGACATAATATTAAGTGTTATATATAAACATGCATAAAACTGTATTTGGAAACACATCGTTTTACAACATTTTAAACAATAAACCACAACAATTTCTTAAATATATAAATGATGATGGAGATGACGGATTCATATTTCTTTAAATATGGTATATGTAACACCCTTATGTTATAATAAAGACAAATGTATACAACGTTAATACAACAACCGGATAAAGAACTTTTCCCACGACATTGATTTACCTGTTGTGCCTTGAAAGAAATTCCAAAATAATGCTGGATTAGCTTGTTATCAATTTGTTCCAATTTATGTAACTTTGAACTACCTATGAACTTGATTCTTATATAAAATTTGTGTCAATTAAATTATTAGCTGTTTTGGTATTTCAAAGGGATGAACTAATGTCATTTTAATTGCAAACACCGTGTAAACATCTACATTTTGCCATTGAATATTAAGTTAACGGTTATTCAAGTTTTTATTTTTTTTGTGGTAATTTTGTTATTATATCTTTGTTACTTTGGAACAAAATACTCGTTAACATAATGGTTAGTAGTAAATATAACGTAGGCGCCCATAAGAGATCGCAAGGCGTCTTATAATGTAGATAAAGTTGACATGTGAATGCTTTGTCGGCAGAAATGCAGATTCCCTCAATACAAGAACAATAATGTGTAAAGTGATGTATTGCAAGTATGATGAACAGAAGTATCTCTTTTATTACAAAACTTGAGACAAAACTTCGTTCCCACGGCTAAGTATGCGTCTTTTCTGTCGAGGGTAGAATAATCGTCGAGAAAGAGTCAATTACATGATGTGTTATCACAATTGCAATGACTATTATTTATAAATTCAATTCGGGATAAACAGTTATGGATGTACCGGTAGATCTATGCAACTAAATATATAAATTAACATAACAATATTGTTTCTAAAGAGACGATATCTTGTGTCGTTGTTTGATATTGTTATTTATAGATATACTTAAATAGTGACATCTATTCAACAACATATATTTACAGTGGTACTCATTTTTATCCTTACATGATTTGTCGTATGTCCATGCATTGTCTCTATTCTTCATTATAAAATTGACTCGCTTATTATTATGTGCAGATACTGGCAACAGATACACTAATAAAGTAACATGCGTATAGAAAACAGTACCAGATGTTCCTCATAAGACGATTTTTTTTAGTGTTAGACTACAATATATATTTAGCAGGCAATATTGTTGTTGTGTCAGTCGTTACACGCTTTCGAAATATAATGTACCTCATTTCAGAGCATGTCGGGTATCTGATCCAGATAAATGCCAACTGAGTTGTATTTTTTCTTCTTCATTTTTTTCTTTCTAATAATTCATCGTTCTCAAGTATTATTAGTCATCATAATACAGTTTCCACTGAGCTTGCCTGCGTCACTCTTGGCCCGTATTTACCAACGGATTCTTAGTCTTCAAAATAAAGAAAAGACGGTGGCACCAAAAACATACCTCAGAGTTTGAACATTTAGGGTACAAATGGTGCTTAAGTCATTAACACATTGTTCCAAATGAAGAATAATATAATTTCGGATGTTAATTGCCATGCTAGACATAACTTTCCAGTATATTAAGTACATTGCGGTTGTAAGAATATATTTTTTAAGACTTAAGTCTTAGAATCGGTTGCTGAATACGGGTCAATGTGGCGTAGTGTCTGGAGAACGTATAACGTTTACTAACACATTATTTCTTCTTCAGTTTGTGAATACTGTTACAGACATTTAACATAAACACTAAAATTTCCCTAAAATTGTGCCCCGAATCATTTGGATAAATAGTTTAGTAACATCGACCATTGAATAAAGTTTAAGCACGAGTTTGGTTCGTTACTACACCGTAACTTATATTGAGCCTCGCTCTGTGAAAAAGGGTTTTTAATGCATTTGCGTTAAGTGTCCTGCCAGATTATCCTGAGCATTTCGCACAGGCTAATCAGGGACTTCACTTTCCGATGTTATTGTATTTTCGTTTAAAGGTAGACTATTATTGACGAAAATCCACTTTAGACGGATATTGTCGTAGGTAAAGAAAAAAGTAATTAAATCACGTATAACAAATTATTTTCTAGTGTTTTTTTTTTAAATTACAAAAAAAGGCGTCTATCAAGGAGGATTTGGTTTTTACACTTTATCACTTTGTTTTGTTACAAAAACTGACAGGAGAAAAGCATAATCTTAACTTTATTTGTGTGCATGTTACCCCGTTGTTTTATGAGACATGAAAACGGCGGAGCGATTTCCCAGATGTGGCAACCATCGAAATTCGTGAGTCACTTAGTATTAGTATAACTAGGTCAAGGTATCAGTATAATGCCATTCAGATTGTTTCCGAGACTGCATATTTGAGCACATTCGAGGTAATTGGTAACATTTAATACAATATGCACACGGGCTTACATGTTCTCACATTTTTTGGTTTGTTTTGTTCCACCAACGTTACTAGCATATACCAATTTGAATCCATTGGTTCACATACATATATAAACTTGTCTTTTGTAATGGACGTTTCAACATGATACAGTTTTCGATGTGCTTTATATATGTCGTATACACAAGCCAAAGTCACTTTGTACAATGCTATATGATAACGAATACCGACACACTCGAAAACAAATATTCAACATACTCACACACCTGAATTCATCACAGAGGTGATATGACGACGAATCATATCTAAAAGCATTTCATGTATCCGACATTGGTTAAATTATACTTCAGAAACTTTATCAGGTGAGAAATTATTGTTACCAATATTTAGTCTTTACCTTATGCCAAGTGACCAATTGGCGACACGACACAGGACAATACAAACAACACAACACCACATATTTGTATTGGGGAGGAAAATGCAAAGCTTTCTGGGCCTAAACCGGATAACGAGCGCAACGAACCTCACACTTAGTCGAATTCATTTTGAATCTGACAATGTAAGTCAATTACACGATGCGTGTTGTTGTTTTTGCACCACAATCATAATGTGTGTAATCTTATAATGTGACTAAGGTTTAGCAGTTCAAATGTAGAAATATGTAATAAGTTATTTACATTTACTCAATAATAATGTGCCTAAACAAATTAAATCGTGTTTTGTTGTAAAAGAGTCCGTTTCATTTATGTTCTTATTAATCGATACACTGAAACAGTAAATTCTTTGCAACCGCATAAGTGATCGGCATAACACGTCGTGAAGTTGTTGCATTCATGTTCGATGACGATCTGATTTGCTTATAAATCAGAAAAGTGCTCGTTCTGACACAACTCTCTCGGTATGACATTTTTTAAACCATATTAAATCGAAAAATTAAACATAATATGCACACATAAGTCTTCAAAACTAAATTGTCATTTTGAGTGTTTAGAACTAAGCAAATGATAATATGCATAAGGATCGGATCAATTTAATTATATAAATGATTCAGATTGTGTCCGAAATCAAGGTTGCTCATACTTCATGAGAAAAAAATACTGTTTATATACTATTATATTATAATTTAATTTGTAGTTTGTAAATAAAACAAATTAAAAATATTTTTTTTTAGGAAAATATGATTGATCGGTTTTTTCAATAAAGGAATTTAATAAAACAAAACATATTCCGCTGTTGTTTGATTATGACAGAGTGAAACAAATCCAACAAGCTATACACTATCATAACATCACCCTCGTCATAAAAAGAATCAAAGTACTTAAAGTACTGGTGGGGCGATTTTGCTCAAATTTTGTGGTCGTAAAAACACTATGAACATGTGTCATGGGGACAAAGTACGCACACCGAGTAAATAGTTTTATGAATTAAATCTATTTTTTCTCAGCAAAATGAAAACACTGACTGATTTGATGTAGGACTGAATTTCTACAGTAGTTTAGCTGCTGTGAAAGTGACAACCGCAACATGTTTTTCGTGTGTAAGGAAAAAGTTCAAAACTGGCATGAAAAGCACGGGCGAATTGTCATATAAAAACTTTGTAGCGCAGAGAACATTGAGATGTTTACTTTGACAATTAAAAAAAATTAGCGCGTGGTAATTAAATTGTGTCGCCCATATCGCGAACGCAGTTGAGTTCTTTAAACAAAAGAACATAAATGCGCTGTCTCGGTTAAGTATAGATAGTTCAGTATTGAACCGATATTTCGTCGCTGTATTCACCTTTCATGAGGACTGCGTGTAACTCGGATGCTAATGCCACAGTGAAAAGACGTTGCCATGGATGGAACGCTCGCTGTAAGCTGATGATGTCAAACTGTTACAATCCAAGGGTATTTGTCGCACAACGAGTGTGTAAACATCGTGAAGGCGGGCAAAACTGGATTGAACTGGATAAATTGATGAGCATTTCAAAAGGGGAAATTTTTATTGTTCAATTTGTCACGTGATAATGTTTGTGCGCGTTAATACTAATACCATGCGATCGGAGCTATTGAGTTTGCGAATGCAGAATCTGGATGCAAAGGGGTTAATTGCGGTAACGGACTTTATTCTTCGGTATACGTATATTATGTTACCTATGGGGCGAATTGCAGAAGGCAATCGCCCAAAAAACGAGTGACGCATAGTTAGTTATCCCATTTTTATAAGTGTGTGCATTCTACCACTTTGTTTTACGAGACATGCTTACGGCAGATCTATTTCCCAGGTGTTGAAACCATTCAAACTCGTTTGTCACATTATTTAACAGACATTAGTACGAGGAAAACAAGGTCACGGTACCGGTACAAGGCCATTCAAATTGTTTTGAAACCCATATTTGAGGGGTTACACAATGGCGACATATCATGCATAATAAGCCGGGAATGTTCATGTACAAATTTTTTAAAACAATACTTATATATTATACAATACACTATGAACTTACCGATACTTAACATTAAAGTTACGATTACGTGTCTATTTTTTTTATTATACATACGGAAACGTAAATAGGTCATTTTAATGCAGACGTATTAGGCGAAACGGTTCATATCAATTTGCTGAAACCTTATTGTTTTAATCTAAAGCATATGTGACAATTGTGGCAAACAAAACAGGGAGATGACTATGTT
The DNA here is from genome assembly GCA_007657795.1 of Dreissena rostriformis. NCBI lineage: Eukaryota > Metazoa > Mollusca > Bivalvia > Myida > Dreissenidae > Dreissena > Dreissena rostriformis. Next base: position 246,982 of record VMBQ01000636.1, read on the forward strand.
GTGTTCTATTGCGATATGATTGATTGGATTTGTACCGCTCATGAATTATGCATGGCATACATTAACCAACATTTTATAAACATAATGACTGGTAATTGTTATTGAAATAGCGTGCCTCCATTGTTAACCGAGAGAAACCCTTTTCGAGTCTGAATCGTGTTGTATATTGTCCTGCATTTTGTATGTAATTTTTCAGATGCTTCAAATTTAAGAATTGCGGATTAGGACTTCAATATCCATCCCGATAATGTGCACAGAATTTCTTACTTATATATTGGGATTCATCGTGTCTTGTATGCACGTTTATATTAAAATGTAATATCTTTATACCAGGCGCGTTTTTCATGGTAAATGCAATTTGTAATCTAAATAATTGAAACTACTGTAATTGCACAAACTATTACCCAGATCAACAGAAGATCCGGCGATGGTTCTTTAATGTCAACTGCACGAGAAGAAATCCAAAATTGAAAAGTTTATTTAGAGGAAATGTCAGAAAACTTAATAATTAGGTATTCATTATATGCATACAGGATCTGACACGATTGTCGTTTCATACCATTTTATTTTATCAAACGAGTTCATGCATTTTGCTAGAAAACGAGTCTTTGATAAGGTTATCGATGATTCTTGACAATATATTTATTTGACATATAACTATAGCTACATAAAGTATGCTATGACGAAAGTTTGCGCATCCCGTTGCAGGACGTAACCTATTCAATTGAAATAAATTACTTTGATGATTATTTTGAATTCACGAAATAGTTTTCATATTGAGCATTTCTATAATTGCAGGATGATGAAAACCCCAAACAGAGTTCAGTTCCCATATAATTAGCTTGTTGTTATTAGTTTCGTTGTGTTTTCACATTAAAAACGTGGTGTTTTACCTTTATTCATACATGATTAAATTCTTTGTCAGTTTGAAACGTTTGTTTGACACCAACTGGCATCTTTGGAACGAACGATTGAAGACAGAATAGTTTTCCCACACTTGTTATGCCACGAATTTATCTTTATACAAAAAGCATTATTATATAATAACAATATATCAGCATGGTATTCGTTTAAAACGTGTATATTGCGTCCATTATTCTCTGCACTTATGTCATGATAGTTCACCCGTTAGCGGCGGTAATACTTACCTCTGAATAGGACGTAACAATTAATAATTCAGTCTAGAAACCTGTTCATGATAATGGAGGTAATTTAAGTCAAATACCTACCGCAGTACAGATTATTGGTGCACACTTTGATCTTCATCCGGTACAATTCTTACAATGAAAGACTATAATTATAATAAGTCTAAAAACTGAACAGTTTTTGCTGAGTTTGGGTAAGGGCGTTTGTAGTCATCGAAGTAGTTCTGTCGATCGTTTTTATTGGATTGGGAAAAGTTGTTAATTTGCTGAATCTATTGTTTGTTACAATCATGCCTTCTATTTAATGCCAAAAGAAAAGTTCATATCGTCATCAATATAACAAATTATATTTATATTTGTATGTATCGTTTATGAAAAAAGGAACAATACAACGCGTTTACTGTAGTTGAGAATTAAGTTATTACATTAAAATTTGACAATTTCTCATACGCACTGTTATGTTTCCTTTATTAAAAAATACTCGTGCTCGTTCGTGAAATAAACCAACGAAAAAGGTTTGTTAAAAGAGAATGTATACAGTGAAAACTGATATTTACATTGAGCAATGCACCATTATGCATCATCATACAAAAGTCGCACAGAAGTATGTAAAACAAAAAATACCAAGTGTTCATTTATCCGAAATTCAATTCGCAATACAGGTATATTCCACCGGTGTACGACATATTTTGCAATAGATATGCATATGCAATATTTTTAGTTAATTGAGCAACTGAGAAACACATACTTAGACAGTTCCAAGTGAATAATGCAAGTAAACATAATGGTGTACATGCTCTTTGTGGGGAACGGTTATTTACATACGCATTTCTCTGTTACCTCATCAGAACACACTACCTTTGCAGAACGATTTCCCATGAGCTCACAAGAACTACAACAATAAACATTCGGCTTTGTAAATTTATCGGTTAGAGTGCGTTGTGTGTTATATCAATTGATGAACACGATGTAGGATAGGCGCATGATGTTCAAGGTCAAAATGTTATTACATGAATGTTGAATGCATACAATATTTGTTGTTAACATCATTTACTTTTGTTTAACAATATGTTTTCACTAACATTATTATGTAACACTGTTTCTGAACACACACGCACACAAAACACGCTCACATACAATAACACCCCGCACATTAACCATCATTGATAACTTCAATCAATAAATCCGAAATTCCAGCTAAATTAGCTGGCTATACATTTCCTAATTGCTACGAGGTCCTTTATTTATGGCCCAATACTTCTATTCAATTAAAAATGGTGGGAAACATGAAAAACAATGGAACACATGCATTCAATTATTGTAACCGCCCTTGAACGATCGATGCTAAACATAGATTTGGTGTGGTCGAGAGGGTGGGATTTAACCGGTTTTAAGCCATCAAACCCTCGTAATTAGCCTTGATTTATTTACAGAACATAATTATAAAGGTACATTATAAAATACCCTAAAAGCATCATAATGCAAATAAAACATTTCATTTTTATAAACGAATAATTCTCAAAATTAATTGTGTTTTAAATTTAAGATTATTGCGATACTACAGAATTTTTGGATATAAATTACTGAAATGTAAACCTAATTAAATAACCAAACATAAAAATAGTTCCAACAATAATTTACCGGAACGTCAGACGGGCTTTTCAACGTATATGTGCCTTTTATTTAACGTTTCAACATAAGGATACATTGTTTGTGTAAGCTATATTTTCAAGAAATAAATAATATTGTGTATATTATCGTGACGCAAGATGCATGCGATTCTGATGTACATAATTGACAAACGCAGTTGGCGAAAACTGTTCTTGTTAGCACTGATCTATCAGACACTGAAAATTACTCATCCAAATGCCGTTACCGTGTTTGCATGAGTCACCCAATAAGGTAACGATGATCATGCTCATTGATCGGTATTATGTTTAAATCAAAGTACTGGTGAAAACAAAAATGATATGGAACTTCCTTGGGATATATGTTATACTGAGATCTAAGTTTACCTCGACGGTCATTCTACTTTCACGATCTGTAAAAGCTGCGTGTATAACTTTAAAACTTGTGTTGATGAATGTTGCATTAGCAATAATTATTCAATTATGCGAAAATATATTTTGATCATTATTTGATGTGGTATAGCATACTCAGAGTTAAGTATACAAAGTGTAATCATCATGTTATAGATCACAATGAGAGAACAGGTAAATATTCGATATATTTTATGATAATCGCAATACACGCTGCATGTCTGCGCCTTAATATCTTATTGATTGTGCAGTGGTTACGCATTCCCACGCTAAGACGTGATTGTAAATCCTTTGTTTTGTTACCAAAAATATAAAAAAAATCTTCACAAATCCAAGATTAATGGACTTCTGTATTAATATAGGCATAATATCGCGCTGTTGTTAAAATGTTAATAACATAACAAATAACAACATTTACAGAGAGAACAGGGAACAAATCGTTTATTTTCACCCAAGTATACAAAATATACAATAAGGGCAATATAACAAAGCAAGATTATTTAATAAATTATAAAATTCCGGTAATATTAACAATAGGGATTTGCAAAAAAAAACGTAATGAATGGGATATGGAGAGGGGTTGGGGTACCATAGGTAGGTAGTAGTAGTACTAATAGATTATGATTAAATTATAGTGGTAACTCTTTTATTAATTGTGATGGTAATAATCGTATTAATAATAATAGTGGTAGTTGTAATAATAATACTTTAATTTATTCGGTAACGTGGCAATGTAGTTCACACTCATTGTGACAAAAACAATCTTTGTGTAAAAAATCTACGTTAATTAGTGGTTTGTGGCCGAATATATATTCGCTGTGGGGATGAGTTTTGCACACGGCGTACAGGCAGCAAATAATAATTTGCGTAATAATTTGAACCATGTGGCTCTTGTTGTGAATCCACAAACAATCGTTCCTCCAGTGTGGTTCACGCGTGAGTGCACCAGCACAAACACGAAAAAAGTCACGAGGTCGACATGTTTACAACAGTACAGCTTTGCTTAACCACACCGTATTACGCGTCACGTCGATGGCAGATTGTTCCGTCGATGACAGACAGTTAGACTCAACAGCGAACAACAGGTAGGTTATATATTCGGTCGGTATAATTATCTCACGNCGTTGGTGATGTTCATATTGGTGGATGGTACCGAGCTCGTGTTACTGGATTGAGTGTCCTTTTTGGATTTATTGTCCCAAGGTCGTTGGACACTACTGGCTGGCGTCTGAGAATGGAGGGGAGTTCTTGGCGATATTGGTGCGCGGCTGCGTGTGAGGACTGCTGCCCTCACAGGATTGGGAGACATTGATTAAGATCTTCTAGGGACGTGGTTGGCACTACGCACTGGTGGAGGATCAACAATCTTGTGCATTATTGCGTTTCCAGTGTTGGGCGCAAGTGTGCTAGATGCTGAGCTGTAGAACGAAGGACTATCACCCTTATATCTGTTGTCAGGCGCTTGCTGTACATGGGGCTTCCTATTACTGTAGGCCGATGGGCTAACTGGGGCCCTGTTTCCGTGAAGTATTAGGTTCCAGTCGGGGAAAGCATCTTCAATCACTTTGCCATCCATAATAAACTTTGCCGGGAAGACCATTGTGACTTTGCTTCGTAGATTGCGTTCGCGGATTTGTTTGAGTTTGTGACAAAGGGATTTGCGTGCTTGTGTGATTTCCTTTAGAAAGTCTCTGTTGATGCTGAAGGATAAATTTCGTAGCAGGTTTGCTTCAGAAAGTATGTGAGCTATGCTTTGGTTGTCTAGGAAGTTAACAATAATGCCTCGCGTGGTGCCCCTGTTGAATTTTCCTAGGCGGTGCGCTCGCTGAATCTGGGGACACGGTGTTATATTTAGTTTATCAGCGAGGAAATGGGAGATGACATTTTGACAGTTTTCTTCTCTGTGTTCACCAATACTACTGAAAAAAAGATTATTCCTCCTGCTACGCGCCTCAATGTCAATTGATTTATATTCAAGGAGTTTAAGACGTACATCATAGTCAGTTAAAGTTCCTTCAATGGAATGAATCTTGGAGTGCAATTGAAAACATTCATCAACTTTGTTGTCCATGTTTTTCATTTGTTTGAAAATTGCCGACATTTTTCCGTCTAAAGATAAATGTTCAAAAGCGTATTGGCTTGTTATTTATTCACCACTACTGCACTCACCGCCTGTGTTTATTCTTGATCTTTTTCTGTTGTTGTCATTGCTGCGTGAGTTTCCCGCCGTCGTGATGACATACCGATTTTGTGTGGCAAAAAGCTCCTCTTAAGAATTCTCATTGGGGTAGCAATCAAAACTGTCAAGTTGGTCCATGGCAATTTATTTGTAAACCTTTTTCATGTTGATTTAATGTGCTTATACTTTAAAAATTAAAAGTTTCAGAGCGTAGCATAAATGGCGACTGTTTACAAAATAACCGGAAGTCGACAAAAAAATGTCAAATGTACAATTTTGCGAAATATTGATACATCCACTTGTTTTGGTAGTCACCTGCGATACTCTGAACAATTAAATGAAAAACAAATGAAACTAGAGCTCTATCATGTCCCATTAACGTTTTTTTCTTTTTCAAGTGTCTTATTGTTCAACAATTACATAATGACATAAAGAGCATACACGAAACCAGATGAATAAAACACGGATCATCCCCTTTGAGCAAACCACAGCATTATGCAAAAACTCGTGATCCGTATTAACGCGATCGTCTTAACTAATTGCTTGAAGATGCAATGACCAAACGATCATGCCTTCAGAATTACTCTATCAGGTGCTATGTTCAGTAACACTGTGGTTTGAATGAGTCAGATTGATGTTCTATTCCTGAAAACTGTGGTTAGCAACAAAACGTTCATGAATGATTTAACACTTATAGGAAAGTTATGTATCAATTAAACGATACTTTGATTTAATTGTGTCCAAAAATGGGGATACATTTCACGAGCATCCATTCTGTTGCAATTGAACTGATTACATTTTGTATTCTATTGATAATGGCTCTGCAAGTAGACCCACCCACATACGGGATCGTATATTGTGAGTAACTTGACTGATTGTGACTCGTTGTACAATCTCTTCAAGTTAGTCACAGTCCTTCAGAAATTGGCATCGGGAAAGCTTGAAGTCGATGGAATTCGGAAAATGTGGTTGATTGATGACAACTGTTGCTGCTGAATTTGGATATTCTGCCAGGTCAATCTTACCTTTACATCATAACTCATGTTCATTCTGTGTTGTTTTTATGTCCACCAGTATATACTGGGGGACATATTGTTTTTGCCCTGTCTGTTGGTCTGTTGGTCTGTCTGTTGGTCTGTTGGTCTGTTTGCGCCAACTTTAACATTGGCCATAACTTTTTCAATATTGAAGATAGCAACTTGATATTTGGCATGCATGTGTATCTCATGGAGCTGCACATTTTGAGTGGTGAAAGGTCAAGGTCAAGGTCATCCTTCAAGGTCAAAGGTCAAATTTATGGGTCAAAATCGCTCAAAAGTGGACATAGTGTTTCACAAACACATCTTGTTCTTCATAAAATAGACTCTTACAAAAAGGGATGACGTAAGTCTATCATTAAACAAACGCTGAGCGTCATTGACATTATTATGTTATTCATCAGGATTTTAATGCCATTGAACAGTTGCAAGATATTTCACTCCAATTAATGTAAATACTCTGTTTAAGTGATACAGCTTTTAAAGTGGCACTAGTATATACTTTACTAGTAAAACGTATTGTAATTAATGTAAATACTCTGCGTAAGGGATACAGCTCTTAAAGTGGCACTAGTATATAATATACTAGTAAAACGTATTGTAATTAATGTAAATACTCTGTGTAAGTGTTACAGTTGTTAAAGTGGCACTAGTATATACTATACTAGTAAAACGTATTGTAATTAATGTAAATACTCTGCGTAAGTGATACAGGTCTTAAAGTGGCACTAGTATATAATATACTAGTAAAACGTATTGTAATTAATGTAAATACTATGCGTAAGTGTTACAGTTATTAAAGTGGCGCTAGTATATACCATACTAGTAAAAGTATAAACATGTTTCCACATTCTTTCTATTAATTATTTGTACGTTATGCTTCCGAAAAATGTCATCTAATGGCCGTTAGGTTTGTATGCGATAAGCAAAATAAGTACGTTCAATGTGATTTCCTAGTTACAGTTTGTCTTGTGAAGTGGGGTGCGCGACTCGAGATGACCAAAAAGAGTTCGTTGCAACTCGCTGAAAGGTTGATATGTAAGGCATAAACTCAAAAATTAAATTCATGTATTCTCTTAATAAATACTACTAAGTGGTTGAATCAATAACGATGTAAACATATGTTACTGAAAGAGAAAAAGATACACAGGAAGATTATAGCAGGTGTCTTACTAGTCAGCTTGCATAGTAACTTTTCATGTAATTGACATCTGTCAGAGAGTATTCCATAGAGACAATTGTGGTAACACATTTTATTAATAAATAAGTGCATGCTTAATTTATTTAGTACGTTTATTTCATCCGTAAGTAAAACGAATGCTGTCAAAGTAGATGTATCGTGTTTATCGTAAGTCATGTTAACATATTCGAGAGCCGTATCATAAAGTGAATAAACACCAACCATAAATATTTAAATTAAATATCCAAGCAATTGAACACTGAATTTAATCCTTTACTTTACTCATTACCACTATTTATATAAAACATAATTGATATATTAAATCAGAAGTACATACGAAACGTGTGAATAGGATTCTCATATTCAGGATTATGTTTGCGCAAATTGAATTAACTTTTTGCACACTTATATCACATTATTATATTTATACCTTATATGTGTAAATGCAAAAAAAAGTTCAAAGTGTCTTATTTTATAAAAAAAACTTTGATATGAGTGGAAAATGCAGATTCACGAAATACATTAACTACAATGTGTGGAATAATGTTGTATTATGAAAAGTGGTATTTCTTTGATAATAAAACATGCAGACGTAGCTTCGTTCCCACGGATTTTCTTAAGGCTTACCTGTCCCAAGGCGAATGCAATTAATGTACTGTAAGTATGCAGCAATCTCTGATAAATTACAACGTCTACTATTTTTCCAACTTCAAAAAAGCATCAGTTGCTTTTTTTTCAATATATAGATGGAATTTGTTTGTGTTCGTGGTTATACCGAGCAATAATTTCTTACTAAAGGGATATTTATTTTCAAGAGCGCTTGCGCGACTGAAAATATGAAAAATGTCATGTCACTGACTACCTAAGAAAGAAATGGAACACGTCCCAGGGGCACATGGTTTATATATCATTACTCATTTTCATCTGTTGTAAAACCACATGGACAAGAAGAGTAATATTTTCTCTAGAAAGTTTATTCAAATCTTGCATATGTGGTCAAAACATGTCACATTTGGCCCACTTTTTTGGAGCCGATGTCCCGGGTGCCGTTTGTCCTACAATCCAGTTGTCTTCCACGAAGATATAGCAGAACCGCTGACACATGACCGTAGCGTCCCATATCTCCCTTTGTTGATGTGAAAACCAGATGTCAGCCGCTGTCTGTCAGCCGATCGGAGGTTTATCAGCCTTGGGTAGAATACCAATATGTTACTGGCGGCGCGTATTGACAGCCATGTAGATATACACGATTAATTAAAATGTAAATCAGAGGTCTAATTGAGGCTAGGAAGTACTATTATTGTGATATGGTTGTTTGTAGGGTGCCAGAACTTGATGTTTACCGTAATAATAATTGAATAGTTAAATAATAATTCAAGTTTTATCATAAATGTTTTTTCCTATAATGATATAAGCACGAATGTTTTAGACCGCAAATATAGTATTATCATTGCAATTTAAATGAATACAAAAACCTTCACAAAACTAAAACAATTTCAAAATATTCCATGGTTTCCTTTTGCAAACGTTTTATTTTAATTTAATCCAATGTAAATGACGATCTTTCACAGACGTCATGGTATTTGAAGCCATATGAAGTTCAAGAAATTATTTCTACGTCTATAATTACGATCCTTTATATCCTCTTCTCCTTCATTTGGAGGAATCATGAAAGCCAAAAAAAATGTTCGAAAATTGTCTTTTTTCAATCTGTGAACATGTCCTTCCAATATCGCGTTAGAACTTTCGTTATATATAGCAATATCATTCTTTAAGACGTTTTATCTGACTTTCCGTGCCATATGTTACAATTAATGATCAGACACTTGGTTTGATCATGATCATGTTTATTACATCAAGTTTCGTATCCAAGTGGTTATTATTTTATACCACCTAGCTGGTACGTCAATCCATTTGATTTCTTAATCAGTTTTAATTTTCTTTTAAGTGCTTCTCATTCAAAATTTAGTTTTATGGGAAGAGCAGATGTTTGCATAATCATTTTACACTGGAATATCTGTTCACAAATCACGATTACGTGTCAACAATGTGACGATATTGTCACCTAATCTGAACGGAATAATCTTTATTTACCACTACGTTTCCAAAACCAACACTCATTAAGATACTCGATAGCATATTTACTTGTTGCGCTGCTTTTTGAGAAGGTAAATTGCATCATTCCACCAACATTTCAATTTATTCTAGATAGTACTGCTTTGTCAAGATACTATCATACGTTATTTGATAGTTCGTGTTTTTATGTCGCTATTCTATTGCTGACAATATCCTGTTAACACGAGGCTACGATCAACAAAATCTTGGAATATAAGTCAGGCGTTAAAACATAATTGAGGACAATATATGTATGATCTTGCCCCATGTTTCTGTGTTTATATTTGATCAACAAAGGCATACGTGATTGCAAATTTTATAAATTTCATGAGCCAGACAATACAAATTGCGATCTGATTCTTCAAAAAACAAATAATTAAACAATCCTTAAATCAAAGCGTAAGTTTTCGTTACAAATACATATTAAAATAATATGAAGACCCCCTTAACTTGTTATTATTTTTTTTATATTTCGTTTATAAGCAGAATTAATACAAGTCAGGTGTCCATACGATTTTATTTGCTTAGCTATTATTGTTTTATTGATTTAAGAGCTATACGTGTGTCTACAATATTGTTTTATTAAACCAACTTACAGGTATATTGCAGCGGGGGTCATTCGTTTTCACACAATTCAAACATTATTCCTTTTTCAAAATAATGTATAAGCCTATGATTGAATTTTAAGAAAAGGAACAATTTCAATAGGCGAACAATATTATTGATTTACGTCCACATAATGAAAACAACCTGTGTTCCTTATATCATTTACTTAATCAAAATGAGTTTTCCCACGACTAAATACAAAAGAAGTTAAGAATATTTACTTATTGGAATGTCTTTGACAGATGTCTATATTTTAGAGTTATACTGCAAAGTATTTGCATCATTAATATGTGTCTTTGATGCTTGGACTCATCTTTAAAAACGATATAGTGTGCCAATTTCAAACCCAAATGAATGAATGTTTTATTTGTAAGGTGCATTCTAATAAAGACGATATTGCGCAAACTATTACCTAATTTAACAGAGGCGCGAGCGATGGTTCTTTAACATCAACTGCATCAGACGAAATCCTAAATGTCAAACACAGATAAGTTTATTTAGAGTATCCGTAGGAAAACTTAGTTATTAATTGTGAATTATACACATAAAGGATATGACACGATTGTCATTTCATTTCATGTTATTTTATTAAACGAGTTCATGAAGTTTGTTTGAAATCAAGTATTTTATTAGGCATTCGTAACAATGTATTGTTTTAACAAATTAATATAGCTCCACAAAGGGATTCTATGACAAAAGCTTGTAACGTCCGATTGCAAGACTTGACGAATTTAATTAAATGATTTTACTTGTTTGGATATTAAAAAATATCTTGGTTGGACTAAGGGTGTGTGTAGTAATTGGAGTAGTTCTGACAACAGTTATTTATTGGATTTGGAAACATTTGTTAAAAGTTGTTCAATTGCTGAATCAGTTGTTTGTTACAATAATGCCTTCTGTTGGGTGCAAAAGGTTCATGTCATCGTAAATATGAAAAATAATGCTTATGGTCACAAAAGCTTCAAAAGAATTAGTACACACAAATGTATATATATGTCTTGTATATGAAAAAAGGAACAATAAAACGCGTGTAGTTGAAATGAAAATACAGTAAATACATTATATTTTACAATAACTCGTAAGCATGTCAATAAAATTGTAAACAATGTAATTTTTTCTTTATAAAAAATACTCGTGCTCGTTCACCAAATAAACAAACGAAAACGGTCTTAATAAATAGAATTTATACAATTGAAACTGATATTTACATTGAGCAATGCGCTATAATGCACCATAATACACAAGTCGCACAGAAATATTGTTAAAAATAAACAATGACGAAGTATTCATTTATCAGAGATTCAAATCGTCATAAAAGCATATTCCACAGGAGTACGTCAAATTTTGTAATATATATGAATATGCAATATTGTTAATAGAGCAACTGTGAAACACATACTCAGACAGTTCCACTTCAATAATGCAAGTTAACATAGATGTTTAGAACGGTTATTTACATACGGCTTTCTATGTTACCTCATCAGAACACACTACCTTTGAAGAACGATTTGCCATGTGTTCACAGGAACTGCAACAATAAACATTCGGCATGTCAATTTGTTGGTAAGAGTGCGTTGTGTTTTATGTTAGAACGATTGATGTATACGATGTAGGATAGGCGCATGATGTTCAATGTCACATTGGCGTTACATGCATTTTGACAGCAAAACAATAAATGTTTTTATTTTGTTGACATCATTTGCTTGTTTTTTTACAATATATGTTTCACTTACATAGTTTCTAATTGCGCGCGCACACGCGCAGACACACGCACACAATTACAGCCCGCACATTGACCATCATTGGTAACTACAGTAAATAAATCTGAAACTCAAGTTGAATTAGCTGGAGATACTTTTTCCGATTACTATGAGGTCCTTCATTTATGGTCCGATACCAAATACTCAAACAATTAGAAATGGGGCACAAAACACACACAAAAAGAAATGAACACATGCATACAATTATTGTCACCGCCTTAGAACGATCAATGCAAAACATAGATTTGGTGTGGGACTGGGTGTCAATAGGGTGGGACTAAACCGGTTTTGGCTATCCAAACATCGCAATTAGCCGTATTAATTCACATAACATAATAACATGTGTACCAGTGTGGAACAACCGGAACATCCACTGGAAAACAAAGATCAGGCTCTTTAATACTAATGTCAAGACAGTCCTCCTTTATGGCGCTGAAACCTGGAAAAGGACCTGACGCCTGGACCAGAGTCTGCAAGTATTCATTAACAAATGTCTCAGGCAGATCCTAATGATAAGATGGCCAGAGAAGATTTCAAACCAGGACCTATGGGCAAGAACAGGGCAGCAACCGGTAACGATCTCAATACTACAGAAGAAGTGGAGATGGATCGGACACACGCTGCGAAGAACCCAGCCCAACATAACAAGGCAAGCCCTGGATTGGAACCCTCAAGGACAAAGAAGAAGAGGTAGGCCTACAAACTCCTGGCGCAGAACACTGGACATTGAGCTTCGCAAGATAAAGATGTCATGGGGAGAAGCGAAAGCCCGGGCCATGGACCGAACCAGATGGAGAGCTGTGGTAAAGGCCCTATGCTCCGAACGGGGCGAAGAGGAATAAGTAAGTAAGTAAGTAATAACATGTGTAAATAATTATTTATTTTACCTCACAGCTCCACACTGGAATCAACATTGTTCTTTAATCCATGAATAATTCTCAAACTCAATTCTGTTTTGAATTTAAGATTATTGCCATGTTACAGAATTTGTTTACAGAAATGTTAAACCTATAAAATAACCAAACATAAAATAAAGCTCTAACACTAATATAGGCTTTCTAAAGTAAATATGTCTTTTATTCAATTTTTCAATATAATAGTACATGTGTTGTGTTAACTATATTTTCAAGAAATTAAAACTATTATTTATCCCATCGTTATGCAAGATGCATGAAATTTTGATGTAGATAATTGACAAACTCAGTTGGCGAAAACTGTTCTTGTAAGCACTGATCGATCAGACACCGAACATTACTCATCCCAATGCCGTTACCGTGATTACACGAGTCACCCAATAAAATGAGACAACGATGATCATGCCCATTGATCGGTGTCATCGTAAATCATAGAACTGGTGAAAACAAAAATAATATAGAACTTCCTTTGCAAGTGTTTATACTGAACCCTGAGTTTAACTCGTTGGTGATTCTTCTTTCATGATCGGTTAAAGTTGCGTTTTTTTTTTTTACTTTTAACCCGATTTTGTTGGTGCTTTTGCTGACACTTGCATCAGAAATAAGTATTCGAGTGAACGAAAGAGATATTTTTGTTATTTGTTCGTTATTTGATTTTGTAAAACTGCAAACTTGGCAAAATAGGACAACACTAACCAAACAAACGGTCGTTTGTTAAAATTAAATCCTTGAGTTTATTGTTAGGTATACAAAATGTGATCGTCATGTTATAGATCACAATTTATTGCCTCATAAAGCTTTCGTGTATGCATGAGAGAACAGGTAAATAGTCGATATCGTTTATGATAATCGCAAAACACGATGCATTTCTTCGCCTTAATATTTTATTGATTGTGCAGTGGTTTACGCATTCCCACGCTTACACGCGATTCTCAATCCATATGTTTTGTTATCAAAAATATAATTATTTTCTGCACAAATCCAAGATTAATGGACTTATGTATTAATATAAGCATCACATCGCGCTGATGTTAAACTGTGAATAACATTCCAAATAACAACATTTACACAAAAATGTCAAAATGTCGAAATGTTGATACATCCACTTGTTTTGGCAAACCGCTGCGATACTCTGACAAATTCAATGAAAACTTAATGAAACTAGAGTTGCATCATGTCCCCTTTACGATATTTTTTTAAATGTCTTATTGTTCAACAATTACATACAGAACGTTAAGAGCATAAACGAAACTAGATGAATAAAACATGCATCATCACCTTTAAGCAAACCACAGCATTATGCAAAAACTCGTGATCCGTATTAACGCGATAGTCTTAACTAATTGCTTGAAGATGCAATGATCAAACGATCATACCTTCAGAGTTACTGTATCAGGTGTTATGTTCAGTAACACTTTGGTTTGCATGAGTCGGATTGATGTTCTATTCCTGAAAACTGTGGTTAGCAACAGAACGTTCATGAATGATTTAACACTTATAGTAAATGTATGTATCAATTAAACGATGCGGTGATTTGATTGTGTCCGAAAATGAGGATACGTATTACAAGCATCCACTCTGTTGCAATTGAACTGATAAAATTTTCTATTCTTTTGAAAATGTCTCGGCACGCAGACCCAGCCGCATACGGGATCGTATACTGTGAATAACATAAACAATTGATGTATCGTTGTTGAATTTCTTCAAATGAGTAACAGTCCTTCAGATTTTTGCATCGGTAAAGCTTGTAGTGGATCTAAAATGAGGTTGATTGATGACATCTGTTGCTGTTGAGTTTGGCTATTCTACCAGGTCCATCTTACCATTACATCATTTCTCATGCTCTTTCTGTGTTTTTCTTCATACAATAGACTCTTTCAAAGGGGATGATGTAAGTCTATCATTTAAAAAACGCTCATCGTCTTTGACGTGTTTCTTTCTGTTAGTCATCGTAATTTAAATGCCATTGAACATTTGCAATGTATTTCACTTCAATTAATAAATTAAATACTCTGCATAAGTACTATAGCTCTTAAATTGGTATAAACATGTTTCCACATTTTTTCAATTAATAACTTGTACGTTATTCTTCCGAAAAGTGCATTCTTATGGCCGCTTGGTTTGTAGGCGATTAGCAAAATAAGCACGTTCAAAGTATTTTCCTTGTTTCAGTGTTTCTTGTGAAGTGGGGTACGCGACTCGAGATGACCAAAATGGGTTCTTTGCAACACCCTAAAAGTTTGATTTGCGATGCATAAACTCCAGGCTTAAGATCATGTATTTTCTAAATAAAAATTGCTTAGTGGGGGAATCAATAACTTTGTAAACATATGTTACGGAAAGCGAAAACGAATCGCAGAAGATTATTACAGGTTTCTTCATAAGTTAGCTTGCGGCTTTGGTAGCATCAAAACTTTAACATATAATGTATATCTGCCGGAGAGTATTCCACACAAAAATAGTGGGGACCCATTGTATTAATAGATTAGCAAGTACATGCTTAATTTATTAAGAAAGTTTAATCTAGAAGTAAGTTAGACGAAAGCTGTAAAATAGTTAATACATCGCGTTAACCGTAACTCATGTTAAGTTATCAGAGAGCCTTCTTCTATGCTAAGGCGAATATATAGTGAATAATCGCAAACCATGAATATAAATTACGTATAGACTTATTGGGACACTTTATTGCATCGCTTCTTCAAATCATTACAGATATAAATATACACAACAAAACATGATATGTTAAATCAGAAGTACATCTGAAACATGTGAAAAGTATTCTCATATTCACGATTTTGGTTGCGTAAATTAAATTAACTTTTTACACATTAATGAAACATTATTGTATCTATACTTCATATGTGTAAACGCAAACAAAAGAGTTCAAAGTGTCGTATTATATAAATAATGAGTAGAACATGCAGATTCACGAAATACAATTACTACAATGTGTGGAACGAGGTTTAATGATGAAAAGTAGTATTTCTGTGAAAATAAAACATGCAGACGGAGCTTCGTTCCCACGGATTTTCTTTATTCTTACCTGTCCCAATGTGAATGAAATTAATGTTATGTAAGTGTGCTACAATCTCTGATAAATTACAACGTACACCTTTTTCCCACTACAAAAAAATCATCAGTTGCTTTTTTCAATATATGGATGGAATTTGTTTGTGTTCGGGGTTATACCGAGCAATCATTTCCCAGTAAAGGGGATAACTGATATTTTCAAGAGCGCGTGCGCGACTGAAAATATGAAAAATGTCATGCCCCACTTACTACCTAAAAAAATGGACAAGTCCCAGGAGTCAAATGGTTTATATATCATTACTCATTTTCTTCTGTGAAATCACAAGGACAAGAAGAGTAATATTTTCTTTCGTAAAATCGTAAAGTGGTTCTCTAGAAAGTGTTTTTCAAATTATGCATATGTGGTCAAAACTGGCCACATTTGGCCCACTTTTTTAGTTTCATCTTTTCTTGGGAGAGTGTTCATGTGAGTTATCAGTTACGGTCGTGACAATGAACGAAATAAAAAACGCGTTATGCAAGAATCGAAGTAGCAGCAAAGTAACGCAATAATCAATTTGATATCGGACAGAAACAGTCGACTGCAGCAATTTAGTTGTCCTCCAGCGAAATGATTATCTTCAACAATATAAACACAAAGAAATAGCAGAGCCGCTGACACGAGACCGTAGCGTCCCATATCTCACTTTGAAGTGTGAAAACCAGATGTCAGCCGCTGTCTGTCAGCCGATCGGAGGCTTATCAGCCTTTGGTACAATACCAATATGTTACTGGCGGCGTGTATTGACAGGCATGTAGATATACCCGATTTATAAAATATAATTAAGGGGTCAAATTGGGGCTAGCAAGTGCTACTATTGTGGTCTGGCTGTATGTAGTGTACACGACTTTGATGTTTACCGTAATATTTTAATAATTTTATAATTCAAGTTTTAGCATAAATGTGTTTTCTTTAATAATATAAGCACCAATGTTTTACACCTCAAATATAGTATTACCATCGCAATTCTAATACATAAAAAATAAACTTCACAAAACCATAAACCTTTCTAATTATTGCATGGTTTTGTTTTGCAAACGTTTTATTTTGATTTTAGGCAAGTCAAATGATGATCTCTCACATATCTCATGATATTTGTAGCATATGCAGTTCAACTAATTATTTATACGTTATGAATAACGATCCTTAACATTAATTTCTCGTTTATTTGGAGGAATCATGAAAGCCAAACAAATGTTGAAAAATTGTCTTTTCGTCAATCTATGAACATGTCCTTCCAATATCGCGTTAGAACTTTCGTGATATTTAGCAATAGCATTCTTTAAGCCGTTTTATCTGAATTTCCGTGTCATATTTTAGTATAAATGATCAGACATTTGGTTTGATAAAGATCATATTTATTGAATCAAATTTCGTACCCAGGTGTTTATAATTTTATACCACCTATCTGGTACTGCAATTCATTGAATTTCTTAATCAGTTTCAATTTTCTGTTAAGTGCTTCTCATTCAAAATTAAGTTTTATGGGAAGAGCAGATGTTTGCGTTATTATTTTACACCGGTATATCTGTTCACAAATCGCGGTTTTCTGCCAACAAAGTTACGATATTGTCACCTTATCTGAGCGGAATTATCTTTATTTACCACTACATTTCCACAACCATCACTCATTTAGATACTCAATAGCATATAAACTTGTTGCGCCGCTTTATGATACGGTATTTATTGCATTATTTCACCCACATTTCAATTTATTCTCGATATTACTGCTTTGTTAAGATACTATCAAACGTTATTTGATAGTTCGTGATTTTATGTCAGTTTATTATTGCTGACAATATACTGTTAACACGGGGCTACTATCAACAAACAAAATCTTGGAATATAAGCATTAGTCCGAGAAAAAGCGTAACATTGAAATTGCAAACAATGTAATGATGTTCTTGCCCTGTGTTTCTGTGTTTATTTGTTATCAACAAAATAATACTAAATTTAATTTAATTACATGAGCCAGGAAATACAAATTGCAAATGTACTCTTCAAATCACAAATACTTAAACAATCCATAAAAGAATTGAAGCGTAAGTTCTCGTAACAAGTGCATATTTAAATAAGATGAAGACCGTTTTTTTACCATTAAACATCTTAATATCATTTGTCTTTAAGAATAATAAATACAAGTTAGGTGTCCATAAGAATTAATTGCTTGGTTATTATTGTTTTATTGTTTTAAGAGCTACACGTGTCTCTACAATATCGTTTAATAAAACCAACTTACACGTATAGTGCAGTGGGAGTCATTCGTTCTCACACACCTCAACAATTATTTGTTTTAAATAATGTTTACGCGTATGATTGAATTTGAAAAAAAATGAACAAGTGCAATATGCAATATCTGCGAAAAATATTTTTGATTTATGTCCACATTATGAAAACAACTTGCGTTCCTTATATCATTTTACTTAATCAAAATGAGTTTTCCCACGCGAGGCGTTGTGGGTTGTAATGATAAAGACTAAATACACAAGTAGTAAAGACTATTTACATCTTGGAATGCCTTTGACGTATGCCTATATTGTCGAGTTATAATACAACGTTTTTTTGCAGCAATGCTATTTGTCTTTGATTATTATACTCCTCTTCAAAAACGATATATTGTGCCAATTTCAAAGCTTAATTAATGAATGTCTTAATTTGTCAGGTGCATCCCAATAAAGACGCTATTGTGCAAACTATTACCAATTTCAAAAGAAGTGCGGGAGATATTTCTTTCTTCTATAACATTAACTGAATACGACGTAATCATTAATGTCAAACCAAGCTAAGTTTATTTAGAGTATCCGTAGGAACAAAAACTTAGGAAATAAGTGTGCATAATACATGTATACATATAGGATATAACACGATTGTCATGTATACCATTTTATGTTATCAAGCGAGTTCACGAATTTTGTAAGAACGCTAGTCTTTGATAAGGTTGTCAATGATTCTTTACAATGTATTGCTTTGACATATTACTATTGCACCATAAAGGGATGCTATGACAAAAAATAGCAACGTCCAATTGCAAGACGTAACCTATTCAATTAAATTGAAATTACTTTGATGATTATTTTGAGCTCACGAACATAATTGTCATATTGAGCAGAGTTCAGTACCCTTATAACTCACATTTTGTAATTAGTTTAATTATGGTGTTACAGTAAATATGCAGTGCGTTGTTTTACCTGAATGCATGCGATATTTAATGCCTTGTCTGGTATATATGACTGTTTGACAACCACAGCCACATTTGGAACGAACGTTAACAGTCAGAACAGTTTCCCACACTTGTTATGCCACGAATTTATCTGTATGTGGATTATCATTATTGTTAAATAACAATATATCAGCATGGTATTCGTTTCAAACTTGTGAATTAAGTCTATTATCACCTGTATTGATGTCTTTAGAGTTCGCCTCTGAGCGATTATACCTACCTCTGAATAGGACGTAACAATTAATAATTCAGCCTACAAACCTATTCATGATAATGGAGGTAATTTAGGTTATATACCTACCACAGTACAGATTATTGGTGCACACGTTTGATCTCCATCCGGTTCAATTCGTTCAATCAAAGACTATACTTATAATAAGTTTAAAAACTGAAAGGTTTTTGCTGAGTTTGGTTAAGGGCGTTTGTAGTCATCGGAGTAGTTCTGTCGATCGTTTTTATTGGATTGGGAAAAGTTGTTAAATTGCTGAAACATTTGTTTGTTACAATCATGACTTCTAAAAAATGCCAAAAGTTCATGTCGCCAATATTAAAAATTAACGCTTATGTAATATATATATACCATAAGCGTATAAGCGTAACATTATATATANTTCATGAAAAAAGGAACAATACAACGCGTTTACTGTAGTTGAGATGAAGATAAAGAAATAACATTAAATTTGACAATTACTCATACGCATGTCTATAAAACTGTTAACACTGTTATGTTTCCTTTAAAAACAGTGCTCTTTCATGAAATAAACCGACGAAAAAGGTTTGTTAAAAAAGAATTTATTCAATTGAAACTGAAATTTACATTAAGCAATGCACCATTATGCACCATCATACAAACGTCGCACAAACATATGTAAAAAAAAATCAATGACGAAGTATTCATTTATCAGAGATTCAAATCGCAATACAAGTATATTTTATCGGCGCACGACATATTTTGCAATATATATTTATGAATATGCAATATTGTTAGTTCATTGAGCAACTGAGAAACACATACTCAGACAGTTCCACTTGAATAATGCAAGTTAACATAATGGTGAACACGCTCTTTCTTGGTAACGGTTATTTACATACGTCTTTCTCTGTTACCTCATCAGAACACAATACTTTTGAAGAACGATTTGCCATATGCTGACAGGAGCTACAACAATAAACATTGGGGTTTGTCAATTTAACGGTAAGAGTGCGCTGTGTGTTAGATCGAGTGATGTTCACGATCCAGAATAGGCGCATGATGTTCAAGGTCACGATGTCATTACATGCATGTTAAATGCAAAACGATACATTTTTATTTTGTTGACATCATTTACATGTGTTTGTACAATATATTTTTCACTTACATAGTTTCTGAATGAGCGCGCGCACACACTCGCACACATACACACACAAACGCACACACACATACACTTACAACCCGAACATTGACCATCATTGGTAACTACAATAAATAAATCTGAAACTCCAATTGCATCAGCTGGAGATACATGTAATCATCACTGCAAGGGCCTTTATTTATTGTCCAATACAAAAACTCAATCAATTAGCCGACGGTAAAAAAACCGACAAACAAAAGGGTAAATGCATTATATTATTGTCATACCCTTTAGAATGATCAATGCAAAAAAAATAGATTTGGTGGAGGAAGGGGTCGATGGGTGGTTTGAATCGGTGTGGGCTATCAAAACCTCGTAATTAGCCTATATTTATTCACAGAACACAATTATAAAGTTATGTATTATAAATTTAACTCAAAACATCACAATGCAAACAACATTTTATTTTATTCAACAAATAATTCTCAAACTTAATTTTGTTATAAATTTAAGATTACTGCGATACTACGGAATGTGTTTCTATAAGTTACAGAAATAAAAAACCTATCAAAAATATAGCATAAGAGTACATTTTTGTGTAACCTATTTTTATCAAGAAATTAATAACATTGTTCATCCTATCGTAACGCCAGATGCATGCAATTCTGATGTAGACAATTGACAAACGCAGTTGGCGAAAACTGTTCTTGTAAGCACTGATCTATCAGACATCGAACATTACTCACTAATGCCGTAACCGTGATTGCATGAGTCACCCAATGAGGTAACGATGATCATGCTCATTGATCGGTGTTAGTTTTAATCATAGTACTGGTGATATATAATATGGAACTTCCTTTGCAATTTGTTTTTACTGAAATCTGAGTTTACCTCGTTGGTCAGTCTACTTTCATGATCTGTTAAAGCAGCGGTTTTTTTAATTTAAACCCTGTATTTGCTGGCTGTTGTTGCGTCATAAATAATAATTGGAGTGTACGAAAACATATTTTGGTTATTTGTATTTGTAAAACAGCAAACTTGGAAAAAAACAGGACAACACAAACTAACCAAACGGTCGTTTGTTAATATTATAACCTTGAGTTTATTGTTCGGTATATAAATGTAATAGTCATGTTATAGATCACAATTTATTGCATCATAAATCTTTCGCGTATGCGTGAGAGAACAGGTAAATAATCGTTATCTTTTAATATAATCGCAATACACGCTGCATGTCATCGCCTTAATCCCTTATTGATTGTGCAGTGGTTCACGCATTCCCACGCTTAGACGTGCTTCTCAATCCATGTGTTTTGTTACCAAAAAAAAAATTATTATCTTCACAAATCCAATATTAATGGACTTCTGTATTAATATAAGCTTCACATCGCGCTGTTGTTAAAATGTTAATAACATAACAAATAACAACATTTACACAATACAAGAAAAAAACGTGTATTTTTTCCGAAAAAAAACAAGCAAATTTATTACGCTTCGCATGTGTCAGACTACTTAGACTACATAATCATAGCGTGCAAGTTATATAAATTAACGCAAACATTTATAGTATTGGCATAAAGAACATGTCGTCATCATAGTGCGATTGGTGAAAGTGAAAATCATTTCTGAGAAAGTAGGGTATCTGATGTAGATACATGGCAAATGTAGCTGCGGTTGCTTTTTATTACCCTAATGATGCATTTTTCTCAAGAACCATTACTCAGAGGAATACGGATTGCAAATTGTTCACCTGAGCCAGATTGAATACAGATTGGACATTGCTCACCTGAGCTAGATTGAATACAGATTGTACATTACTCAACTGAGCCAGATGTACATGGGTAAGAGAATATATTACCTTTGAGAAATCATTACATTCTAAACATTTACTTTGACTGTACAAACAAATATTTATAAATGTTGCTCTCATGCACTGCACTCAGTTTTCAATCATANTAATTATAGAATAACAGAGTAGAAAATAAAAGAAATAGTTAGAAATTACTCAGAGACTTATTGTGTTTCTATCATTCAGAGACTTGTGCGTTCATATAAGACATATTAAGTACATTGACAATCCGCTACGTCACACTAGATTGAACACAGATTGTACATTACTCAACTGAGCCAGATGTACATGGGTAAGAGAATATAATACCTTTGAGAAATCATTACATTCTAAACATTTGCTTTGACCGTACAAACAAATATTTATGAATGTTGCTCTCATGCACTGCACTCAGTTTTAAATAATATTGTATTTAAATAATTTGTGGTTAAATTTGGTCAAGATAAAAAGAATCAACTGAGTTAATGAATGGTAGTATAAATCACTTGAAACAAAACAATGGAACGTGTTTGATTACATTTGTTTGACAAAACATATTTGTATCATAACTGTACTTCTATGTTTGGGCGAAACAAATGCTCACACATATTTTGTGCAGTTAATAATTTGGCTTTAAAGTCATTCATGAATAAAGCGAAGTTTTCAAGGAGCAGACGCAGGTTCATTTAATATTAAAGTAACGTTCGAGCCGAAAATTCCATGAGGCTCCCATCCATCTTAATGGATTGACGGTATTAAAAAATATGACATTATCGTAATGAATTTTCGACAACGTTACATGGTTTTTATCATCAATGCGAGAAACTTGGTACAAAAGTGCTGCAAACAAGGCCGAAATGGTGTAGTGGATATGGTGTCCGCTTTGCGATCTCTGACTCGATCCCCTCTCAAGGAACGTTTTTAAGATCTTTCCAATGCCATCAAGTTCTCACAGAGAACAGACTCGATGGTGTTTCTATAAGCCCAGAGCAAAAATAATAAGGTTGAAACTAAACGAAATTAATACATAAAAAGAAGCAATATTCCAGGTGTTTATTGAAGATTCAGTCAGGTATGAGCTATGATTGAGATTGTGTTTAAATGCAGCCACCATAAGTATTGATTATATCGTACTATTAACACTGTTATTCTCAAGGTCAGTCGTTTTCTGTTTGCATCGAGGTTTATTTCCTTTCATAATTTCACAGACACCCATGCATTATTGAAGTAAATCAAATATTACAGAAAGCAAATTATTTTATTTTATATAAGGTAGATTAAGAGCATAATAACGTATTTTTAACAGATGTAATCAATGAAACAATATCGAACAATATGGGAAAGTTGGATGTTAAAACCCTGTGTGTCACATGTAATATGTTTACCTCCAACATTACATGATTGTTGTTCACGTACAATTTATTTTCCGTGATATTCATCAATGACTGGAGTAAAATTGAGTTATTGAAGTATGTAATTGTAAACAGGCTTGTTTGATGGAATAAAGTGAGTGAACCATTAAATTGTAAACAAGCTTGTTTGACGGAAATTGGTGATTCAACCATTTAATTGTAAACTGGCTTGTTTGATAAAAACAAATGAGTGGTTGAACCATTCAATTTAAAACTGGCTTGTTTGATGGAAATGAGTGGTTGAACCATTTGATTGTAAACTGGCTTGTTTAATTGAAATGATTGATTCAACCATTTGATTGTCAACTGGCTTGTTTGATGGAACTGAGTGATTCAACCATTTAATTCTAAACTGTCTTGTTTGATGGAAATCATCGATAGAGCCATTTGATTGTAAACTTGTTTGTTTGATTGAAATGAGTGGTTGAACCATTTAATAGTTAACTGGCTTGTTTGATGGAATAAAGTGGTTGAACTATTTGATTGTAAACTGGCTTTTTTATGAAAATGAGTGATTCAACCATTTAATTGTAAACTCGATTGTTTTATTGAAATTAGTGATTCAACAATTTAATTGTAAACTGGCTTTTTTGATGGATGATTTATAAACATGGTCACACATTTGCGTCAGGTCAACTATATTCGTAATGACTGTATTAAAATAAAATAAACGCATACGGCCAATAATGTTATTACCAGTTTTGAAACAAAATATATACCGTTCAAGTTTCCTTATCAAACATTAAATACGACATTGTGGAGCTACATAGCTGTTAAAAGACATTCTTTTTTGTAATGTAGTAAAGTGTTTTATAATTCAACTATAACAAAATATTAAAAAAGAAAGTCGTTTATTCGTGTTTAGGAAAAAACACGTTTCACGAAATATTGTTACTTTTCAACAAATGATGTTTTCTCTAAATTTAGCGTTAACAGAAATGTTATCTTTAAATACTTTCCAAACTTTGAAACAGAAGACCACATTTTGCGGTTAATTGTGTCCTTGAGTAAAAGAACAGCATCAATCCATCCAACAGGTGTATTAGTGGCACAACTTGAGTTCCGAGACATCTTACCTGGTACAGGTACGCGATTGACCCCTGTCTGGGCCAATCATTTAGCAAACTAGTGGGCTGGGATTGCCCACGCTCATTAAGTCTCTATCTGTATTTGTTTAGCCAGAAACATGCAAAGGTATGTTGATGTGCATTACGTGATTAAGAAAACAATTATATTGCACCACATGACATGCTATAGATACATGCAAAGGTATGTAGATATGCTTTACCAACTAAGATTTACTGTTCTTATGTTAATGTAAGGTAATTGTTTACCTTCCAACTGTATTAATACTGTCTAGACCATCAGATTATAACAAGTGCGTGGGATAGTTAACGTAAATATATGCACAATACATAGTTAAATACATTGAAGGCCAACATAATGTGTCAGGCCATAATATAAACTGTTATATATAAACATGCATAAAACTGTATTTGGAAACACATCGTTTTACAACATTTTAAACAATAAACCACAACAATTACTTAAATATATAAATGATGATGGATATGACGCAATCATATTTCNTATGATTGAGATTGTGTTTAAATGCAGCCGCCATAAGTATTGATTATATCGTAATATTAACACTGTAATTCTCAAGGTCAGTCGTTTTCTGTTTGCATCGAGGTTTATTTCCTTTCATAATTTCACAGACACCCATGCATTATTGAAGTAAATCAAATATTACAGAAAGCAAATTATTTTATTTTATATAAGGTAGATTAAGAGCATAATAACGTATTTTTAACAGATGTAATCAATGAAACAATATCGAACAATATGGGAAAGTTGGATGTTAAAACCCTGTGTGTCACATGTAATATGTTTACCTCCAACATTACATGATTGTTGTTCACGTACAATTTATTTTCCGTGATATTCATCAATGACTGGAGTAAAATTGAGTTATTGAAGTATGTAATTGTAAACAGGCTTGTTTGATGGAATAAAGTGAGTGAACCATTAAATTGTAAACAAGCTTGTTTGACGGAAATTGGTGATTCAACCATTTAATTGTAAACTGGCTTGTTTGATAAAAACAAATGAGTGGTTGAACCATTCAATTTAAAACTGGCTTGTTTGATGGAAATGAGTGGTTGAACCATTTGATTGTAAACTGGCTTGTTTAATTGAAATGATTGATTCAACCATTTGATTGTCAACTGGCTTGTTTGATGGAACTGAGTGATTCAACCATTTAATTCTAAACTGTCTTGTTTGATGGAAATCATCGATAGAGCCATTTGATTGTAAACTTGTTTGTTTGATTGAAATGAGTGGTTGAACCATTTAATAGTTAACTGGCTTGTTTGATGGAATAAAGTGGTTGAACTATTTGATTGTAAACTGGCTTTTTTATGAAAATGAGTGATTCAACCATTTAATTGTAAACTCGATTGTTTTATTGAAATTAGTGATTCAACAATTTAATTGTAAACTGGCTTTTTTGATGGATGATTTATAAACATGGTCACACATTTGCGTCAGGTCAACTATATTCGTAATGACTGTATTAAAATAAAATAAACGCATACGGCCAATAATGTTATTACCAGTTTTGAAACAAAATATATACCGTTCAAGTTTCCTTATCAAACATTAAATACGACATTGTGGAGCTACATAGCTGTTAAAAGACATTCTTTTTTGTAATGTAGTAAAGTGTTTTATAATTCAACTATAACAAAATATTAAAAAAGAAAGTCGTTTATTCGTGTTTAGGAAAAAACACGTTTCACGAAATATTGTTACTTTTCAACAAATGATGTTTTCTCTAAATTTAGCGTTAACAGAAATGTTATCTTTAAATACTTTCCAAACTTTGAAACAGAAGACCACATTTTGCGGTTAATTGTGTCCTTGAGTAAAAGAACAGCATCAATCCATCCAACAGGTGTATTAGTGGCACAACTTGAGTTCCGAGACATCTTACCTGGTACAGGTACGCGATTGACCCCTGTCTGGGCCAATCATTTAGCAAACTAGTGGGCTGGGATTGCCCACGCTCATTAAGTCTCTATCTGTATTTGTTTAGCCAGAAACATGCAAAGGTATGTTGATGTGCATTACGTGATTAAGAAAACAATTATATTGCACCACATGACATGCTATAGATACATGCAAAGGTATGTAGATATGCTTTACCAACTAAGATTTACTGTTCTTATGTTAATGTAAGGTAATTGTTTACCTTCCAACTGTATTAATACTGTCTAGACCATCAGATTATAACAAGTGCGTGGGATAGTTAACGTAAATATATGCACAATACATAGTTAAATACATTGAAGGCCAACATAATGTGTCAGGCCATAATATAAACTGTTATATATAAACATGCATAAAACTGTATTTGGAAACACATCGTTTTACAACATTTTAAACAATAAACCACAACAATTACTTAAATATATAAATGATGATGGATATGACGCAATCATATTTCTTTAAATATGGTATATGTTACACTCTTATGTTATAACAATGACAAATGTATACAACATAAATACAACAACCAGATTAAGAACTTTTCCCACGACATTGGTGAAGAAATTCCAAAATAAGGCTGGATAAGCTTGTTATTTTTTGTTACAATTTATGAAACTTTGAACTACCTTTGAACTTGATTCTTATGTAAAATTCGTGTTAATTACATGATTAGCTTTTTATTAGTATTTCAAAGGGATAAACTTATGTCATTTTAATTGCAAAGACCGTGCAAACATCTACTTTTTGCCATTGAATAATAAGTTAACGGTTTTTCAAGTTTTAATGTTCGTAGTCGTTTTGTTATTATATCTGTGTTACTTTGGAACAACATACTCGTTAACATAATTGTTAATAGTAAATATAACGTAAGCATCGATAAGAGATCTCAAGGCGCCTTATAATGTAGATAATTTAAGTTAACATGAGAAGGCTTTATCGACAGAACTGCAGATTCCCTAAATACAATAACACTAATGTGTAAAGTGATTTATTGCAAGTATCATGAACAGAAGTATCTCTTTTATTACAAAACATACAGACAAAACTTCGTTCCCACGGCAAAGTATGCGTCTTTCCTGTCGAGGGTAGAATAATTGTCGAGAAAATGTCAATAACATGATGTTTTATCACAATGCAATGACTATTATTTATAAATTCAACTCGGGATAAGCAGTTATGGATGTACCGGTAGATCTATGCAATTGAATATATACATTTACATAAAAAATATTGTTCCTAAAGAGACGGTAGTTTGTCGTTGTTTGATATCGTCATTAAAAGATATACTTAAATATTGAAATCTATTTAACAACATATATTTACAGTGGTACTCATTTTTACAATTTATGAAACTTTGAACTACCTTTGAACTTGATTCTTATATAAAATTCGTGTTAATTACACGATTAGCTTTTATTAGTATTTCAAAGGGATGAACTAATGTCATTTTTAATGAACTGATATATTACAAACGGAGTTGTGTTTTTTCTTCTTCATTGTTTCTTTCTAATAATTCATCGTTCTCAAGTATTATTAGTCATCATAATACAGTTTCCACTGATCTTGCCTGAGTCACTCTTGGCCCGTATTTACAAACGGATCTTTAGTCTTCAAAATAAAGAATAGACGGTGGTACCAAAACATACTTCAGAGTTTGAATATACAGGGTAAAAATGGTGCTTAAGTCATTAACGCATTGTTCCAGATGAAGAATAATGTATTTTTGGATGTTAACTGCCATGCTAGACATATCTTTCCAGTAGATTAAGCACATTGCTGTTGGAAGAATTTATTTTTGAAGACATAAGTCTAAGAATCGGTTGCTTAATACGGGCCGATGTGGCGTTGTGTCTGGAGCACTTATAGCGTTCACTAACACATTATTTCCTTTGCAGTTTGTAAATACTGCTACGGACATTCCATGCATTCAAAATTATATAGCATTACCATATGCGTTTGTGCCCCGAATCATAAGGCCCTCTGAATAAAGTTGAGGTACGAGTTGGGTACGTTACACCAACGTAATTTAATTTGGGTCGCGCTCTGTGAAAAGGTAGTCTAATGCATGTGCGTAAAGTGTCGTCTCAGATTAGCCTGTGCAATCCGCCCAGGCTTATCAGGGACGACACTTTCCGTTTTATTGTATTTTTCTTTTAAAGGAAGACTCTTCTTGACGAAAATCCAGTTAAGGCGGATAGTGTCGTTCCTGATTAGCCTGTGCGGACTGCACAGGCTAATCTTGAACGAAACTTTACGCACATGCATTAAACCCCCTTTTCACAGAGCGAGACTCATTTATATCATCATTGAGAGACAGACGCTATCTAATCTTTATTGTTGTGCATGCTGGGTTGTTGTTTAACGAGATGCGTATACTCCATGAGGGGTCATATCGCAGGTGTTGCGGAGTGTGCCATCATTGAGGAGTTATGCTTGCGACAGGTTTCATGTGTGATTCAGATTTGAATAGAGCCGTTCTAAGCAAACATGCCGAGGTCATTGTTTGGATTCACTTCCGCTTGAGTTATAAATTTAATAATTAAACACAACAACTTATTATTCAACTATTAATGGTTATCATGTGTAGTTAAACATAAAATGTTTATATTTGCATATTATGGTTCACCATAATATGAATATAGAAATTAACAAGATTTGTCTTTTCATACACTGTTTTATCAAACGATTTCACGAAGTTGGAAAGTTTGTCCAGCCTTTATCGAAAAATTGTTTTACTTCTTATTTGTTTACGGACGTCGTTTTATGCAATTCCTCGCAGTGGTTACCTGCCAAATAGGGATAACGGTATTCAGTGCGTAAGAAAATACAAGAAAAATCATTCCGATAACGGTATAGATTGCATTTATTAGTACAAGTACAATCTTTTCGAAAACGGTATTTACTGCATTCATAAGTACAAGTAAATAAATCCGATAACTGTATACACTACATTTACAAGTACAACATAACGGTATACCCTGCATTCAGATGTACAATATATCGGTATACACTGCATTCACAAGTACAACATATCGGTATACACTGCATTCACAAGTACAATATAACGATAGTCACTACACTTACAAACTAAAGATAACGGTATACACTGCATTCATAAGAACAAGTACAATAATTCCGATAACTCTATAAACTACATTAACAAGTACATGATAACGGTGTACACTACATTCACAGGTACAATATAACGATATACCCTACACTCACAAATACAAAATAACGGTATACACTGCAATCACAAGTTCAAGATAACGGTATACACTGCATTCACAAGCACATGATAACGGTATACACGGCATTCGCAAATACAATATAACGGTATGCACTGCATTCACAAGTTCAAGATAACGGTATACACTGCATTCACAATTTCAAGATAACGGTATACACTGCATTCACAAATACAAGATAACGGTATATACTGCATTCACAAATACAAGATAACGGTATACACTGCATTCACAAATACAAGGTAACGGATATACTGCATTCAAAAGTACAAGATAACGATATATACTGCATTCACAAATACATGATAACGGTATACACTGCATTCACAAGTACAAGGTAACGGTATACACTGTAATCACAAATACAAGGCAACGGTATACACTGCATTCACAAATACAAGGTAACGGTATACACTGCATTCACAATTACAAGATAACGGTATACACTGCATTCACAATTACAAGATAACGGTAAACACTGCATTCACAATTACAAAATAACGGTATACACTGCATTCACAAGTACAAGATAACGGTTTACACTGCATTCACAAGTAAAATATAAAGGTATGCACCGTAAAATCTTTCGAGATCTGGAAGAATCATCTGTTTCAAACTTTTTACGATTAAATGAAAATCCGTGCAATTTCCTACATAGATGGCGATCTTTTCTATACATGCTGGTCATCCGGATACTCTGATATACGGATGGCATGGGACTTCGATAACAGAGAAAAACAAACACCACTTGCGATAAGTTCCACAGGTTTTGGTAAATTTATATCCTAAACATAAGTTTTTTAGACTTGATGAAATGAACGAAATGATAGAGTTGATAAATGGTATTTCCTTTCCTGTTGCGAAGAAATAATTTCACGGAATAATTGTTTTACAAAAAATGAGAAAATTACATCGGAAAACAGCATCAAGGTGTCTGGATTTTTTTGCTACCTTAATTTACACGTATATATATCTATATATATATATATATATATAAATTAGATTTTAAATTGACCGTTCCAAGGCGGTGACCCAAGACAAAATAATTGTTTGACGTGTTCGGTATGTTTATTTAAATTCTGTTTTGCAAATTGTATACCTTCTCTTGAATATTGGGCTAAGTGTAAGATTTTTCGTGCATTGAAACCAGTTGAGCTCCAAATGAAGTATTCTAAGACGACGACATAGGTTTGATTAAAATTTATTTTTTGTGTTGTATTTCCTTGAATGATATAGGCGTTATAACATATGCATAAAACCAAACACTAGCGAACGATAACATAATTTGTCTCCGGTTTCATCTCCCCCATATTAAACAAATACGCGAAAAATAATTGTAACTCGTGTTTGATTCTTAAATATCATAAACATGACCTTTTCGTATGCTATATATTTAATATACATTGACCGTTCCAAGGCGATGCCCATATATTTATGTATTGGTGGTTGTTTATGACATGTGTTTTTTTTTGCCTTTATGATTACGCATGGCCGCCACATATAAAGGGCCTCGTTATGATAATAAGAGCTTGCTGATGCATCTGGAGTTTCACTTTGTTTATATTTAAACATGCCAGTTAGTGATGGGCATATCGGTTGAAATTTGCTAGTCGATTAATCGACATAATCGGACAGACAAACCGATACGATAATCGATTATAATCAGATAATCGGCTTGTTCTGTTATGCTGTCTTTTTTCAGTTTTTACTTTCGTATTTAATGTTGGTGAATGCCTAAATTTATTGCATATTCATAGTATTTTACATCACACTTAGTTATAATGTAATACATTCTGAATATATGCATAACAAATGGTGATATTTTGTCTACTATAAATGTTTACTTATGCCTGGTATGGAGACGTAATGTTGCATAACAACAATGGAAAGTAATAATATTTCCAATAGTTAAATTATACACACTGAAAAAAGATATAAGGTACATAAATCCTTTAATCAACAAAGTATCACAATCAATAAACAACATGACAAGAATAAGCAGGATGCTGCAGCTGGTAAATACACAATTCCATTTACAAGTTATTTCTCTACATTCTTATGCAAATGTTCGTTGGTATAACCTTGCCAACGATAAGTATCATTAGCTGATCATCTACTGCAACATTTTGGTCATTCATGTTGTGTTGTTTCTCGAATGAAAGTTTGGGCTGGACTGGCTTCTGGCTGGGTGTATTCGGCATATAAAAATATGAGTGAAAATCTCCGACCCGGCCCCTACCCAACTAGTCCAAATTGTTGACGCTCTCAAATAACAAGCTACTTTTTATATGGGTAATATTTGGAGCTCCAAAGAATTTAGCCCATATAAAAAGTATCTCTGAATTATGTGCACGTCTTATAAATAACACTACACCCCATACCCCATAACTTTTGACCCAGGGGTGAGATCAAAATACCAAATAGTGCAGGGTCGCACATATGCTCATAGCTACCATGTGTGTAAGTTTCAAGGTTCTAGTGCTAATAGTGTAGGAGGAGATAGTGGCCAGGACGGACGGACGGACAGACGGACGGACAGACGGACGGCGGAGATAACCACAATATCCCCACCTTTTTTTTAAAAAGCGTGGGGATAACAAGAGCCGAACATAATCTTATCTTTATAAATGTGCATGTTATCCCGTTATTTTACGAGACATGTATACGGCGGAGCGATTTCCCGGGTGATGCAAGCATCAAACTACCTGAGTCACTTTTTTGTAGAGAAATTAGTATAAGCATAACTAGGTCAAGGTCCCAGTATAATGCCACTCATATTGTTTCAGAGAATGCATATTTGAGCACATTCGAGGTAATTGGTAACAGGTTATGCAATATACACACGGGCCTTCATGTACTCAAATGTTCTATATGTTTTGCTCCTCCCGCGTAACTATCTTATAATTATTCCGAACCCACTGGTACATAAAAGCGGTTAACATGTCTCTTGTAGTAGACGATGCAATAAGAAACAGTGTTCCATGTGCGTTTTATCGGTCGCATACACGATCCAAAGTCATTATGTACAGTGCAATAAAGAACGACTCCCGATTAACTCGAAAACAAATATTTAACATACACACACAACTGAATTCAGCAAAAAGGGAATCTGACTATGAATCGTACCTAAAATCATCAAACATATCCAATATAGGTATAATTATACTCCAGAAACGTTATCAGTCGGGAAATTCTTGTAACCATTATTTAGTTTTTACCTTAAGGCAAGTGACCAATTACCGACACGACACAGGACAATACATAAAACACAACACTACATGCGAGTATTGGGGAGGTAAATGAAAAGCTTTTGGGTCTTAAACCGGTTCAAGAGCGAAACAAATCCCGATTTCAATCGAAATCGTTTTGAATTGGAAAATGTAAGAGTCAATTACATTATATTGTTGTTTTTATACAACAATTAAACAATGTTGATTAAAATAGGTAAAATTGAAAGTTTGTCCAATAAAACAGGATTTACGAGATTATATTACAACAGCCATGCAACTATTGGCAGACAATATTGCTAATGTGCCAACTGGTAATCGATTGGTTATATCGTAAATAACTGCAGTGTATCTGACGGAATAATGACAAAAGCAGTTGTTTTTGCTTTTATCTTCAAATAATCCCTCTTTATCACAAACCTTTAAGCATCATAATGAAGTTTTCACAGTTCTTACCTTAGTCAGATGGCGTGGTGATGTTCAAGGAATATCACGTTTTCCTATACGTAAATGCGTTTTCAACTGTCTCCTGTTTTGAAGTAAGAGCAATATTTATGTATAACATTAGAGACACAGCAGGCATTTATACTTATAAAGCGTTACACATAAATAACTTGTGCTTCGATTTGGTCCTTTGCTAAAGACGCAATTGAGTCAATATTTTGTTACATGGACCAATCTTCACAGTTGAAAAATGACTTGGCGATACTAGATCCAAGTATAAAAAAGAACATATTTCATATGAGATTAATTGTATGTACATTTTGTGGGATTGCCTAAGAGCCAAAACACAACACACACATGCCAACACTAATATTTGATGTCTTAGACAATTAGATGGTATTGCTTAATATAATAGTTTGGTTTAACTGTAATGAAATATTCTTTCATAACATCACGAGTTAATTATTTAGATTAATTTCTTGAAGGAAACTTCGTTGAATATCCCTTTTTAGTATGTTATGGCATAGGATAAATCTGACAATATGTGTTGTTTATTGAATAAACATTTATATAAGAATTGAAAGAAAAGGCGATTCAGACGTTTTATTATATGTATTATGGAGCAAGTTGAGTTGTTGTTGGACGAGATGTATATACTTAAGGAGGAAGTACATTTACCAAATTCTGTTGAATTAAACGTCAATTAAAAACAAAAACAAATGTCAACTGTTAATCTTATATACAGTAAATTAATGCTTCTAAACAAAACTTAAGAACACATGTCAACGGTTAACTGCGTCCATCAGAAAGTGCACCCCTGCAAATGTATTCAAACGGTGTGTTAATGGCTGAAGTTGCGTTCAAAAACATCTTACCTGGTACAGGTAAGTTAGTGACACCTGTCAGGGTCAATAATATAGCTAACTAACGGGCTCGAATTTGCCACGCTCATTACACTCTGTCTGTTATATGCCAGATGGGAAAATGCATAGTTATAACGATGCGCATTACCGACAAATCTTTATAGTAATGATCATGTTATTAGATTAGTTTATCTTACGAAGACTGTAATAATACTGTCTAGACC
Source organism: Dreissena rostriformis (assembly GCA_007657795.1). Classification (NCBI taxonomy): domain Eukaryota; kingdom Metazoa; phylum Mollusca; class Bivalvia; order Myida; family Dreissenidae; genus Dreissena; species Dreissena rostriformis. Next base: position 281,878 of record VMBQ01000636.1, read on the forward strand.
ATAAGGCTACTAATTTTACAATTTGATTTTCATAAATATGTAGTATGAATGTTAATAAAACATTAAGTGGTTCTTTTGCAACATATCAAAATTGAAATAATAAATATCAGAGTATATTTTGCCACGTGTAAGCCTTAAAATAATTATCTTACATGCTACCTAAAGACGCTAATACGTGTTGTCGCTTTTAATTTGAAAAACAATATCAAAGTTTCGAATCAACCCAAAGAATTATATCGAAAACTAATGCAGTGCCACATTGCTAAAACAAAGGGCCATATTTTAGACATTTGATAAGGATCATTTCTTTGTTGTTTTCTAATAGAGTATAGTAATTCAACATAAATACAATAATCAGGCTGAACTATTTCCCACGACATAGGATTACCTGTTGTGCCATGAAAGAAATTCCAAAAGAAAAACTGATTAGAAGTTATTAATTCGGTACAATAAGTGTACCTTTGAACTACCTTCCCACTTGATTTGTATAGATTAAACGCTTGCATGCCTTAGTATAAGGTTTTATTTATATATGTATTTCATAGAGGTAAATTAATTCAATTAAAATGGCAAACACTGCGCAGACATCGCCTTTTGCCAGTGAATAACTAGACTACCTGTTTAGAGTTGTTTTTCAAATAAAGTAAAAATGTCTTCTTTTTATATTTGAAAAACCTTCTCACAATTTTTCTATTGGATCACTTATTTCGACTTTATTCCGCCACTTAGTTCATGTGTGAGCAGTTATGTTTAGGTACTATGGCATTATCTAAATTACCATACAGTCCCATTTAAGTGGATAGCTGGTTAGTGGTTGCGTTAATATTAATGTTTCCTCGAACATATTTTTTTTCATTTTCTCAACCAGGTCACGTGCTAACCGTGTATGTTTAAATATTATGTTATTACTTTTTCATATTAGGTAAGCAATGTGAAATGACGTCACAGAAGTGAACAAAACGACGTCATTAAATAAGGTAAAGCTAACTTCTCTCCTGTTACTACAAGTTGATGCTGTAGAAAGAATCTTGGTAAAATAAATTCGTAACAAGACTTCTTACCAAGGGCATCCGCACATAGGGGCACATGGGGTCAGCTGACCCCCCCCCTGGAAAAATCTAAACTGTAAAACAATGATTCCTGAATTTAACAATTTGGGTCAGAATGACCCCTTGTTAGTTTCACACGAACATCAACTCCCATGTACATTCAAACAAATCATGGATATGGTTTTTGCACAATTTATTTACTCTCAAAATATTGTTTTAAACATGACTAATTTGTGCGAAGTCGAGGGGAAAATTCAAACAATTAACATTTATTCAGTCCCTAAATAGGAAGTGAAGGCGACGTGGTCTCTGTCGAATTTCTAAATATTTTTTTGTATGAACATATTCTTGTCTGTGTTGATCCGGTCCCTTTGAAAGAATAATCCTAAGAGCCTGTCGTCAGACATGGTGTATCTTAGCCATGTCTTGACTCGTCTCAGCGTTTGTAATATGTTCATCGCCTCACGCACGCCTGTAAACATATCCGTTTTTATTACCAAGTCAACACAATCTGACTCATTCTGTTAAATAGATTCCTAAATTCTTGCTCATGTCGTAGATGACATTGTGTCTTGTTAAAACTTATCGATTCAATAAAACTTAATTAATGGTTCGGACTGTATCTGTTAAGTCTGATCGATCAAAATTTTAAATGTGGTTCGGATGCGGTTGATATAACATTAGAGAAGGCATATACGATTCTGAAAATCGGCTTCCTAGAGACTGGATCAGTGTGTCCATTTACGGAATATAAATTGTGTCCAAATTTTCTCTATAATTGAACAGCCTGAAGTGCTTGCGTAATGGGCTCTAACATGGACGAGTATTTGGCTATTATGTGGAGCGTAATCACAAACGTCGCCGTTCTAGTTGCAGTCTATAGCTGATGTGCGGCCTTTTGTCCTTTCGTACTCGGCTCGTTTTTCGCTAAAAATTCTAACTGACGGCGTATTTCGATGAAATGATTAGCCAAGATTCGTATGCTTTATACTTTGCAGTCTACCTTGTTTCGCTTAACAATGGTGTGTTCGGAACTAGCCGTATTATCGGAGGTCTCTCTCTCTCTCTCTCTCTGAAATACTTTATGATTGTTTTCACAGTTCCTATGGTATTACGTACATTGTACGTCAGAAACTTTATTTACATCATTAACAACAAGATTAATACGGTGAGCCATGTACAAACACGGCGAGAGGAAAATAGGATTTAAAACGGCCATAGTCTTTTTGCACTGTGATACGTTTGTCCCTGCAATAGTTTCT
>VMBQ01000637.1:0-110138 GCA_007657795.1 Dreissena rostriformis
TGAGTTTATAAAATAAGAATTATAAATTGAATGTGAAATCAATATCGTAACATTAAACGAACATAATTGACACAAGTTGGCCATAAATGTCAAATCAATACGAACAATTCGTTGTAAAAATGTTGGATGCGTTCGCAAGTGCGGGGAATCGTTGATATTTGTTCAACATAGACAAATGTGTAAATAGCGGTAAAACAGTTTATAAATATAGTTGCATTAATGCTCTTGATTATTTTCAATTTTTTGAACGCAGTTTATTCTTAACATGTAAATGGTGATGATACAAATGCTTGACATTTCGTAAATAGTTTATCTCATATACGACACTCCCGACCAATGAATTTATGCGAAAGTTTGTTTTTAACCAATACACAAACACACTTATTTAGGTGATTATTTACTACAAGTTCGATCACATCATGGTGCTCATTATTTATCGAAAGAAATTTGTTATTCCAGGAAGACCATGTTATTGTATACCAGTTGTTTGTCATTGAGCTAATCTCGTTTAATTGTTGTTACTTTTAACGCGTCAATTATCTTGTTAGTGCGACCCTATCCAACTACTCCGGCTAACTATCTGCACATGATAATTCGACGAGAATGTCCATGAAATAATAATGGTTGTTGACGACGATAGCGGGAGACTGTTTTTTGTGCTTTTAGAGAGATATCTACACAGTTATTATTCATGATTGATTCACTTGTTCCATAAACATTTCTAACTTTTATATATACCTGAACAAGCGTCAAACGGACCATTTCACAGAATTTGGCATGTATTGAAGTTTGTCATTAAATGCTTTAAATTGATGAATCCAAACATTAGAACTAAAATACTTCAGTTTAAACAAGAATTAAATAAAAGACAGAAAGAAACAAAAACGCAACTGGGCTTAAACCACTGACCCCTGGAGTAAAAAGTCTAACGCTTAGAAACTAGGCCATCCGTGATCATACAATACAGTCAGTGGTGTATTTAATACTTTATATAAGCAACCCCTGTATTGTCAAAAAATATAATGATAACAACAGAACTCTCCAAATTATTCCATCGTTTCGCGTTGCAACGCGTTTTAATATCCAGGTTTTTAAATCGTCAAAAGATGCATGTAATGGATATTTTAGAGCATGCTAAATGTTCAGTATTACTGTTTCCTCACACATATCATAACTATAACGAACATATGCAAATCTGAAACATTCTTTTTCAATTTTGTCAATTTACCAAAACGTGAAAAGGTCCTTTTAACTTTCACAATGACTTATTTATGTTAGAATATTCGTTAAAAGTTGCTATATATGATCCTCGCTCTTTGAACACGATGTTAAATGTCTGTGTGTTAAGTATCGTTCCAGATTAGCCTGTGCAATCCTCAGAGGCTAATCAGGGACGACACTTTCCACTTTCATGATATTTTTTCGTTTAAAGAAACTGTCTTCTTTGTAAAAATCTAGTTTAGACGAAAAGTGTCCTCACATATTAGCCTGTGCGGTCTACACAGGCTAATCTGGGACAACGCTTTACGCACATGCATTAAACCCCGTTTTCTCAGAGCGCGATTAATTTTTTTTGATTTACGGTTGTTCTAGAATTTATTTCGTCTAGTTATTCTGAATGTGATGTATGTTCTCTATAGAATTAATTGCACGTGTGCAGATTTTTTTAACGCGTTATATTTATTGATGATCTTATGGTATTCGAATATTGTTGAAGTTTAAATGTATCTTTCGTGTTATGTATAATTAATTAAACATCTTATTTATTCTCTCTTGACTTCAAATTGCACCATAGATATTCGCAGCAAACAAAATAACTGTGCTGTTCAATATCCAGACACACTGAAATACGTTTTCGAGTTTATTAAAGATGAATTATACATTGAATGTGAAATATACCTCGTAACATAAAACGAGCTTAATTGACACCAGATGGCAATACATGTCAATTCAATACAATAAATAACCTTCTTAATATGTTGGATGCGTTCGTAAGTGCGGTGAATCGCTAAACACTATTTTCTCTTATATGATGTTTCTTTCTTTCTGTTTAATGAAAAGAAGATAGTTATATATACTAATTTACACAAACTAGGTTATATAGCTTAACTAGGTTATATAGCATAGCAATGAACAAAGTATAGCTGGCCAACATAGTACCATGGGTAAATACCGGTAAAACGGTTTGTAAATACCTTTGCATTGCTGCTCTTAATCATTTTCGTTTTTTTTTAAGGCATTTAATTCTTAACAAAAAAAAGTGGTGAATCTCCAGGAAAATTATCAGAAGAGAATGGTGTTTAGTTGATGGTTAAACAACCATTATTTTCATAGCATCGCAGTGTTCTAATTCAAAAGCAAATAAGAGGATAATAATTAGATGATNATCACACTGAAATTAAATTATTTCAACTTTCTGCTAAATCTGTTATTGTGGATACAATTTAAGAACCTAGCATCATTTAGTACTTATTCGAGATCATGGTGAGTCGTGTTTTGAGAAAACTGGGCATATTGCATGTGCGTAAAGGGTCGTCCCAGATCAGCCTGTGCAATCCGCACAGGCTAATCAGGGACGACACTTTCCGCTTGTATGACATTTTTTGTTTAAATGAAGTGTCTTCTTAGCAAAAATCCAATTTAGGCGGAAAGTGTCGTCCCTGATCAGCCTGTGCGAACTGCACAGGAGGGACGACACTTTACGCACATGCATTTTGCCCAGTTTTCTCAGAACGCGACAGATATAATCAACACAAATAGTGTAGTGAATAATGTCTGGACAAATATTTTAACAAATAAACAGGTAACTAACGCCTACATGTTCGCACTATCTTGACATTCCTTACTTATATAAGAACCTCTTTCTTCAAAATGTATCATTAAAATGCGTTAAACTTTATATGTATGACTCCGTGGTCGGAATTATAGTTTAATTGTATTATAATTAAAAGATTGTTTGCAGGCACACGAGTAATGAAAATAAGCCATGTTTTTGTAATGCAATTACTGTATGCATTAACTTTTAGTGTTAAGAGTTTATAATTGCGCATTTATTAAAATACCTGGATTGTTTAATATATGCATTCGGCGCCGAATGAATTATTGCTGTTTTGTTTTAGTTTAAGAAAAGATACAAAGCAACTGTTAGANAAAAATCCAATTTAGGCGGAAAGTGTCGTCCCTGATTAGCCTGTGCGGACTGCACAGGCGGGACGACACTTTACGCACATGCATTTTGCCCAGTTTTCTCAGAACGCGACACATATAATCAACACAAATAGTGTATTGAATAATGTCTAACAAATAAACAGGTAACTAACGCCTACATGTTCGCACTATCTTGACATTCCTAACTTACATAAGAACCTCTTTCTTCAAAATGTATCATTAAAATGCGTTAAACTATATATGTATGACTCCGTGGTCGGAATTATAGTTTAATTGTATTATAATTAAAAGATTGTTTGCAGGCACACAAGTTATGAAAATAAGCCATGTTTTTGTAAGGCAATTACTGTATGCATTAACTTTTAGTGTTAAGAGTTTATAAATGTGCATTTATTGAAATACCTGGATTGTTTAATATATGCATTCGGCGCCGAATGAATTATTGCTGTTTTGTTTTAGTTTAAGAAAAGATACAAAGCAACTGTTAGATCATCAATGCAATCCATTACCTGATTTATGATTTAAAGTTCACTGAAACCAATACACCCACTAGGAAATTGATGTGCTTACATTTTGTTTGGCATGGGTTACGATACGTATTTGTTAATCCAAGAAAAAAAGACACGAGATCCGAACAAATATTCATGGCATGTGAAAAAGAAAAACTGTATGCCTGGGTGTGTCCTATGCAGTTAGTCATATTTCACTTGATCTGCAGTTAGTCATAGTTCACTTGATCTGCAGGATTTCTGTCTTACAAAAAACATGTCCATCTGTTAAGTATTTAAGGCTGAAATGTTTCTTTAAAATGTTTGATTTGTATGATATTCATTTTATAGAAAAAAAAACGTTTGTAAAATATTTTGTAATATTAAAAAAATCTTCCTTTTTTATGTGATCGTTTTTGCACCCGCATATGCAATTAATGAATTTAATGTAAGTTAATGTATTTTTGTCACATTTTTTTTATCCAGAAATAGAACGCAACCGCTGTTTGATAGTACATACTAAGTCAGTTATACCTGCATTACATACTAAGTCAGTTATACATGCATTACATACTAAGTCAGTTATACCTGCATGTGTTTCGGCGCTTCAACTAGCGTAAACCATGATCTTAATTTATAGTAGAATGTAACAGACATATCGCATGTATTTACGATTTAAAAATTACCGTGTATGCGTAAAATAGATAGCGTTATTGCATTTAAACAAGTATTTATAGAATTTCAACATTTTTTTATAATGTTTTTGAATAATGTAATTTAAAATATGTTGCAACATATTCTTAGTTAATTTTAATAGTCGCATTTGATAATCTATGTTCAAGTTGTCGTTAAAATTTTATGTAAATTCAGATAATATACAATTATTCCAAATGATTTATAACATCGCCGCATATAAAGATAAAGATGTTTGAAGTGAATACTCCAAACAAGCCTCCGCAGTTGTTGCAATGAATAAAATGTAATGTTGTGGGCGTTAGAAATCGAGTTAAAGCATAGCCCTTATCCCAAACAGATATTTGTCGTGTTCTGAGAAAACTGGGCATAATGCTTGTGCGTAAATTGTCATACCAGATTAGCCTGTGCAGTCCGCACAGGCTAATCCGGGGCGACACTTTCCCCCTAAACTGGATTTTCGCTAAGCAGAGACATCATTTAAACGAAAAATTCCATAAAAGCGGGAATTGTCGTCCCTGATTTGCCTATGCGGACTGCACAGGCTAATCTGATATGACAATATACGCACAAGCATTATGCCCAGTTTTCTCAGAACACGACACATATGATATTTAAGGCAAACTACACTATGTATGGTATAACTTGTTTAAACAATGCACGTTTTCTCTTTACATCAATACTTTTACATTTTATGCTGTATATGAACATGCAGATTTACCTGAAAAAGTAAACAAGTAAACAATCACGTCATAATAAATATATTGCCATGAATTCTGTGTCTGCATGCAATTAAAATTGATAAGCAATAATTACAAAGCGTTGGAGATATTTATATCATAGAAATGAACCTCGCTCTGTGAATAGGGGGTTTAATGCATGCGCGTCAAGTGTCATCACATGTTAGCCGGTGAAGTTCACATGCTAATCATGGACGACGCTTTCCGCTTTCAGTTGATTTTGTATTTAAAGGAATAATGTTCTTGACGAGAATAAAGTTAATAAGGAAAGTGTAATCACTGATTAGCCTGTGCGAACTGCACAGGCTCATTTAAAAGATACTTTACGCACATGCGTTAAACCCTATTTTCACAGAGGGAGGATCAAATATTCGTTTAAGGTGGTGATCTTTCAACCCACCAAAATAACCACTTGTCTTGAACTATTTTTGGGAATACTAACTCAAAACTCTCCCAAATACTTAATCTTGATATTTTTATGAAATGTATTTTAATTTTAAAATACCATGCTTGTAAAATGATCGTTCACCGCAATTATATTTTGCAAATAGAAACTGGTCTCAAATGTTATAACTGATAACTGAAATGCGATGTTTATGTGCTTTAAAGTGGATTTTGTTGGATGATAAATGTTGTGCGCTGTTTAAATGGGAAAATGTAACACAGTTACTTAAAGGTCACTTGTTGTAAGTCTCGCTAACGGATTTACCGTTCATTGAAAAATAATGCGCTATGCTCGTTAAATAGATATCAGACGTCTGGCACCTGACCTACCACACTGGTTCATTAAATCTGCAAATAATATCGCACCGACAACGTCTATGAAATACTAATGGATTATTTATTTATTTATTTATTTATTTATTTATTTATTTATTTATTTATTTATTTATTTATTTATTTATTTATTTATTTATTTATTTATTTATTTATTTATTTATTTATTTATTTATTTATTTATCCATTATATAAACCAGGATGCAATATATATTATGTTCATGCGATACATACCATGTGTAATGTGTTTGGTCGTTCCTCATAGCGGTGAATCGTTTACAAATATGAACTGTTTTCTCTTACATAATATATCGTCATTTATTTTCAATTATTTATTAAGCGAGTTAAGCATAATAATTTATGACAAAATACTGATACACGCGATTTTGAAATAAGTGAAATACATATTTTTTTGCAAATACCAACAGCTGCTCCTGATTTGAATAATTATTGCAATTATCTCGTTAGTTTCGTTCATCTTTATTTCGCTGTTTTTTTTTTAGAAATTGCCATAAATCTGTTATATTTTTTTTTATGAATAATATATAAATAAATAAGTATCTGACTCCCTGGTCCGGATTATAGTTTTATTATGTTTTCATGATTAATAGATTGTATGCAGGCATGGAAGTAATAAAAAAAGCCATATTAACGAGTCTGTATTTTCATTTCATTCTTATGCAATCGGGTTAATGGCATGCTAACATTTTATTTGAAATGAACGACGATACGAGTTTTTAAATTGGAAAATAAACTCTCCATTTAAATGCATGCACATTGTTATTGAATTATTCTCGTTAACTGTTAAATTTTAACACATCAGCTATCCTATAAGAACCGTAAACTTCAAACCACAATGGCACAATGGCTCTGTGTCTGCAAATAATAACTTGGCATTGATGCCCATGCAATATTGATGAAATATCGTGTCGTCTTCTGAGAAAACTGGGCATAATGCTCGTGCGTAAATTGTCATCCCAGATTAGCCTGTGCAGATCGCACAGGCTTATCCTGGACGACACTTTCCGCTTCACCGGATTATCGCTACGAAGAGAAATCATTTAAACGAAAAATGACATAAAAGCGGAAATTGTCGTCCCTGCTTAGCCTGTGCGGACTGCACAGGCTCATCTGGGATGACAATTTACGCACAAGCATTATGCCCAGTTTTCTCAGAACGCGACACACAGGAGACTGTTTTATGTGCTCTTGGAGAGAGAATTACACAAGTATTATTCAGGGCTCACGTGCACTTTAGATTTCTCGCTCTGGGGTCTATCTAAAAAGGCGTACGCTTTCATTATAATTGATTTGGTGTAAAACTATATGTTTGAAGTTGACATTTATTATAAGTTTAGGTATATAATTAATAAAACATGCATTTGCTCGAACAATCCAAATCTATATTGGTCTTTCTACAACATTCCTGTTCAATATCAGACGTCCTTACGTACTTAAACAAATCATTTAAATTAATTAAACTGTTATTGCAATCTTGTTACATAAGATATATAAAACCATCTTATGATATACCAGTGTCAGCATTTATAAATATTCATAAGCTTATCAGCTCTAAGCTGAGGTTTAGTCACGATGTTTCTTAACTGTTATCTGTGTCGCGTTCTGAGAAAACTTGGCAAAATGCATGTGCGTAAAGTGTCTTCCCAGATTAGCCTGTGCAGTCCACACAGGCTAATCAGGGACGACACTTTTCGCCTAAAATGGATTTTTGCTAAGAAGAGACTTCATTTAAACGAAACATGTCATAAAAGCGGAAAGTGTCGTCCCTGATTCGCCTGTGCGAACTGCACATGCTAATCTGGGACGACACTTTACGCACATGCATTATGCCCAGTTTTCTCAGAACGCGACTCATTTGGGTACTGAACATATTAACCAAACAAATAATAGACTCATAGTGCATTGCAGGTTTGAGAAAACAATGTCTAAAACATACATTTGTTTATCAGAACAGTTTAAGATTGTTCTTAACTTTGTTTCTAACATTCTTTATTAATAGAATCCTTGTTTTAATAAAGGTCAATTGTATGTGATAGATAACGCGTTTATGGTGTTGGGTGATACTTTTCCAATTGCAATTTTTTTGCAGAACACGTCAAGTTATCTTTTATTTTATGTAGTTTACTTGTTCAATAAAGTTCTTTGTAAATGATATACAACCGATTATTCGTAAAACGTTAACTTGTCCAAGTTTGCAAAAACACAGCTGTCAACGCCGTAAACCCGATTTGAAACGTTCGACATATATATTGCATTTTGGGCACGTGTTTAAAGTGCCGCTCCTGATTATCTTTCACTACTGCAGCTTATTTTTTATCATGGGGCACACATAAACCCATTTATGCCCAGCGTCTACAAAAAAGGACTAGGCAAACAGCGTAGACCCAGATGAGACGCCGCATAATGCGGCGTCTCATCAGGGTCTACGCTGTTTGCTTAAAGGAATTTCTGTGAGAAATATTCTAAAAATAGAAAGAAATATACCAGACATCTCTAATTTTGGAAATAAATTGATCCAATTCAGAAGGATTGGAGAATCCACTCGGCATAAATGGGTTAATTAATGTACAGTCACTTGATAGAGATCGAGCTTTGAAGATGCCGTGCATAAACAAGTTCAAGTCATTACTCAATGACAAAATCTGCATACAATAACATATCAATTAAATGTTCGTAACCAATGAAGTCCTAAGAACGCTATTCATAAAGGATTGATGTATATTAAAATATGCAAGCAGTTATTTACAAACAGTGGCGGCTATTTACACACAAGGGAGACTTAATCTGCAAATATCATTGTAACACTTGGATGCAACGCGTCAAATGCATACATCATAACATAATATTGCCGGTATTTGCGTTTTGTGTAAAACAAACAAAATCACATGTATTTTTATAAGGTCAAATATATGTAGCTATGAACAATATGCTATTTCTACATTGTATCACGGTATGTGTGCCTAATTATGTGTTTTGGGCTTAATTAGGCTTCAATTGACCGTTTAAAGGCTGTAGCGGAAGTTTTAATCCTATTTAAATTAATGTTAAGTTTTCTTCTGCGTGCATTTGTTTGTATTGTAAAATGTATTTAAACGCAACTAACTGCAAGGACAAATTATTCATGAAATCAAGTTGTTCGAACTTCGCTAAATGTTAAGGCAATTTAATATTTGTAAACGGATATCAAGTCCTAATGCAAACCGTTATAGCTTTTTAAAAAGGTCAATTTCGAAAACCAACTTAATTAATGCAATTAGATTGAATTATTCGTTGCAACAGTATTAACTTGAATACGTCAGATATCCTACTCACCACACTAGAGTCAACCACAACATGTCGTCCTTTGCAAATAATAAGTTATTGAAAAACTGTTTAAATATTAATGGTCTCTAAAAGGGTGGGACTACGGTTATGTATCTGCTTTTAATATTTCAGATCATGACACATCTAGTCATAGTTCACTCGATAGTTGGATATCTCGTTGAAGGAATAAATTAACAACCGGTAAGTTTGCATGGCTAAATATTTCTTAAGTTCTGCTCGTGCTTTTAATTATAAACATTATCTTAGCTATAATAAAGGAACGATAGATGAACGGATTTACAAAAAAAGTATTGCAATGCGTGCATGCATTTTGAGGTATGTATAAGACATTGTATTTAAGCAGTTATGTGTGAGGCAATTTTATTTGTATAGAGGCATGACGAGAATTAATCAAATTTCTACATAGGCAATTGTGTCGCGTTCTGAGAAAACTGGGCATAATGCATGTGCGTAAAGTGTCGTCCAGATTAGTCTGTGCAGTCCGCACAGGCTAATCCGAGACGACACTTTCCGCCTAAATTGGATTTTCGCTAATAAGACACATTATTTAAACGAAAAATGCTATACAAGCGGAAAGTGTCGTCCCTGATTAGCCTGTGCGGACTGCACAGGCTAATCTGGGATGACTATTTACGCACAAGCATTTGTCCAGTTTTCTCAGAACACGACACAATTTGTTTTTACACGGACCGTTCTTAGGAGTTAACCCCACAATTAATCATTCTGTATAAATTTTTGTTCATGGTGTAATATACATGTCGGCAATTGTCCATTGTTAAATGAGTATTTATTAGCTAAGTGTGAAATTCGGCTAGCCTTTAAATTGGTTTAGCCCACATTGTTTGCATCGACCGTCACCATGTGACATCAGCTTTGATGATTATGTTATGTTTAATGTCATAGTGTATGTATTGTTTGGTATTGTATTTTCAATTGGTCATGTTCTGATATAAAACACGAACAGAGAACAATGTATCTCCTGAATTTCTTGGTGGCTTTAATTTTTTCGTTCTATCTATGTATATGTATATATTATACTTATATTATTATATATAAAGAGATTAAAGTTGACTGAAGCCTCTCTATCGATCATATAATTATACAGTTTGAATAATTGTATGTATATACCAGTTGTTCGGTTATCAAAGTAGTGGAAAATAACAATAATTACCCTGCTGACAGAGTTTATGGTGTTTCAGTTTTTGCTATTGTAATATAGAGAATCAACTCTTGGTATTATTGTTGGATCATGGCAGTGCCTAGCTTATTCTCGTTAAATATTATTGAGCTTCTTTGTCTGTTCCATAAATATACTACGTTGACGAGTAGTTAAAAAAAATAAATAAATAACCTGTAATTACTTATGATAAAAACAACAACCATGTATGCGTTTGTATAGAGTGTGTTATTAACGTTTTACACAATTTGTATTGCACAATATTTGGAATTGCATTAAAATATTTCTATAGTAATTGTAATACCCCAAAACATTGTGACAATTTAAAATGTTCAGAAGTAATGCTGTGTTGCGTATATCAATTGAATGTAACTTAACATAATAAAAGGCATCACCGTGCGTGTTAAAAGTGAAGCCCTTCGAAGACTGATTATAATATGAGTGTTTGTTAATGGTTCGTTGAATAGCATGACCTAAGATATGTTCACACAGTAGACTTGCATTTTACATCAATTATTATAAATAAGAAATGTATAATAGTATTAATTTACGAAGGTGGATAATTTAGATTTGCATGTAACAGTTCGATTCATAATATATGCGTACAACTTGTTTTCAATTTGTATTGATTATTCGGATGATTACGCTCCAATGATATTTACGGTTGGTTGAGTACTGTGCGCTGTTGCAATACAATAGTTCAGCACTGCTATTAAAATTTCTTTTCTAGCAAAATTATGTTCGCAACCGATAATGTGTACACCTACTGCCTTGAGCTTTGCCGTAAAGCTTAGGTAAAGTCTAGTGTATTGTTAATGTATAAACTACATTCACAGTTAAGGATTCATTCTTCACATGTGGTTGAATACAAGTCTATATCATTATTTATGTAATTAAGTGTTTTATTTTTCGACAGGCAAGTTAAAGGAAAATCGTGCGTTCTCTGGTGTGTTGTGTTAGAATAAAAATATTGATGTAAAGGCAATTTATCGTTTATTAATGATTTCCGTGGGTGTTCAAATGAGGTATTTTTGATCCTGTATGGTGTTATGAGGTGCTGCTATCAATTTCTCTTTCTAGAGGTACTGTAATAACTTTATTTCATCTTGTTTCTGATTTTTTTTAAACTATGTTGCGCTGGTGAATGTTTAACCGTCGATTAACTAATGTGCAATTTGATTTATTTTAATGTTTCACACACAATTTGTATTGCAATTTTTTATATATTCAGAATCTCAAAATGTGTTTATATGATGTAAGTCTTTATAACATGAATGTTATGTAATAAATTCAGGTCTGAGAGTTCGGTTAGGCATGTCTTTCAACCGGTTGCAATCCTAATCGAGTCGCGTTCTGAGAAAACTGGGCATAATGCATGTGCGTAAAGTCTCGTCCCAGATANCTCTAATTGATGAGTGTTGAAACTCCAGAAATATTTTAAGAAGCAAATTGCTTGTCCGATGGTATTGTATTTCAGGCAAGTGAATAATTGCCTATACAATACAATAAAATACATTCAATATGATCATGATCAGTAATTTAAGAGTGATTACTTTGCCTTTCAAACTATGGTATAACAACGTTTTATGAATTATGCTTATATTGCGTTGTAGATTTTTGGTTTGGAAAAAATGTTGGTGAGAAACGACGTGTTGTGTTTGTAGCGTCGTGTATACATAACTTTATCTCCTTCAAATACACGAAGAGCTAAACAAATAATCAGACACACATATACAGTTGTTTACAAAAAAACATAAGCAGAATATGTAACTTCGGTCGAATTCTAGACATTTAGACATACTATGGATGTTATTCTGTCACTACAATATATGATTTAGTATAACTAATGACTCATTGTAATTGCCGATAAATCATGTATCATGCTATACAAAGCCGTATTGAATCAGTTCATTTACTCTGAAAAGGTGCCGTTATTCGTTATAGTTCAATAACTTTTTAATAGCTTCACGCTTATGTATAGCCATGTATAATTGATGACACACTATTAAAATCTATAAGACACCACATGCTCGCATTTCTAATTTTAGTTTTAATAACAATGATATTATCTAGAACGCATTGATTAACGAATATACTTATGAAACAAGTAAATACATTTAAAATATGTATTGTTTATTGTATGCTATCCATTCGCACGGGGCGCTTACTAATACTATGGGAATGTTGTTCATTGAGTTTGTATCATTACCCATTTATGCCTAGTGGACTCTCCCATCCTTCTAAATCGGATCAATTCATTTCCAAAATATGGGATGTCTAGTATATTTTTTTTCTATATTTAGAATATTTCTTACTGAAATTCCTTTAAGCAAACAGCGCAGACCCTGATGAGACGCCGCATCATGCGGCGTCTCATCTGGGTCTACGCTGTTTGTCAATGCCTTTTTTCTAGACACTAGGCATAACTGGGTTAAAATACGCTATTCAATTTGCTGGAATGTTTTGTAATGAAATATATGACTGTTGAAAATAAAGTGTATATAACAAAATACATATAACCGAGTCTGTAGAATCCATGTATACATTACAATTTATGGTGATTTACGTACATGCTTGAATGTGTTAAAAGCCTTCTTAATGCTCTGCATAAGGTTAATAAATTTCATGTGTGCACTAACAGCAGTTATACACTTAGTTCGCAACTTCAATATTATAATATATATAATATAATAATATCGCGTAACCATAAAAGTGTTTAAGCACAGTTTTGTATTTTTTTCAGCATTCACTATAGTTCTGGATTATGGATTATAATAAAGTAAGTAGACAAAGAGACAAAACATGTAAAATACACAACTGACTAACACTAGCTTGTGTTTGCTACGAGTAATAATGCGTTGGTTAATAATTCATAACTCATAATATCAAGAGTAAAACTATGAAAAAATATAATAATATACCTTATCGTTGTAAGTCTGTTGAAAAGCAAATGATTGGCTGTGCAAGGCTATATATTTATCACATACAAACAAGTTTAGATTAAAACCTTGCAACTGCCAGTGCAACGGAATATTACTTTAACATGGTAAATTTAATATTGTTGATTCATGACATGTTCTAGAACAGAGTTTTGTTTCAGCTTTGAAAAGCAGAATGGAATGTGGCACTTTAAAACGTAGTATGCATATTTGAAATGTCCGGATACTATTCAGTTAATGAAAAATGGAAAGCATACACCACAAAAAGACATTCGTTACAAATATTTTTTTTCCAAACAAACAACCACAATGCAATATCATCATAATTCATAGAAATTTTTTAAACTATCGCAGCGGACACGCTCTTCATTTACTGGAAACACTCCATCGTCATTCATAGAACTTTGTTAAACCATCGCAGCGGACACACTCTTCATTTACTGGAAACAACCTATCGTAATTCATAGAACTTTGTTAAACCATCGCAGCGGACACACTCTTCATTTACTGGAAATAATCCTGTTGGGACTGATGCCAAATGATCCGGGGGCATACACTTGTAATATAACTTATACAGTTCATTGATAAAAAACATAAAATACTATAACGGGCTTATGCTTATAAATGTTGTTGTTGTTGTGTTATACATCACGGCCAAATGACTGTGTCTTAATATAATCACCTATAATAACCCTTATAGATTCTATCAACCGGATATTGGTTTGCGTTTAAGACAGAACATACAGTTTATTAAGAATTATCCATAGGTACATCGTCTTAAATACAAACAATTATAAAAAAAACAAGATTTTTGGAAATACTTTAAATCTTAGACTAAAAGAAAAAAACAAAGGTGAAACTAATAGAGGATATTTGTTCATGTCAGTGTAAGAAAAATATTATTTTTCTATGATCACGAGTGAAATAACAAACGATCTTACACTGACATGAACAAATTTTCTTTTTCTTTTATGCCCCTTTTTCAAGAAAATAATTAATTATAATTTCCCTTTCGCTGAAAAGTGACCCTCTCTCCCGTGGCGTGCCTCAATACATTGAAATGACGTCATTTTTGACGTCATTTTGTTTACGAAATAAAGTCATTATTCCAGGGAAATTCTTCAGTTAACTCTTTTACAATGTAAATAAACGGTTAAAAAAGCATAAAATTAAAAGAAAATATGTTGGATTCGGTGGATAATCGATTTTATTTTACTCGTGATCATAGAAAAAATAAAAACAAGGATATAAACAAGGGAAGTACATCTTGATATGATAATCTAAAAATAGAAAAAGAAATTCCGAAAATTTGTTCTTTTCACCCGTGAAAAGAACAATTTTGTTCTTTTTACTGCTCTTATTTCACTGCAGAAATGTCATATTTTATCATTAGGTATAAAAGAATATCATTAGATATATTTTTTTTTCTCAAGTATTAGCAGTGGTATTTTTGAGTTCGAGAATGAAGAGGCAGAATCATTTTGTTCTAATAATAATTTTGATTTTCCGAATACTCGATTTCCGGAACTTGATCAACCATTTACTGCTAGTGAAATAATTAAAAGTATTAATTCTTTGAAACGGAATAAAGCTTGTGGTAGTGATTGCCTTTTGTATGAATATCTGTTAGAATGTAAAGATATTATTTCATCTCATATATGTGACCTATTTAATGCAATTTTAAACTCTGGTGTTTATCCAGAAAAGTGGACTGAGGGTATAATTGTCCCTATACACAAAAAAAAAATACTTCGGATATTAATAATTATAGGGGAATAACACTTCTGAGTTGCTTATCTAAACCTTTTTACCTCTTATATTAATGCACGCATTTAAACCTTTTGTAACAAAATAATTTAATATTATTTCGGACGCTCAGTTCGGATTTAGAAAAGGGCGGTCCACTGTTGATGCTATTTTCATATTAATGTCTTTAGTACAAAAATATGTTAATGAAAATAAAAGGTTATATATTATATACGTCGATATGTTAACATGTTTTGATACTATTTATAGAAATGGTTTATGGCTTAAATTATACAGGTGTGGTATTGAGGCAAATTGCTCAGAATTATTAAAAATATGTATCAAAATGTCAAATCTTGTGTAAGACATTTTTCAACCTATTCAGAATATTTAATTATGCTGTCGACCTACGTCAATGGGAGGTATTGTCACCTCTCCTATTTTCGCTATTTATTGAAGACCTAGAATTATATTTACAAGATGATCCCTCTTCCGGTTTGCACATTGATGATATTTTACTAATATTGTTGCTTTTTGCTGACGATATGGCAATTATAGTTAAATCGCCCGAAGAAGTTCAATCTCATTTGGACCGTTTACTTGAATACTGCAATACCTGGGGACTAAAGGTAAATATTATCAAAACTAAAATTATGTTTTTTTTCGGAAACGTGGCCGTCTTTTACCATCAGAACATTGGACATATAATGGTCAACCAATAGAGGTTGTCAATGATTTTAATTTTTTGGGTACAGTTTTTAGTTATATAGGTAACTTCTCTTTGAACCAAGAATATCTAGCTGGTAAAATACTAAAAGCACTAAATATTTTATTCATTAAATGTAAAGAATTTGATTTAAAACCCAAAACGATATGTCAGTTGTTTGATGCTTTTGTTGGTTCAATTCTTAACTATGCATGCGAAGTTTTGGGCAACAAAAAGTCAGAAGAAAAAGAACGAATACATTTAAAATTCTGCAAACGATTGCTGACTGTTAAACAGAACACTTGAAATGCAGCAGTATATGGGGAGTTGGGTCGACATCCTTTATTTATTAATCGCTTTATTAGAATTGTAAAATACTGGTTGAAAATTTCAAATTCTGATAATATTATTATAAAAAATGTATATTTACAAGCCCTGCAATATAGCCATAAGGGACATATAAATTGGGTTACTAATGTTAAAAGGCTGTTAGACACATACGGATTTTCACATGCTTTTGATGACGTGAATTTGGTCGATGTTAACCTATTTTTACATCAATTTAAATGTAGAGTTATTCATACGTATATCCAGGACTGGCATAGGATTGTCGACAACAGCCCGGTTCTGGACATGTATTGTGTATTTAAACCTGTTTTTGTATATAAACATTACCTTGATCATATTCCTAAATCTCTGAGGACATATATTACTAAATAACGATTGTCAGTTCTTCCACTTAGAATACAGACTGGTAGATATTCTACTCAAAACACCCCAAGAAACGAACCGCATTGTCTATTATGTAACGAAACAGATTTAGAAGATTAATTCCACTTTATATGTAAATGTACTAAATATATCACTATCAGAAAGAAGTATATTAAACCATTTTACTACAATAAACCATCTGAATATAAATTCCACCAATTACTAAATGGTAATAACACAAATGAGCTTATAATGTTGGCACAATATGTGAAACTTGCTTTAAAAGCAAGAAATACTTTTTTGAACAATACTCTGTAATATACATAGGGTTGTCCTCCTAAACACTGTAACTCTGTACGAATACTTCAGAATTGTTTTATCTAATCTTCTTAGGCATTTAATTAAATGTTATAACTTTGTAATGAGACGTCAATCTAAGTAAAATGAAGAAATGTATACATATATAATATATGTAGTATTTTGTGTATTGTAAACCTATATCTTACCATAACACAATTTTAAACAAAACGTGAAAAAAGGTGACATCATGTATGTATATGTTATTGATGTATTTAGACGATTTACTCTGTACAAGTCTCAATAAAGTGTCTTGTCTTGTCTTGTCTATAAATAAAGCACTGTAACGTGTCAGAATAGAATACAATAATTGAACCAAAAACATAAAAGCCCTTAAATGTATTTTCTGAAACGGTATTTGACACTGTTTGTAGCAAGTTGAAAACATTAAGAGCGACATTTCTGTGGGAGATCATCAATCAATCGATCGAAAGGATCATATAAACGCTTGCAAAAATACTGTTCTAAAAGAAAGACATGCTTCAAGTTAATAATCTTCACAGTTGTAAACATAAACAATATAATAAAAAAATAAATTAAGCAGACATTAAGAAAACAACAAGCCCGTCTTAGCCACGGTGACATACAAATATAATTCCATATAGACCGCTGCACTTTAGTGCCGCAGTCAATGAGTTAGAGATGAACATGGTCGACCAAGTTATAAATATATCAAGTGAACGCCTCGAGAATAATTTAGCAGATGGTGCGACGAATGACATGTATTTGAGGAGGTTTTATATCAGATACACACTAAAGTTTTTACAAACAATAACATAAAATAATATCAATTTTATGTGAACAATATGTTGGGACCAGAAAATGTGAAATCTAGGTTTGTGTCACGAGTATTACTCCACTAGACTGTTAGTACTTAAATATAATGAAGGTAGAAAATACTGCTATTGATAATCTTGCGTACATTTTGTGTTAAACATGTTTTACTGCCTACCTGATACACTAAGTATACAATCTAAACAGTTTCGAAAGCTTGTCGAAATTTTGAATTACCCATCCAGCCGTGGCGTAGTGGATATGGTGTCCGCCTAGTGATCGGGAGGTCACGGGTTCGATCCCCACCGTGGAAGCGTTCTTTAGATCTCCCCCAGTACTTTAAATGCAATCGAGCTAAAATAAATATGTTTAAACTAATTACAACCATTGTGAAAAATTATATCATGCACACATTGTATAATACATGTGCACCGCAATATTTCAAACATAGACATTGTAAACACCATTTTGAATGTATTAAACATTGTAAAGCCGAATAGACACAGTGTTCGACCATTATATTATATATTAATGTACGATGCATTATTATATGAAATGTATCAATATATGAAATTAATATACGTTGTATATGTTAACTTAATTTAACATATATTGTAGCGTCTTTTTATCAATATTAGGGTTTCGCCATTGTGGAGGACTCTTAATAATTGAAACATAAAAAGACTGAATGCTTTTCTTAACAGTCAACGATACTTCAAGAGTCGGTGCCTCTCCGATAAAACTGTTGACGTTCTAGTTACGTGTATTCTACTCACAAATTATTGACGTTGAGACATATAACCGCTGTTTGCTCTCACTACAATAGGCAATATGGAGCAAATAATGACTCTTTATTATTTTCGATAAATAATTAAATATTCATTATAAAATTAAATTGACGAAAGCGAATTTGTTTTGTTAAAGGCTTTTCATGGACTTTGGAAAAGTTGCATTCTTTGTGATTATTCAATAACGTTAGAAATTAACCACTCCACTTAATTATAATACGCATTTAGGAAACAAATGAAAATTTAAAATTGGTATTCAACAGCTGTTTACTTTTTATCTTGTACGTCCTATTTCACACAGGGAAGCTCTCTTCCAATATTTGAAGGCTGTTCATTGGGTTAATATCGTATACAATTAATTCAATCTATTAACTGCATTTATTCAATGAAGGGAACTACTATTGACAATTAATGTTCCGCAAAGAAAATAATATACTTTTGTTGGCAGAATCCTTCAATAAATGCGATACTCACAGCCTTGAATGTGTTAATAGCGGCGTTAATGGTCTGTATGAAGTTTATAAATGGCATTTGTGCATCAACAGCAATTAATAGCACTTCACAATTAAAACGCACGTGTGACTCGGAAAGTGTTATTATCAATTATTATTGGAAAAATAACCAAGTTCCAACTAATCTTGTTTCATTATTTTTCACAAATATATTCACTTTTAATGCTAAAGCTGTTAATTATTTTAACGGTTAAATTGAACAAATATTAAAGGATCAAAAACATATCCAGTGTACAATAATTAAAGCGTTATACAAGACAAGCTAGTATATATATATATATCAATTAATAAATATTCGAACAACTATATCTAGATTTATCAACATATGTCTAGCAGTTGTTGAGAAATATATTAGTTAAAATTGGAGCGCACATTCTTCATATAAACCTGCTCATGTTTTGTTTACTAGTATTTCGTTTCAAATACCAATGTATTCATTACATTTGAAATTATTTGTATTTTATAACAGTATGCTGTAATAAATACTCTCGCAGCCAATTGAAGGACTGCCATATCAGAATAACACGATTACATTTTAGGTTACTGCTTTGGAACATCCAGTGCAAAGCGTTGTTCTATAAACCAGTTTGATTGTAAATTTCTAATCATAGTCAATTGGTCTGCAATGTCTTACGAATTGGACATCCCAAAGTTTTGTGCTACAAAAGATTGCTTTCTGTAATTGAGAAATTATCATTTTTTAATAAAGAGATTATTTCTGGAAAGCATAATCGAAATAGGCAATTGTTCATGTAGGATGCATATCTTAACAAGAAGTTCGCTATTTGCTTAATCATAGTGTGCACAACAAATACCACACTTATATTGTTGTAAAACTTGTATAACTTAAAACAATGTATTAACAACTTAGATGCATATTTTTTAACGATTTCACAACATATGTTATAACATTAATGTTAGCCATGTAAAGATGCGTTTGTAAAGCTACCATTGTACAATCTAATACTGATATAAGTATATATTGCGACTCAAATTAAAACAAATATTCTTAACCCTTTGAGCGCTGGAACCGAATTTTAAAGGCCTTTGCAATCAGTTTGGATCAAGATGAGACGCCACAGAACGTGGCGTCTCATCAGGATCCAAACTGTTTGCTATTCTGATAGAATTCTTTGAAAAAAAACACGGAGAAAATGCTAATTTTAGAAATTCAGCAGACGACATTTTAGCAGACGACAAATTTCCCAGCATGCAAAGGGTTAAATATAAATAGCTTAATCTACTTCTGACATACGCATCGAGCATCTTCATGTTTTACACAACAACAATAAGTAGTTACCATTGCTAAGCTATAATTCATAACCCACGTTTTCTAAGTGGACAGTTCTAAGGTGGAATATTTTGGCATATGTGTGCTTCTGTGTTGTTAGTTATGTAATATCCTTTTTAAGTGAAAATTCTTGGGTTGTGGCATGCCTTTAACCTTTTTAATCAGCCCAATACTTTTGAACTGATCGTTCCAGCTTTTATCATTATTATTTGTTTCTTGTTATACTGTATTTATTGTCGTGTGTTGTGTAGGGAATTATAGGGAATTTGCCGTTTGTCTTACAGGAAAAACTATGTCATCATTAATGTCCCGTTTATTAAAACTCTTGAGTTTACAAATGTTTGTTACCCGATTGGATCGTTCTTTCGTTCGGTCAAGAACAATATTAACGCGCGTTATTTCTATATTAATAAACTATATACTTTACGGGGTCTGAGCCGTTAAGAACGTTTCAGGTTTGTTTTACACAGTTATACATTTAAACGTAATTTTAAGCTCCATCACTTTTACAAATACGTATATTTGCGTATTCGTTACAAATACTGAAATTGATATCATCATANTACCATTGCTAAGCTATAATTCATAACCCACGTTTTCTAAGTGGACAGTTCTAAGGTGGAATATTTTGGCATATTCGTGCTTCTGTGTTGTTAGTTATGTAATATCCTTTTTAAGTGAAAATTCTTGGGTTGTGGCAGACCTTTAACCTTTTTAATCAGCCCAATACTTTTGAACGGATCGTTCCAGCTTTTATCATTATTATTTGTTTCTTGTTATATTGTATTTATTGTCTTGTGTTGTGTAGGAAATTATAGGGAATTTGCCGTTTGTCTTACAGGAAAAACTAGCCTACACACATTTATCCACTGAACACGTTTCTGGAGTTTCATTATTCCTCTACATCGTTTATATACATTTTTAATGCTGAGCAACACGCTAAAAGTTTTAATCTGTCTACAAACTACTTATTAACAAACTTTGAAACACAGCAGGAAAGTAAAATGATATTAAACGTAAACTCAGACGTAAACGGACTTGACCAATCACAAATGATACACACCATGTGAATGAAAAAAGTCAGCACCATGTATGTAGAAAACATGGCTTAAATACATTGCAATATGTTCTCAACTTAAACCGCTCAGCAACAATATCATTAAGCTCTTATATTGTATTGTGTTATTGCTTCATTAGTACCTGAATCGATTATTGTACAATGACTATAATACTGATGTAGTTTAATAAGTTGACGTGCTCAATGACTATAATAATGATGTAGTTTAATAAGTGGACATGCTCAATGACTATAATAATGATGTAGTTTAATAAGTGGACATGCTCATTGACTATAAAAATGATGTAGTTTAATAAGTGTACAATGACTATACTAATGATGTAGTTTAATAAGTGGACGTGCTCAATGACTATAATAATGATGTAGTTTAATAAGTGGACATGCTCAATTGGCGTATCTAACTGCTCCGGAATGAAGTTCGCACTGTGCTACCGAATGGTAAGAACAATTCCGATTAACACAAAAGTAAACAGTGCATTATCCCGTGATTGTCAAATTAAACAGCAACTACAAACGTAATTGTGGACACGCAGATTTATCAACAATGATATGGCAACGTGTGCTCATGTAGAGTTTTTATATGTCATATTCGTTAGCATCGTGTAGGTCCCCTCTGTTTATTGTATAACGCACACACACACACACACACGCACGCATGCACGCACGCACACAGACACGCACGCACGCACGCAAGCACACACACACAAAACTCAGCGCCTAATCACCCTTTATAGGATCGATGGCATAATGGAATTTCGGTGCATTCGATTGGAATTTTATCTGTGCTGATCGTTGAACACGAACACGCACTGTGTCTTGCTTGCATAGGTGCGCTGTGTTGCCTTATGATACATCCCGTTTGTATTTTGAGGTCTTTTTGACGAAACGGCATAATTTAATTAATCGTGACTATGTACAATATGTTTATAACACCAGACAAAATACAACACAGTGAAATCAGTTTTATTTGTTGAAATACTCATTTTTGGTGAATTTGATTATTGTTGTACAGACAGACCACCACCGCATTTATGCTACAGCAATATTTCTTTTTATGAATGTACATTTTTTATCAGAGTGTTAATGTGATTGTCCCGCGAAACTTCACGCAAAGCTGGATATGATAATAAACATTAATCATTAACTTATACGTTTATAATAGTATACTGATAAGCTTAATGCGTTTGTTGAAACACAAGTAAGATCACGTTGAAATATACACTAATATATACGTAATATTACGCAAGTCAATTGTTCCATGTGTTTGTATCAGTCGAGTGGCTTGTGTGATGACGTTTCTCACGAGAGGCGGAGCCTTGAGTGTGATACGAAATAGCGCAAGCCACGAGACTAATACAAACATTGTAACAATTGACCTGCGTAATATTCCTTTTGTTATATACAACATGAATCATTTATGTTAAAAAATGAGTTTAAGCGTTCATAATTAACCAAGAATGCTCTTATAATGTTCTGCATTAAAAGTTACGTCATTAAAAGAAGTCGGCTAGTATGGTAATACGGAATTGGAAAACTAGCGAGAAGCATAATACGGGAATTATTTCTGTGCGGTTGTATTTTACCGATTGATACAACTAGTATTTTTGGGGAACATAAAGCAGGTATATAATAAAGCTACTAGACTACGAGAAGTGTTTGTATTCCGGACATCCAAGAGACCATTTACATGAATTGTACTACTCTATCCGCGTTAAATAGATGCTATTTTAAAATGTAATTTATCCAGTAAGTTCGACGTTAATCCAGCCAGATAGACTCATTAACTGCACATATAAACCTGACGAGAACGTCCATGAAATAGTCATGTCCTCTGGCGGTAGCAGAGACAAAATGTTTGGTGTGCTCTTTTGAAGAACGATACAGAGTTATTATGTCTACATATCTTGTGTTTTTAGAATGTTTCGGTAACCATGATTTATGTTGCTAGGTAATATTTGTTTAACGACTCATCCTACAACCAACAAACCGAAACGAGTATGTCATTAAATAACTGCAATGGAGAAGAACGTTAAGGAACGTATTTAGTTTATATATTTGTAATTTCGAAGCTCGTGACATTAAGTGAACAAAATATACATTTGTGTATATCATTTGGCAATTAATGCCATTTAAATGTGCTAAATAAAACTGCTAATAATTTAAATGAGTTCCTCATGACGAGGTTTCTACAAAACGTGAAATATTTTGTCATTTGCTATTGTTTCGAAAGTGCTGTAAGGTCAGCATTAAATAATCTACACATAAGATTTCAGTACAGTAACCCAAACACAAAACGAGAGACTTACTGGTAAAACGATATTGAATATACGACATATACATATTTTATTGTTTAAATGTACATGATGCTCATTACTATATATTTTATTGCAGCTTAGTTAATATCCAGGCACACAATTAATGAAAAAACTCATTAGTGAACATATTTTCTTGAAGATCAAGTGATTTAACAAGAACGACTTTAAAATGAATGCAACAAAATGTATCCAGTATATATCATTATGTTGATTTCTTAATACGTAGCGCTAAAAACCTTCAATCGGGAACAAAGTTTAAACAAACCTAGCCAGCAAGGATATCCAGACAGATGGGGAGATAATGCAAATAAACACAACTATACACCACAAAATAATGATGCCTAATTGTACAGATGTCATTTAATCAATCTGTTTCTATTAAAAACAAAATCAGTGATTTTTAATTATACCGTTCAGGCAGAATATACCATTTTAGTTAAACATTTAATTTCAGATATCAATCGTGGAAGTTAAGTTTTTTTGTTTTTGTGAAAACGTACATTTTCCTTATGTTCTCATCTTATCTTGATACGAACATTTCAAGAAAAGAATAACATGTTTACTCATATTTAATCCAAACAAATAGCCATTTTGATGTTCATTCAAATTATTGATTTTTCCGTTCCAATATATCGACCCCAGTTTGGTATGAATTTTCTGGTATTGTAAAATTGACTATTACACAAATATCTGTGTAAAGACACATTGTACGTGACATTACGTCTTTAAGAACATCTAAACAATAAATTATAGTAATTTAATGATAAAAAACGGAAATATTATTTCTTAATGAATACCGTTAAAGATAATAAAGGATGCGTATGTGAAACAAAATGTGTCTATTCATATTTCTCAATATGTTAGCAGTGCTATGGAATTACATGAATGTGTTGCAATTATCAGTTGAATTCCGCTGTACTTTTTTCCAATTTTAGTATGTTCTATATTAATCTTGTTTGGTTGTTATAATTTAATGTAACTACAGATAAACGGGGCAACATCTTGTAAGATATCACTGAACATGGTCGAAGAAAAAATACAGATATAACAAGTGAACGCTTCAAGCATGTTTTGGCAGATGACTTTGTGAATAAAATACCATGTATCTGAGGGAGGTTCAATTAGCAAATTTAAATATTCGATCCCGTCATTTATTTTACCGATTTACTATTTAAGATTTAGAACTGAACCTGTTTTGACAATTAGATAAGTGTTTTCCATCAATTATTGTAAACTACATAACGAAGATGTTTTTGATTTTTATGTAAACAAAATCTATCTACAATTTACGTGCTTCAATTTTCGACGTGTAATACTGCTTCACTGTGGGAGGTTTTATTATCATTTAGATGATACAGGCTTTAACGATTATAGCGGGAGGGTAATATTTGTGCGCTGGCTTTCATAATACTATTATCCATTGTTCACTTCTAGTGTTTCTAGTGTTTTTCGCTAACGGATGCACATTTCATATGGTAAGTTGTGCGCATAATGTCATAAATGTGTTATAAATATATAAACTATGTATGAATCAACAAGTAACATGTTTGATCCTATACACTCAGTTTGGTTCTGAATCATTATTATAGAATGGAGACATTTCGACAATCAATTCAAAAACAAATCGCGTACTGTCTGTCATATACTTAAAATATGTATGGAAATTTACTATTTAATCTTTTTAAGGAGTTCTAAGCGTGTTTGAATTTCAAAGCTTTTCTGAGTTGTGGGCGGACATGCTGGTTACCAATTAACTTACTAGAAACACGCAAAGTTGCCTAGAAAATTGAATTTAGCTGCTAGGTTCCTAAATCTTTTCAACAAAAAGGGATAAAGCTGTTGCCGGTTTAAATATCATTTCGTCGAGCCTCGGAATACTTAACTAATTAGCGCTGGTGGAGATACGATTTAAATGAGCAATTTAATCTCGCTTTAATCGAACCTATATTTACTTATGCGGATTGTTTTTATTACAAATACGACGCATTGATGAAAATGTGTATTTAATGCACGCGTTTTTTGTGATAATTTCTGGTCTACGAGTACCGTTTAAAATGCATTGTCGACCTGTTGAACCCCAAAGCTTTGCTTTGACGCCAGCTCTTATGTTATTGCTATCGTCATTGTTGTGTTGCATTTATTGTTAGGTATCGTATAGGTAATTGTTATTTGCCTTACACAAAACTAGTTGTTTTAAATTAAATAACTTCAGCTGGAGAAGTTGAAAAAAAGGAGCAATTTTAACTAACGCACTATAAACAAATGAACCACAATTTAATTATAAAGCAATATAAAAAGTAAGGTTTTACATCAATGTCCCGTTTATTAAAACTCTTGAGTTTACAAATGTTTGTTACCCGATTGAGTCGTTCTTTCGTTCGGTCGAGAACAATATTAACGCGCGTTATTTCTATATTAATAAACTATATACTTTACGGGATCTGAGCCGTTAAGAACGTTTCAGGTTTGTTTTACACAGTTATACATTTAAACGTAATTTTAAGCTCCGTCACTTTTACAAATACGTATATTTGCGTATTCGTTACAAATACTGAAATTGATATCATCATAGGTTTTACCTGTCATACACAACTACTTAGTTCTACTGACGGACAATCGTGAGGTATCAAAGTATGTTATGATCGGACTTTGTGCAATACTATGGTCAGTTAATAGTGGTGCAATACTATGGTCAGTTAATAGTGGTGCAATACTTTTGTCAGTTAATAGTGGTGCAATACTATTGTCAGTTTATAGTGGTGCAATACTATGGTCAGTTAATAGTGGTGCAATACTATGGTCAGTAAATAGTGGTGCAATACTATTGTCAGTTAATAGTGGTGCAATACTATTGTCAGTTAATAGTGTAATTTATAGATATGCTTATTAAGTTATTTTAACCGCTTAATTTAAATATTTGTGTACCTGTTTATCCTAGAACAGCATGCAGCCATCATTAGTATACGTTATATACTTGCAGTAAGTTTTCATTCCCTAAATTAAGAAAATAGCCCGATTCGATTTCCGTGCAATGTCCCCGCTGAATAAATTATCACAATAAATAAAGGTCAAACTTACGCTTAGACATCTACATTGAAAACCATATTTTGTATCTAAGAAACAATGTTAAGCCGGTTAGAAAATATATAATTTCTACTATATTTATATAATGTTGCGACGTTTATGTCGGCCTAATATTAACTACTTCTATATAGGAAAAACATATGAAGTTTGATACTTTCTTCATCTGTTTGTGTTATTAACATAAATGAAGCGTATACTTTCAATATATGATGATTTTTGTACTTTATGGATCTAATAGGATATAAGCTTTTACGCTATTCACTACCGTAGGATTGTGTTTACCATAGTCGACTTTTGAACAGCAATTACCCCATCCATTTAAATTATGGATGTGTAACTGCGTTTATTCTTCTTACGCCTTCTTGACATTAAGCCAAATAATATATATTTTCTCACAATACAACAGCCAATATGTAGCACATAATAACTCTTTCTTATTGCGAATTATTTGTCATATTTAAAATTACGTCGATGAGAGAATATTTGTTTTGTGTGCAGTCATTAATCTCCACGAAACACGTGTTACCGGGTAATTGACTTTGGAAAGGTGACAATATTTGCCATACTGAGATTACTTGTCAATGCGCTCTCGATTACATTTAAGAATTGGATATCAATGACACAATATTAGAAACANTGTGTACCTGTTTATCCGAGAACAGTATGCGACCATCATTAGTATACGTTATATACTTGCAGTAAGTTTTCATTCCCTAAATTAAGAAAATTGCCAGATTCGATTTCCGTGCAATGTCCCCGCTGAATAAATTATCACAATAAATAAAGGTCAAACGTACGCTTAGACGTCTACATTGAAAACCGTATTTTGTATCTAAGACACAATGTTAAGCCGGTTAGAAAATATATAATTTCTACTATATTTTTATAATGTTGCGACGTTTAGGTCGGCCTAATATTAAATACTTCTATATAGGAAAAACATATGAAGTTTGATACTTTCTTCATCTGTTTGTGTAATTAACATAAATGAAGCGTATACTTTCAATATATGATGATTTTATACTTTATGGATCTAATAGGATGAAAGCTATTACGCTATTCACTACCGTAGGATTGTGTGTACCATGATAGTCGATTATTAAACAGCAATTACCCCATCCATTCAAATTATGGATGTGTAACTGCGTTTATTCTTCTTACGCCTTCTTGACATTAAGCCAAATAATATATATTTTCTCACAATACAACAGCCAATATGTAGCACATAATTACTCTCTCTTATTGCGAATTATTTGTCATATTTAAAAATACGTCGATGAGAGAATATTTGTTTTGTGTGCAGTCATTAATCTCCACGAAACACGTGTTACCGGGTTATTGACTTTGGAAAGGTGACAATATTTGCCATACTGAGATTACTTGTCAATGCGCTCTCGATTACATTTAAGAATTGGATATCAATGACACAATATTAGAAACAAAATACTTGCAAACTCATTATTTTAACTTTAATTTTAAATTATTTAGTAGCATATATTTAATACACTGGAAACAAAGCGTATTAATAACAATACGTTTTTCGTCAGTGTTTGCATTCGATGCCGTCCACTGGTTAGAGGGACGCTTTCTTTTGATATAATGTAATGTTTGTGTGTTGTTGTTTTTTAATGCTACACACAGCACACAATTCATTAGCTGAAATTAAAAATAAAGTTCTAGATATCTGCATGCAGGTTACCCAGTTTGCAGATTCTTAGAAACAAAATGTAAAATTAAAATACATATCTTAATTGAGTTGGAAACAATGTACACACACCAGTGTCCACATTAACAATCAGAATTAATATTGGTTTGTAACCAATAAACCGTAAAACTTAAACACGTTGACAGATGTTATAAATAAAAATATGTATTAAACCATTCCTTTATGTTTATAAATGTTTACGCCTAGCCTGTGAAACTGGTAAAACTATTTGTTAAATGTTAATTCATGTTGTATTTGTTTGTTTCAGAATCTTCGCTAACATTGTGACAGTTGCCGGATACAGATAAATCATCTATAATTGCAGGTATGATAACATTATGTATATGTAAAGCCTCTTTCTATTTGTTTTTTAATTGGTTGAAACTACCTTTTAATTATAACTGTGTGTATACTACTTAGTTGCATATTCGTAAACGATTTCACTTAAACAAATTAAAACGAGGTTAAACACGGTTGTACCGTTGCGTTTGAAATATCCTTAAATAAAATTAGTATCCTGGACTCAAACTTATTTTAGTGCATAACTCGACTATCATTTATATTATGCATTTGAAGTACCGTGTGGACATGTATTCATTACAATCGGTAACACTGTCACACATTGCACATACTTGGTAAATACTTCTTGAAAATATCGTAAACTAAATGTCAAATATGTTCAAGCATTATTTGCATAATCATAGACACTTTAAATATCATATCGTTGTGATTAGCGCACATACAGAGAAACACATTCTTAGTTTAATCGGTAACTAAATATAAAACCCAGACAGCAAAACGATAAGAAGATGGAAGCAAACAAATAAGTGTACGGCAAGTGACCGAGCGCTAAAAATGCGTAACAAACAGAATTAACCGAATACATGACATGTTAGAGGCATGGCACTATGACACTTTACTAATAATTATATCTGTAACGATTTTCCAACCTCAAACATTCTATTTGGACATATCATTGAACATGTAAGCAATTATATTATATGATTTCATTATTTCATTATCAAATTAATAGGTATTTTAAACAGCAACCAAACATACACGTCTTAAATACATCTTGTTTTCTATCAATACCAGCTTATAACATTTCTTTAACGTGTCAATGACCAATCAAACAGTCGTACAGAAATTTATTTTGCCAATTGTTGTTGTTATACAATTATTTGTGTCGACATTCAATCAATATTCATATTCGGCAACTTAAAGGAGCGTTAACTTCACATTCTTTTTAAAAAACTGTGTTCTTTTGCAAGCGGTTAACTCAAGTTTCTTTGCAAGGCGATGGCTTTTATGAATGGAATGATCAATATAAAAATTATATTATCTCACATGAACATGATGCAATATTGTTTTTCAATGATACATTTCTAAAAGATCACATATTCTAAAATCGGAAAGCGAAGCACACAAAGCCTTATCGTGTACATTTTGTTGCTTTTGTAAAGACATTTCTTTTTTTTCATTCATGAAAACTTGATTTTTAAGAAAGAGAAGAAATGGACAGTATGTTATTAGTGTTTTTTTTTGCATTTTGTCGACTTATTTTCAAAGTCAAGAATATAATATATTATGAGTATTTAAGATTATAGGTACATTACACGGTAAGTGGTTTGTGTTGATCTAGTTATTTATTTGGAAATGATTGACTAATGTGTGTTGCTTGCGTTTTTCTTGTTTATGCAATTGAAATTTGAATACATAAAAACTGTATTTTTCCAGAAGGTCTGATATTCTCTAGAATAACATCTCAGTAGATGTTCCTATTGTTGCCAAATTTGTTAGCAACAACACTGCAGTAAAACAGCTGTTCAGGGATTACAATGTGCAGATAAATTAATGGTTCTCTAACGAATTATTGGATTTATGAAGGAAAGACAGATGATGGCATTTTAATTTTTGTTAACAGTGCGACGATGATTTGTTCAGGCTTTTTTGTCTTTAAAATTGAATAATACCGATTTAATAGGATCTTCAGCAGTTTGCGAGACGCCATCTTCACAGGCGCTAATTCACTCGCATATTAAACATAATTGCTGAGTCGGAAATCGCATAATACGGGAAATAAAACTTAATTCTGGCCTTGTAGTCGAATCGATTTTTAGTATACATATCAAAAGACGTATTGATATGTGTATACAGGTAGTATTGACGACATAATACTTAATGAGATAAACAAAGCTATGTTAAATAATGTTAACTTTGACAAAAATACTGAGGCCCCCGTTTCCATTTCCACGACTAGTTGTGTTTTATTCTTACATGTTCAAGGTTCAATATATAATCTTTTTGTTTTCTATTCTTAAATTTATTTGCATAAACTCCCATAGTCGCCAAAGAAACATGTACATATAAGGTCAAATAGTTAAAACGTTTTTAATTCACATTACGTCTCATGTATATCACTTTCCAATTCATGGTAACAGGTTATGTTTTTCATGCATGTATTATTTACTACCATTATAAACTGTCATAATCGAGCGCTGTTTTGCTCCATCGACATTAGAGTACTTTGTAAGTTGTCCAAATGCTTCATTTAATAATGTTAAGGCATTCTTGTATATCAATTTCAAACGCGTTTTCAACTCTTATGGTTTTGTTGTAAAATTACCAAGTAGACACAAATTTCCTATCAATTTAAATTCAGAAGTTCCGTCGTTACAAAGATTAAGTTAAATTCAATAACAGCTCCAAATGTGAACAAATCTTGCAGGCCGTTTAGAGTTTCAGCCTCTAACGCAGTGTGCCCTGGGTCAATCCCGCACTCGGTCATAATGTGTATCTTGAGTTCAAATATTATGTTAACAATATTGCCCAATACCTTTAGAGGAATCGCGCATAAACGCAAATAAGTTTCTAATTAAAAACATATATTTAAACGCTTTAATAAGAAATAGGAGTCGAATAAAAGACCTAAAATACCGATTGCGTGATAAATATTAAGAAACCCTCGTCGATTTTGAGAATGGAAATCCCAACAGAGTCGTTTAATCCGATGTTATTTTATTATTATTGATACAGTATTCAGTTATGCTTAATTGACTTCATTTTATTAGTAATTTATTAATGAGATTGAAAGCAGTTGTATAAATGTCATTTATATCTTCCTCCGCATCTTGACTTTAAACTTTTAATGCTCTTAAAATACTATTGTAATTCCCAGTATCAGAGTCAAAAAGGTGTTCTAGCGTTCAACGCTAATGAATGAGTTTTGTTGTTGTTTTTGTATGTGATTTTTTTTAACTCCTTACATAAAGCTATAAACAAGAAGAGTTTTTCCATAGGCCAGTTTCAGATTTGAAGCTTGAATTGTTTTGGATAGTTATTTATATCAATATAATTTAAAAACATCAATTCGTAGTTTCTATCGAAACAAGTTTTTGATATTTTTTCAATATGAGATTTTTCTCAAATGCTAAATGCTAGTTTATTTGAACTTCGTCGGATACAAAATCATCTTCAAAACGATAAGTGCGCAATATAATAGATATATTTAGATCAAGATGCGCATTCCTCCGTTTCCATCGGGTTACAAAGCCAATGGTTTTGAAATCAAACATGATGCGTTTATTTACACGTTGTTACGTGCAGGTAAGCGATATTGTTGATCCGACAGGTTTTATTTTGAGCGCGGTTACACATGTTCTAAGTATTATCTCAAAGACACACATTGATAACGAGTAAACATGGTGGTTTTTGTATAACGGTCACTTTTGTAGCATTAAATCAAAAGAAATATAAATGAGTAACTGTCTCATTTAGTAAATAAACGATAAATAGATCATCAGCTTTTCGCTCATAAACAAAGGGATAATTAAAACCCGGATTCATACCAAGTGGAGAAATCATATATGAAAATAAAATGCAGACACGTGATATAATAACACAAAAGATTACAACACGATTACAATTTTGGTTATCTTGGAAAAGCCGTGGCAAATGATGTTAAAATCGATCAAAAATGATTGTTAACCGTCTGATTTAAATCACAATTGACCACAATACATTCAGTTATTAATAAACATTTTGTGTCAAGAATTCCAATAAAAAATTAAAGGTAAAACCAACCCATTTTTATCAAGTTGAATGGCAATTAAATTACTCACTGGTTTGATAACCAGAGCAAAACACTTTTTCGAGACAGAATGTAAAGAAGTATAGCCGGAATTCGTTGTTTTGGATGTGTTAACATAGCATCGTATAGAATTTGTGTTATTCATAAAAAAATGTACATGGATGAAAAGGTGTAACTTCGCTTCCTTGAACAGTGATTTTATAAATGCGCTCGTCTAAATTGACAGTGATAATTTATAAATCTAGATAATGTTCTAAGAAAAGAAAGAAAAAACATCTCAATAGTCTTTAAACTAATACTGTATTCAGTATTCTGTTATGGTTGTTTAATGTATGAGAATGTTCTAAAATGTATTTGGTCGACACCATCTGTAAATTAATTACTACGCCTACACAGTGAGTTGTTAATGTATATACTCTTTACACTTTTGTATTGGTATTGTATGTAGTACATTTTTATTGAGTAAAGGGTTTTCTCTCCTGCTGGTGCAACTTAAGTTTCACTTTATGTGTATTTGATTACTACAACATTATGATTTGTGTGTATGCAGTAGTTCGTATTCCGGTACATATCATCAATTTTGTTCCGTTTCCAGTCTTTGGAGACTGTAAGCGGTCGAGTAACGTCATATTATGTTATTGGTCTCACTGTTTTGCAATTGGTTCCCTGCCATAAACAAACGACCGCGTTGAATATAACGGGTTTTCTATCCTGTGGGTGCATGTATTGCCAGTTGTATTTAGTGGTGTAATGAATATGGCATGTATAAATCCATTCACAACGAGATCGTATCGCATTTATATGTTTCTGTTTATATTTATATTCTACAAACATAATTGCAAATGATAGATATTTAACAGTCATGTTTTTGGTTGTAGGATTCGTAACACAATGCGAAAACACTAGTTTATTAGAAAACAACCTGTAAGGAGGATTATAAATATATAACGCAAACGCTTCGAGCGTGTTCGACATATGGCATGTACATGAACACAGGCGGATTCACATCAAACAAAATATAGTCCAAATCTTCAGGCATATTTACAATTTTATATTCACTACATTGTGGTTTAACCTTATTTTCTAATGAACACACTTTCATTTATAACAATCGATTATTAGTATAAAGGCACGTGATCAATGTTGGCATATTTAAATTTATTGAAAAATGTCGCTTCACAACACAAACGTAGTGAATGACTATGTACCTGCTTTAATGTTCTGTTTTTGGTTTCATATCATTGTGCCTCATATGTTTTTTTCTGTTATGCGTCTTACCATTAGTTAGTTAATTGATAAAACAAATTAAGTTTTGTTATTTAATTTTAAAAGTGATGATATGAGGTCAATTTTAATACACTAACATGTTTTGTGAATAATTATGGGTCAAGTGGAAGGCTTGAAGCTTCTGAAAACCTTTTTAATCCCCAACTGTTTGTTTCTTTAATTTTCATGGCCTATGCTATTGATTTCCTTAGCCATATGAGCGAATAGCTTTGGGGTAAGTGTGACGTTTGGACCAAGGTCACCGTACAACCTGTTTAAAACTTTTCATCGACTTTCCCAAGGCGTAACCACAGTTGTATTTATTTTTGTTTGCTTGGTTTGCATTTGAGAAGAATTAAAATCGCTTAATGCGCATATATTCATTACACGAAGCTGATGATATCTCCGGAGTACATTCACTTTAAACAATCTATATACACTTTCACTTTGCCTAAATGTATTTACCATTTGTAAGACGATAGTCCGAACATTATATTCATTTGTTTAACTACTTAACTGCTTTCAGAATCAAATAAATGACATTTTCAATCATTTAATCGTATGTCAATTCAAGATATATTTTAACGTACATTATAGAGATAAGGACTTTAACGAGCATATATTGCAAATTTAAAACAGACTTGTTTGGTGAAATAGTATACAAAAAAGCTCGACACGCAAGTTATGTTTCCGTAGATGGCTCTATAATTTGAATTCGGTTTATATAAATGACGCGTCTCCTTTTAATATTGCGATTATGGACGGCACTTATTAAGTCAATTAAGAGGTCGCGTATCGGTTTTTAGAACCTGATCGATTGTCTTGACCGTCCGACATCGATAATAAAAAAGGTATTATATCTCCATTAAAACTATTGACTTTGGAACTGCAATAATTCTGCTCACGAAGTCTGGACATTGAGGCATGTTATGGATGTTTGCTCAAGCTACAAAAGGAGAAAGGAAAAATATAATGAATCTTTGTGATTGTCGATTTATTATTAATCATAGTTTAAATAACCGCGCCGAGAGAGAAATTGTTTTGTGTGTACGCATAATGCTCCATTTACTCGTACTTCATAAGTTAATTCCCGTTAAAGAGGTGATTCTTGATGTTTGCATTGAATTATTTTGTATCGTTGACATTTTGCACATTTAAGAGTTAACTTCCAGGAACAGGTGATGCATTTGAAATCGGTATTCGAAGATTGCCTTTTTTTAGATCTAATGCTATTGAGTACAAACATATATTAACTCTAAATATAGGAATACTGTTAATTGAGTTGATAGCATATACACATACTGTTGGTACCCTGTCCTCTTATGAGACCACGAAACCTTGCATGTCTTTATAGCGAGCAGCGAAGCCTCTGACCAGACTGCAAAACTGCGTAGGCTGGTATGTAGCTACGCTGGCTACCCATGTCATAAAACCCTATTTCGCATGACGCGGGTCATTTAGTGTTATCTATTACAGGAGTAGCACCCAGATGTCGAAATCCCAATGCACACTTAAGGTGAAACTGACCACCTGGTTTGTGTCAATTGCGATCTTAATATTGTGCTTGATGGGAAGAAGGGCACTTGTCTTTATCAATAAAACGCATCTTCAATATCAGTTACAGTCAAATTATAGAAATACACTTAATGCAGAGTACTTCGTTTTAATGGAGCGCAATTGTGTAGTTTAACAGTACTGCCCTATGCTATATGCTTAATAAGTTATAACACGAAACTTA
This sequence comes from Dreissena rostriformis, assembly GCA_007657795.1. Lineage (NCBI taxonomy): Eukaryota > Metazoa > Mollusca > Bivalvia > Myida > Dreissenidae > Dreissena > Dreissena rostriformis. Next base: position 35,489 of record VMBQ01000637.1, read on the forward strand.
AAGCAAACCAATGCAAAATACAAAACAGCATGACACGAGCCTTCTTTCTTTTCGAAACCGTTCATTAGTAATGAACAATTTAAAACATTAACCATAAAACTGGAGAAACATTGCCTGCTTACGGACATCACTTGTCTTATAGATTGGGAAAACACACAGCAGGTGGTATCGTTTCATGTATGATTCGTATTTGAAAAACAAAGCTTTTTCCTTGACGTATTGTAAATACAACGGAAAAGGCAATACTAAATAATATTGTTTTGTTATCAATAAACCATAACATATAACTCCCAGTTTCATCGTTTGTGTTTTTTTAAATGTATTGTTTTTTTGTCAAAATGTTTGGCCAATGGTCATTTGCCGCATCCTGTGCAAATGTGCTTAAAATATCGACCTCTCTTTTATCACATGCAAAGTATTTTACAGTAGATCTATCTGAAGAATGTGTATGCTGTAGAGTTTATTTGTTCAGAATCTTCTCTGATAGTCGCTGCAAAATCTTTAGATTCTTTTCTTTGTTGTATGTACCAACCCTCCTTCGATTTATTCTTTATTAGTTGGACGTATCCAATGTTGTTGTTTATAATTTAATACTGTGTGGACATGTATTAGCTGCAATGTGTGAACATCGTAAAATGTTAACATATTTAGTTAACTATAACAGGATACAATCTAAGACTAACTGTCACCGATATATCGAGAATCTTAATGTGTGTACAAATCAAGTAGGTGCCAGTGTTGATGCATACTCCTAGACGTGTAAAGAAACAGATCGTTGTGATAGATTTTCATAATTAGACACACATTTTTAGGTTTAAAACTTCCAACAACTACACCGGTAACTTAACATAAACACAGAAAGCAAGGGAAATAATCAGTAAATACCTATTGTTAAAAACCAACAAACATATGGACGTCAGGTGAAATATGCCCAAATACGCAATAAAAAGAACATACCCATAAGTATGAATAAGTAAGAGTTATGTAACAAGGAAACTTGGTTTAAATAATTCCTTCTTTAATAAATTATAGAACCTAGACACTTGAAATAATCAGTTTAAGTGTAAGCAATTATATTTTATTATATTATTTTTATTGTTCATTATTACATGAACACATAATTTACATAGACCACATTGATCCCATCTTAATTGAGAGGAGTAATACGTTCTTATAAAAGATATATAATAACTGCATGTCTGAGTACTTATTATACAAATGTAGACAGACAGATAGACAGACAGACAGACAGACAGACAGACAGACAGACAGACAGACAGACAGACAGACAGACAGACAGACAGACAGACAGACAGACAGACAGACAGACATACAGACAGATAGTTTATTTACGTCTCACTTTCGTACATGTTATTACAGATACACATATAAAAATATGGTAAAAATAGAAGACATATACAAAACCACTCAGTATGAGTTATGAAAGACACACCTATATATATACAACTGTTATGACATAAATGATGATAAAAAAACGCCGTAGAACATGATATGTTAAAAATCATTTGTTTAAAATGTGATATAAAACAAAACACACTAGTGCAATAAGCATCACATATTTACAAAATATTCTCTATCTATACAAGGTATTTTGTCTGGTGACTAGTATATCATGACAAGCTTTGGCACTGTATTTAGCGTTTTCGTCATTAGATAATATGTAACAGAATTTGTTATCATCATATAATCAGAGAAATCCGGATTAAATTTCAAATACCTTTGCGAACAACTTTTCTCTTATATCTTCGTAGATATTACATGACATAAGTACATGATATTCGTCTTCCACTTGGTTTATACAGTTAAAACAAAAACGTTCATTTGGTACAATTCCTTGATATCGTCCAGTTTCTATTTTAAGTGGTGCTACACCACCACGGAATTTAGCAAATGCACTTCTATTGGACCTAAGTATAATATTATTATCAACATAAGACTCAGTGTTATATGTTTGCTCAAAAAGCTTGTATGTTCTTAGGTTTTTTCCTCCTCTGCCATGGGCAGCTTGTTCTCTGTTTATATTATTTAACCAAACAGCCTTATAATCATTAAATAGATCATCAATACAGTTATTGGTTATATATTTGCGTTCAGATGTCGAATAGCTATAACTGATGTCCAGCGTTACTTTCATACATATCTTGTGGTGCCAGGTCATTGTGTGGTGTCTTTTCATGTAAGACCATTTAAACACTTTGTAGTTGATACCGTTATTGTCCATACTATTTAACCGGAACCAGTGAGTGAGAACCGACTTCCACTGTCGTGCATATGGGGGAGCCAACCTATATCTCCAGTTATTCCCTCGTTAGGTGTATATTTTCCCACTCCGAGGTAGAAACGACACGCTCTATGATGTATGGCTTTGATAGAAGCATAGTCCTGGGTTCCCCATATTGCTGCCCCATAACTTATAGTTGACCACACTATTCTGTCGTACAGTTTCGTATAGATATTACATGGCATCCAACCAAGTGATTTGAACTTTGATATAAGCAGTCCTATATATGTGTATACATTAAATGCTAATTTTGGCTTTTTTTACGTATTTAGTTCTGAGAGAAGTTTGTTGTACGATTTATGTCTGTATTATGTTAATTACAACAGATAAAGCCAATCCGTAAAGATATATAGAAATAATGAAACTATTACCTTAAGAAGTCACTTGTCAGAGTGGTAAACGAGTCTTATATATTTCTTGTGATAAAAAAATAAATGTATAATGCTTCGTTGCGCTTTGGAACATACCGTGAGAACATATCGAGGAAGCATAATCTATACCAATAGATTTAAAACTTACTTGGCACAAATGTGTCGTGTTCTGAGAAAACTAGGCGTAATGCTTGTGCGTAAATTGTCATCCCAGATTAGCCTTTGCAGTCCGCACAGGCTAATCAGGGACGACAATTTCCGCTTTTATGTAATTTTTCGTTTAAATGATTCTCTTCTTAGCGATAATCCAGTTTAGGCGGAAATTGTCGTCCCGGGTTAGCCTGTTCGGACTGCACAGGCTAATCAGGGACGACACTTTACGCACATGCATTTTGCCCAGTTTTCTCAGAACGCGGCACTAATGTAAACCGTCATAAGACAAAGAGTGCATAAATTACCTGACTCCTTTCCACAAACTTCAAGATTACCCTCTTAGGTCATTTGATAAATTTGGCCAGAAAACATCTTGTTCGAATTAAAAAGATATCATTAACCAGAAGGTTGATACTAAGATACAACATATACATACACATCAATCGAATCCAAAAATTCGATGTTAAAAAGTTAAAATTTACCTCCCACAATGAGCATATTTTTTTGTTGTAAAACATTGTTCAAAGTTATATATATTATGTGAACAAGAAAGTGATATTTTCGAGAGTAGGAATACAACCGGAAAATATAAAATAGCTGATTTGAAAACGTAAGAAAGATCGCAAGTATTTTTTAAATAATATTGTCAAAACGTACTTTTTCGGGGATATAATAGTTCATAAACACCAAAGACTCTTAAATGCATTGTTATATGTGTATTATATGCAGACCCTTCATTATGCAAATTTATTTTACCAACTACCGGTATAAAATTTTAACAAAGATCTGTTGCAAGATGAATGTTTGTATGTGGATCCAATACGTTAATGGCAAATATCGCAAATGTGGCATGCATCCAGACAGATGGGCAAGGAGTCTAATGTATTTCCTCGTTACCTCATTAATAGCATATTAAATGCAGAAATTAAAATGGAATGAGGAATTTATTTTTCTGCTGCTTAAATGTATACAAACTTTGAAACATGTTTATGTACTTAACCCTTTGAGCGCTGGAACCGAATATTGAGGGCCTTTGCAAACAGTTTGGATCCAGATGAGACGCCACAGAACGTGGCGTCTCATCAGGATCCAAACTGTTTGCTATTCCGATAGTATTCTTTGAAAAAAAGTGAAGAAAATGATGATTTTAGAATTTCAGCAGACGACATTTTAGCAGACGACAAATTTCCCAGCATGCAAAGGGTTAAGATTATTAAATGTTATGTTTTAGCTTTAACTTTATGAGATACATTTCAAATATAAGGAATTAAACACACATTTTCCGAAACATATAGGTTTCTCACCTTTGTTAACAATCATATAAACATTTAATATAATTATATATTGTCTCGCTGAGAAACTCCAATATCTGTATTTGTATTCTTGTAATTCACACACTGATCGTTTAACTATTTTCTGATTTATAATGTTATTATGTATTTAAAACTTAGTTCTACCGTTGAAGTGGTTTTACTAACTTAAACCATCATAACCAGTAGCAAATATATATAAATATATTTAAATATATTTAGAATAACGTTACGAATATAAAAACACAATTGATTGAGAGTAGCCACGAAGGTGTGTATGATAGAAATGCAATAATGCTGCAGCTTCTGGAGTTTCACTTCTTTATATTGTTCCTGATAGAACACTGTTCTCTTTGGGGAGCTCCAGCAAAAGAAAGATGTTCTTGGTAAATGCCTTGAATTACGGCCTGTGTTTTGGCATACCTTCTGAAAAGCGTAACAAAACACCAAATAACTCGGACTGGTTTTCTATGTTAATAAGCGTACTTTCAATTTTCAAAATCGGATCTAAATTCACATCTGCGAAATGCGGAATGTTGTACACATATAACACTGCTTATCTACAAGAAATGAGGCTGATCGTAGATCGGTTAAGGTCATTAATTGTTATAGCTCTGATCTTCTGAAATGTGTGATTATAGTAACCCTATGACAATAATCGGTATGAGGTAATAGTAAAATATTATAAAAATGTATAGTTATTTTATACCTCAATTTATTCTGAGATGCTGTAATACAAATACATATTTTCAGCAACATAGATAGGAGAAAACTCGTAGTGTCAATACAAAGTGTTTTTTAAGAAAACAACCTGACAACGCACAAACGCGATACAACTAGCGCAGAAATACACTACCGAATCGAGTTTATAAAACTTGGATCAGCCTCAAGGAACGGTTAATGCAAAACAAAGCCCAGAAATATTCAAGGATTTCTGGATACCGTGTCAATGCGCAACATAACATCTTAAAGCTTTGTTAACATACACAATTTGTATATTTATATAACACATTTAATGCAGAAATTTGCCTTATTCCTATAAACAAAATCACATGATGCACACACAATCATTTTGCAAGGAGTGTTAGATGTGTGTTAATGTTGTCTGTTATTGCTGTTTAATTTGAGATGCAGCACTAAAAGGTTTATTACAAGGGTGTGTTTTGTGAGGATTCTGAAGAGTGAGGTATAAACACACAATGCGATGCATTGAACCATTCCGATGCGGTGACCCAAGTGTGAGTTTTAAACCAACTTTACATTAAAACATTTTAAACCCGTTTTCAAAAGGTCTGATAATCTCTAGAATAACATCTTAGTAGATGTTCCTTTAGTCGCGAGATATGTTAGCAACAATCTTGCAGTGAAACAGCTGCTCAGGGATTAAAATATGCAGAAAAAACTTCTGGATCTCTAAAGATTTATTGGAATTTGGAATAATAGGCCGATGATAGCATTTGAACTTTAAACAGTGTGGTTTGTTCAAGCTTATTTGTCTTGAAAATTGAATCATACTGATTCGATCGCCTCTCCAGCAGTATTCGAGACGCCAGCTGCGCATGCGCTAATTCACTCGCCAATATTATATAATAGCCGAGTGGGAACTCGCGTAATACGGGATACAACTTTATAATGCCCGTGAAGACGCATCGATTTGTTATAATATATATATATATCAACAAACGTATTGATATATTTATACAGGTAGTCTTGAAGCAAAAATACCTATTGAGATAAACAAGGCTGTGTTGAAAAAGTTACCTTGGACACTATTCTATTTTTGTGTGTGTTTTACTCTAAAATGTTCAATGTTCAAAATGTCATCTTTTTGTTTTCTATTTTCGTACTTTGTATGTATATTTGAAAACAAAACAACTCCAATAACGCCAAAGAAACATGTAAATATTATTCCATAGGTCTAATAAGTAAAACATGTTTAATTCACATTAAGTCTCATGTCCATCACTCTCCAATGCATGTATTCATTATTAGAATTACTAACAGTCATGTTCGAGCTCTGTTTTGTTACATCGACATAAGAGTACTTGGGTATAATATTAACACAAGTGGTTTACTTATTATCAAAATTGTGTACTTGTCATTAAATCATTAAAAAGGTGAGCTAACATGCTCATTTATTTTGATGCCAAAATATTAAAACAACAACAAGAATAAATAAAATATGTCCACACTGTTTACCAAGGTCATGCACCTTTTGATCTTGTATAACACACATTTACCGCTTGGTGTTGTTTAATAACTAACACATAATAAATATTGCCACCTTTTTAAATTTAGCAAATGATAGACATAACTTTGTTGACTTAAAAAAGTGTGCGTGTATGTGTCTGTTTATGTGTCTTTCTTAATCCACGAAGCAGCTCATGTTCATGTATTTCTCATTCCATGTTTTTTTCGTGTCCACTTTTTTACATTGATATAACATGTAAATTACATTTGACAGTTGGTCCCTTTTTTTTATTTCGTACGTTGCCATCTTTGTATAGTAATTTGTATTAGTTTGTAAAATATTGCAAAATTCATGTGAATGTCCTATAACTTTGACTTAACTTGTTTCAAAAGCACTAACACAGAATTATTAAATCAAACTTACTGGAGGTAACACTGTTGACACTTTATACATAATTCAAATGCCTCGTTTAATAATGTCAAGGCATTTTTGTATTTCAATTTCAAACGCGTGTTCAACTCTTTTGGTTGTGTTGTGAAATTACCAAGTAGACAAATATAATCATTTTACACGATTAAATTTCGTTGTTTACAAACATTACGTTAACATTACTAACCGTTCTAAATGCGAACAATTCTTGCAGGGCGTTTAGAGTTTCAGACTCTCATGCTGGGTCAATCCCAAACACGCTCATAATGTTAATCTGGAATTCAAATGTTGTATTTTTAGTGTCAACTACTTTTAGAGAAATCGCACATAAACGTAAGTAAGTTTCTAATTGAAAAAAAACAGCAACATATTATTTATTAAAACGTTTTAACAAGCGGTATGAGTCACATAAAATACCTAGAATATCAATTGTGTACTAAAATATTAAAGAACCCTAGTCTATTTTCAGAATGGATGTCTCAACAGAGTCGTTTAACCAGATGCTATTTTATTAATTACACACTATTAATTTAAGATTAATTGACTTCAATTTATGAGTAATTTGTTCATGAGATTGAAAGCAGTTTTGTTAGTGTCAATTATATTTATTTCGCTAATGAATTATTTGTTTGTTGATTTTGATGTGATTAAATTCATTAAACTCCTTACATCAAGCTCAACACATGCAGGGTTTTCCTGTTTTTATCTTCACGATTTTAATCTTAATATTTTGTGTGTATCAATATAATTGTCATATATCAATGCGTGTAATCAAAATGAGACCTTGACATTTTTTAATATTAAGGTTTCTCTCAAATACTAATTGTTAGTAAATATAAACGTCGTCCGATACAAAATCATCTTCCGAAACCATTACTGCGCAATATAATAAGAGATATATTTAGATCAAGATGCGCATTCTTCCATTTCCATCGGATTACAAAACGACTGGTTTTAAAATTAAACATGATTCCTTTATTTACACATCGTATCTTGCTAGTAAGCGATACTTCTGATCCGATAGGTTTTATTTTTTGCGCATTAAGAAAACCGTCGACCTCACATAAGGCCAAAACACATGGATAAGTCCACATGTTTCAAGCATTGTCTCAAAACACATTGATAACGCGTAAACACGTTATTCTTTTAAATTGTTCACATTTTCAGCATTGAATCAATAGTTATGTGAATGGGCAACTATTTTAAACATCTTTATCAAAAACGATAAATAGATCCGCAGCTTTGCGCTCATAAATAATGAGATAATTAATCATCGGATACATCACAAATGGAAAAATCATACATACATGTTGGAATAAAAGGCAGACGAGTGATATAATAACACACAAGATTGCAACACGATTAACATTTGGGTTATCTTGGAAAGGTTATGGGAAATGATGATGTAATCAATTGAAAAAGTATGTCAACCATCTGATTTAAACCACAATTTTCCACGATGCACGCAGTTAGCAATAAACATTTTGTGTAAAGAATTGCAATACAAAATTAAAGGTAATACCAACACATATTTATCAAATTGAAGTACAATTAAATTATTCACTGGTTTGATAACCAAAGAAAAACTTTTAAAAAATTTCGAGACAAGATGAACTGAAGTATAGCCGGATTTCCTGGTATTTGGATGTGTAAACCTAGCATTGTATAGAAATTGTGTACTTCATTAACAATTTATTTGAATAAAAATGTGAAACTTTGCTGCCTTGAACAGTGATTTTATAAATGCGCTCATCTAAATTTACAATACTTATTTATAAATCTGTATACTGTTCTTAGAAAAGGGAAATCATCTCAATAGTCTTAACACTCATATTGTATTACAAATTCTGTTAAAGCTATTTAGACATCACCTGTAAATTAATGTTTACGCCTACAAAGTTAGTTGTTAATGCATATAGTTCATACACTTTTGTATTGGTATGTAGTACATTTTAATTGAATGAAGGGTTTTCACAGGTTTCTGGTGCAACTTAAGTTTCACTTTATGTGTATTTGATTTGTACAAAACTATTATTTGTTTGGATGCATTAGTTCGTATCCTCGTCCATAGCATCAGTTGTGTTCTATTTCCAGTCTTTGGAGACTGTAAGCGGTCGAGTAATGTCTTATTGCATTATTGGTCTCACTGTTTGGCGAAAGAACCGCGTTAAATGTAAAGCGTTTTCTATCCTTCGGGTGCATTTATTGCCAGTTATATTTAGTGGTTTAATGAATATGGAATTTATAAATCCATTCACAATGAGATCGAATCGCATTTATATGTTTCTGTTTCTTTTCATGTTCTACAAAAATAATTGCAAACGATATATGTTTAACAGTCAAGTTATTGGTTGTAAGATGCGTAACACAATGCGACAGTAACACCATTTTGAATGTAGTAAACAGTGTATAGCCGAATAGTCGCATGTTTCGACCATTATAGTATATATTAATTTACGCTGAATTATCATATGGCATGTTGCTATATATGGAAATAATATACGTTTTATATAACAGATTAGGATTTAGCGAAGTATGGTTTTTTCAAGGGGTAGGAGATAATAATATATTTTTATCCATAGCTAAACAACGAATATCTGATTTTTTTTGAAAACCTGGTCAAGTTAAATGGAAAACTCGACCAGAGGAAAAAGATATAGCCTTAACAGTATCTTTAAGTTCCAACCATATTTAAATATAGGAAATGTTTCAAAATTTAGAATTGGGTTGACTCGTTTTAGAGTATCTGCTCACAGACTTGAAGTAGAAGCTGGGAGATGGCACAAGCCTTAAAATATACTGATTGAAAACAGAAAATGCATACACTGTAACGTCCTTGGAGATGAATTTCATTTTTTACTTGAATACCCAATGTTTATTCATTTACGTATCAAGTATATACATTAATATTATTGGAAGAACACAAACATGATCGAGTGTATTGAGCTTGTACAGACTAACAATGCAAAAAAGGTACGAAAGCTATTAATTTTGGTTTTAAAGCTTTTAAATTGAGAGCTTCTCTCCATCTATTTTCATTTATATATCTAATCTATGTTAAAACATATAATACGATAAAGTGTATACAAATGTGTTGTATTAATATTTTGATCTAGGTTTTTTTTTTAAATGCTGTACGTCATTGACCATCTGTGAATATATTGTGTTGTAATATGTGTGTACTCATGGGCTTAAAGCCTAATGTATGTTGAAATAAACTATTAAACTATATTGTTCAGTTCATTTTACAAATATTGAAGTCTTTGTTAAAATATTAGGGTTTCGCTATTATGGAGGACTCTAAATTGATAAATTCAAATACCGAATGCTTGTAATACAAATCAATGGTAGTTTATGAGTTGGTGCTTCTCCGCTACAACTATTGACTTTCTTGTTGCGTTCTTTCTACGAATGATTGACGTTGAGACACATAACCGCTGTTTGCTCTAACTACAATAGGCAATATGGAGCAAACAAAGACTCTTTATTATTTTCGATAAATAATTAAGTATTCATATTCTATAAACTTGACGAGATCGTATTTGTTTAGTTAATAGGCCTTTTAAGGACTTTGGAAAAGTGGCATTCTTTGTTATAATTCAATAACGTTAATAATCAGGAATTTAGGAAACACGTGAAACTATTGGAATTCTACAGCTGTTTACTTTTGTTTTTATCTTTTTCGACCTATTACACAAAGAGAAGCTTTCTACCAATATCAGAATGCTGTTCATTGGGTTAATATCGTACATAATTACATTAATCTATTAACTGCATTTATTTAATTAAGGGACACTCTAATGACAGTTAATGTTTCGTAAAGAAAATAACGCGATTTTGTTTGCAGAATCTTTCAATAAATGCCAACTTTATGAGATACTTACAACCTTGAATGTGTTCATAGCGGCGTTAATGGTATGTATGAAGTTTATTAATGGCATTTGTGCATCAACAGCAATTAATAGAACTTCAAAATTAAAACGCATGTGTGACTCGGAAAGTGTTATTATCAATTATCATTGAAATAATAACCAATTTCCAGCTAACCTTGTTTCATTATTTTTCACAAATAAATACACTTGTAATGCTAAAGCTGTGCTCGACATACTATATACAGAGGATGAATCAAATTACTTAAACGGTTAAATTTAACAAATATTAGAGGATCAAAATCATATCCATTGCACAGTTATTAAAGCGAAATACAAGAGAAGTTGGTATGATTGTTTTGTTAAATAAATATAAATCAATTAACAAATATTCGAACAACCATATCTAGGACTTATCTACATATGTTAAGCAGTTGTTGAGAAGTAGGTTAGTTCACGTTGGAGCGTACGTTTCAAGCTCGTCATATTAACCTGCTCTTGTTTGAAATACAAGTTGATTAAATAAATTAAAACGTAATTGGTATTTTATAGAAGTTTGCTTTAATACTTACTTCGTGAAACAAATTGAAGGACTGCCATATCAAAATAACATGATTACATTTTAAGTACCTGATTTGAAACAGCCAGTGCAAAGAGTTGAGATATAAACCAGTTTGATCGTAAATTTCTAATCATCCGTGATTTGTCTACAATGTCCTACTAATTTGAAATTCGACAGTTTTGTGCTTAAGAAGATTGCTTTCTGTAATTGAAACATTATCCTATTTTAGGACAGAGTTTATTTTTGGGAAGCACAATCGAATTAGGCAATTGTTAATGAAGGATGCATATCTAAACAAGAGGTTCGCTATTTTCTTTATCATAGTTTGCAGAACAAATACCAAACTAATATTGTGGAAAAACTGTACGCCTTAAACTTTACTTAAAACAATGTATTAACCATTTAGATGAATATGTTTTAACGATTTACCAAAATATGTTATAACATAAATGTAAACGATGTTAAGAGGCGGTTGTAAAGCTACGATGGCACGATCTGATAATGATAGAAGTATCTACCGCGACTCAAATTAGCGAAATTTCACGCAAAGCTAGATATGATAATATACATGAATCATTAACGTAGACGTTTATTATTTTATACTGATAAGCTGTATGCGTGTGTTCAAACAAAAGTAAGATCACGTGGAAATATACACTTCTAAAGCTTCTTCGTATAGACTAGGAGAAGTGGTTTAATTCAGGGACAATAAAGAGACCATTCACTTGAATTATACTATGCTATTCTCGTTATATATATGATATTTTAAACCGTACGATATCCCGTTAGTTAGACGGTAATCCATCCAGATGGCTCATTAACTGCACATATAAACCTTACGAGGATGAAAGATGCATCGACTCTGGCTGTTGCAGAGAAAGAATGTTTGGTGGGCTCTCTTGTGGAACGATAAACAGTTATTATGTATAAATCTTTTGTTCGGTAGAATGTTTCGATAACGAATCAACCAGTCCATATGCTATGTTGATATTCGAATATATGTTTAATTGTGCTATGGAATTATTATTTATAACGATCCATTCCTACAAACAGCCATCAAAAACAAGTATGTTTTGAAAAGTTGAATTTCAAAAGTAAGGTAATGAATGTATTTAGTTGTTTTTTTTTTATTTCAAATCTCGTGACATAAAATGAACATAAAATATATTATTCGGCAATTAATGCCATTTAAATGCGATCAATTAAACTGTTTATATATTTAATGAGTTCCTAAATGCGAGGCATCGTAGAAAACGTGAAACCTTTCCCATATGTTATGTATTTCACGTGTCATTTTGATATTGCTGTGTGCATAGCAATAAATTACCAACACATTACATTTCAATACAGTAACCACAGCTCAAAACGAGGACGTCTTTTTAAATATGTCACCATTTTTAATAGGATTAAGTGGAGAGCTCGCTCATTCGTGAGAGTTTTTTATAGGTATTATGATTGTTTGAAACAAATAAGTATTTTGTCAGTAAAGTGCAATCGCGCGTTTGTAATATGAAGTCCCCACACTGATCCGACATTTTTCTAACCGTTCAAACACGCGATTGCACTTAAATGAAAAAATATTTATTTGTTTAAAACAATCATGATACCTTTAGAAAACTCTCACGAATGAGCGGGCTTTCAACTTTATCCCATTAAAAATGGTGAAATATTTAACAAGACATCCTTAAATATGTTAACTGGGTCGAGCTTAATTCTCCCAACACAGATCTTAAAAAGTCACGTGGTAAAGGCACCGTGGTAACGTCATTCCGGGCGTATGTAATTTCGGGATCCCTTGAAGCTTACCGAAAGTTCCATCGTACCCTAGCATGAATATTATCGACGTGAGGTCGAAAGCTTAGGCATAAAATAAATACTGTAACAGCGTTTTTGTTTAAATAATACAAGGCTTATAGAGACATATACATATATATATTTGCAAATGTATTCTTCACGACAAACAACTTTTTCATACACTTCAATCTATTTCAAATACAACTATAAAACAAACAATATGTGCATATGATTGATTAAAATCCGAAAACAAATTGAAAAAAAGATCGCCACGTTATTGTTACGTAACAATGCCAAGGTAAAAATATTTCTGGTGACTACTCAACAAACTCGTTCTTTATAAACAGTTAGAAAAATATATATCTTACAATTGTAAAGTCTAGTAAGAGGACACTGCACATGAGCATCATTAAAATAATATACAACAACAAAACATCAACTACATAATTGATCGTTGTAACACTGCATTTGTAAATAAAATCAACAAAGTAAAGAAATTTCTCTAGCATGAGGTTGTTTTGTTAATTTTGAATGATAAATATGTGCCGAGATATTCCGAATGATACATATGTGCCGAGATATTATGAATGATACATATGTGCCGAGATATTCCGAATGATTCATATGTGCCGAGATATTCCGAATGCTACATATGTGCCGAGATATTCCGAATTCTAAACAAGAACAAATGTATTTTATAAAAAAGCTATCTTGGTTGAATGTTATACACACATGGAATGGTCTTTTTACCATTCATATATAAACAGTGCGTGTCATATTAAGTATTGGAAATATTGCATTCATGTTAAGAAAATTGAGAATTGCAACATGATGACAATTTCGACGCATAACTTCGTATAACTAGCATAACATTTCTTAACAGCATTTTTAAATTAAATAACATCAGCTGGAGAAGTTGAACGAAAGGAACAAATATAACTTACTTTAAATACAATTCAAACACAATTCAATTATAAATCATATTTAAAGTAATGTTATACAATTTAATGTCCCATTTATTAAAGCTCTTGAGTTAACAATTGTTTGTTATCCGATTGAGTCGCGCGTTCAAGCTTCACGGGGTCTGAGTCATTTAGAACACTGCAAATATGTTTTACACAATCATACATTAACATTGTAATTTTAAGCTCTGTCACTTTTACTAATACCGTTTTTGCTTTTTCTTTACCGATACTGAAATTTATGTCAGCATATCTTTTACCTGCTATACACAACTTGTTAGTCCTTATGACGGACAATCGTGAGTTATCGTGTAAAGAAGGTAATGATTTATGATGCGTACATTGTCGCAAAAAATTGTGTTTAAAAGTAAGCTTAGACAGCTACATTGAAAACAATTACTTCGTATTAAAAAAACAATGTTTAGGTGAATTTTAAATATGTATTTTCAATTATACTTTAAGAAATGCTTAGACGTCTATGTCGGCATTACCTTAAATACTGATATATAGGAATGACATATTTTATTTGATACTGCCGTCATTGTTGTGTTTATTTTACATAAATAAATCGTGTTTGTTCAATATAAAATGATGCTTTACTTGATGGCTTTTAAGGACCACGAAGGTGTGTATGATAGAAATGCAATACTGCTGCAGCTTCTGGAGTTTCACTTCTTTATATTTCATATGATTTAAGAATATATGTTTTCGCACCTGTAGGATTGTGTTTACAATAATCGTTTATTGAAAAATATTTAATATTTTATCGCAATACAACAGTCGATATGTACAACACACTAACTCCTTGCGTATAACTTATTTATCATAATTATTTTAAACTACGTCGATGAGGTAATATTGTTTTGTGTGCAGTCATTATTTTTCATGAAACACTTCTGAACCAGTTATTGACTTTGGAAAGGTGGCAGTATTTGTAATAGGCAGATAACTTGTGAATGTACTCTTTATTATATTTAATAATTTGATATCATTTACACAATATTAGCAAATACTTGCATACTCATTATTTAGCTGAAATTAAATAAAGATCTAGATATCTACAGGCAGTTAACCCAGTTTGCAGATTCTTAGAAATAAAATAGATACTTAAAATACATATCTTATTTGCCTTGGAAACAATGAACAAACACCAGTTTCCACATTAACAATAATCATTGATATTGGTTTGTAACCAATTGACCGTGAAACATAAACACGTTGACAGACGTTATAAATATAACTATGTATTAAACAATTCCCTTTTCTATAAATGTTAAATCCCAGCCTGTGCAACTGGTAGAACTATTTATTAAATTTTAATTCATGTTGTATTTGTTTGTTTCAGAATCTCCGCTTACATTGTTATAGTTGCCGGATACAGACACATCATCTTTAATTGCAGGTATGATAACATTATATATGCGAACCCTCTTTCAATGTATTTTTTAATTGGTTGTAAATACCTTTTACTAATAACAGTGTGTATACTACTTAAATTCACATTCGTAAACGATTTCACTACACATGTTTTTAAACTAATTTAAACGAGGTTAAACACGGTTGTACCGTTGCAAACACATAAGTGTACGGCAAGTGACCTAGCGCTCAAAAAGCGTAACAAACAGAATTCACCGAACACATGACATGTTAGAGGAAAGTCACTATGAAACTTGACTAATAATTATATCTGTAATGATTCGCCAACCTCAAACATTCTATTTGTACATATCATTGAACATGTAAGCAATTATAGTATATGATTTCATTATTTAATTATCACATAAATAGGTATTGTTAACAGCAACTAAGCATTTACGTCTTAAATACATTTTGTTTTCGATCAATACCAACTAATAACATTTGTTTAACGTGTCAATGACCAATCACACACTCGTACAGAAATTTAATTTGACATAAGTTTTGTATACAATTATTTTTGACGACATTCAATCAATTTTCATATTCAACAATTTAAAGGAGCGTCAACTTCACATTTTTTTTTAACCATTATTTTGCAAGCGGATTAACTCAAGTTTCTTTGCAAGGCGATTGCTATTATGAATGAAATGATCAATATAAAAAGTATAGTATCTCACATAAATAAGAGTTAACGTTTTGTAATTGATACCTTTCTAAACTATCACATATTCTAAAATCGTGAAAGCGAACCACACAAAGCCTTATCGTGTACATGTTGTTGCTTTGGTAGAGTCATTTTTATTTTTCGATTCATGGACAGCTTAATTATTAAGAAAGACAAGAAATGGACAGTATGTTATAAGTGTATTTTTGGCATTTTGCGGATTTTTTTTAAACATGAAGAATATATGAGTATTTAAGATTATAGGTACATTACACGGTTAGTGGTTTGTGTTGATCTAATAATTTTCTTGGAAATGCTTGACTTATGTGTGTTGCTTTCGTTTTTCTTGTGTATGCAATTGCAATTTAAATACATAAAAACTGTATTTTTCCAGACGGTCTGATAGTCTCTAGATTAACATCTCAGTAGATGTTCCTATCGTTGCAAAATTTATTAGCAACAACACTGCAATAAAACAGCTGGTCAGGGATTAAAAAATGCAGATAAATTATTGGTTCTCTAAAGAGGTATTGGATTTATGAAGGCAAGACAGATGATGGCATTTTAATTTTTGTAAACAGTGCGACGATGATTTGTTCAGACTTTTTTTGTCTTTAAAATTGAATAATACCAATTTGATAGGATCTCCAGCAGTTTTCGAGACGCCATCTTCACATGAGCTCATTCACTCGCATATTAAACATAATTGCTGAGTTGGAAATCGCATAATACGGGATAACAACTTAATAATGGTCTTGTAGTCGAATCGATTTGTAGTACACAACCCACGTATTGAATGTGTATACAGGTAGTAATAACGACATAATACCTAGTGAGACAAACAAAGCTATGTTAAATAATGTTAACTTGGACAAAAATACTGATGCCATCTTTTCCATTTCTACGACTTGTTGTGTTATATTCTTACATGTTCAAGGCTCAATATATCATCTTTTTGTTGTCTGTTCTTAAGATTATTTGCATAAACCCCCTTAGTCGCCAAAGAAACATGAACATGTAAGTTCAAATAGATAAAACGTGTTTAATTCACATTACGTCTCAGGTACATCACTTTCCAATTCATGGTAACAGGTTATGTTTTTCATGCATGTATTCTTTACTAGCATTATAAAGTGTCATAATCGAGCGCTGTTTTGCTCCATCGACATTAGAGTACTTTATAAATAGTCCAAATGCTTCGTTTAATAATGTAAATGCATTCTTGTATATCAATTTCAACCGCGTTTTCAACTCTTATGGTTATGTTGTGAAATTACCAAGTAGAAACAAATTTCCTATCAATTAAAATTCCGAAGTTCCGTTGCTTACAAAGATTAAGTTAAATTCATTAACAGCTCCAAATGTGAAAAAATCTTGAAGGGCGTTTAGAGTTTCAGCCTCTCACGCAGATTCCACAGGGACAAAACCCGCACTCGCTCATAATGTGTATCTTGAGTTCAAACATTATGTTAACAAAATTGTCCTAAACTTTTTAAAGAAATCGCACATAAACGCAAATAGGTTTCTAATTAAAAAACATATATACAAACGTTTTAATTACAGCTAGGAGAGGAATAAAATACCTTAAATACCAATTGCGTAATTAAAAATTAAGCCTCGTCTATTTTCAGAATGGAAATCCCAACAGAGTCGTTTAATCCGATATTATTTTTTTATTATTAATGCACTATTTAGTTATGCTTAATTGACTTTATTTTATGAGTAATTTATTCATGAGATTCACGCAGTTTTGAAAATGTTATTTATATCTTCTTCCGCATCTGTGAATACGCAACTTTAAACGCTTTTAAAATACTAGTGCTATTGTAATTGCCAGTATCAGTTTCAAAAAGGTGTTCTAGCGTTATACTCTTATGAGTTAATTTTTGTTGTTGATTTTTGATGTGATTAAATTTATTAAACTCCTTACCTAAAGCTATAAACATGAAGAGTTGTCCAGGATCGGTTTAAAGATTTGAAGCTTGCATTGTTTTGTGTGGTGTTTTATCAATAGCATGTTATTACATAAATGCCTATTCTGTATCAAAACGAGTCGGCGAGTTTTATCTTTCTGGTATTTATGGATTAGAGAACGGAACATCCAGTAATGGTAGGTACTTATTTCCAATAACAAACTAATTACAAATGCGCGTAGTTGCAACCTTTACATTGATTTTGAGCTAAAATCGAAATATATTGATTTGAAGTAATGCATAAGGTGGTTATTCTGTTAAAATAGTCAATTACAGTAAGTTGACTTAAATGAAACTACATTTTACTTTGATACACTGTACATTTAACATTTAAAGTACAAAAAAGGTTACGAACATATAGTTTAATCATTCAAATACTTTGTTTCGAAGGAAATTACAAGTCGCCTTATGTATAGGTTTTGCACAGAGTATGTATTGGTTGTGCAACGAACTACAAAATAATGTATAGGTTACTCAACGAAGTACACCAATCTGTACTTCGATGGCATGTGTTTTGACACAATGTTTCGTAGTAAAACATATACCCGACGTCGTAGACAAACGGACTACGCTTTGACCCCCAGTGTCATTTGGTACTTGTTAATGTTACGGTTTCTCTTAAATACTAATTGCTAGTTTATTTGAACGTCGTCCGATACAAACTCATCATTCAAACCATTACGGCTCAATATAATTATCTATATATTTATATCAAAATGAGCATTCCTCCGTTTCCATCGGATTACAAAACTACTGGTTTTAAAATCAAACTTATTGCGCTAATTTACACATCATTACGTGCTGGAAAGTGATATTCCTGATCCGATAGGTTTTATTATGTGCGCGTTTGTAACACTATCGACCTCACTTTAGGGCAACATACATGGACAAACACACATGTTCCAACTTTAATCTCAAAGACACACATTCAAAGAGCGTAAACACGTTATTATGTAATATTGTTCCCATTTACAGCATTGAATCAACAATTATGGTAATAGCTAACTGTGGCATACATCTTTGTGAAAAAAAAACGATAAATAGATCCGCAGCTTTGTGATCATAAATAGGAGGATAATTAAACATCGGAGACATAACAAGTGAAGAATTCATACATGGAAATTTTTTTTACAGGGGAGTGGTATAATACCACACAAGATAACAACACGATTCAAAAAAGGGTTATATTGAAAAGACCATGACACCTGATGTTGTAATCGAAGTGTGTCAACTATCTGATTTATACCCAAATACATGCAGTTATCAATAAACATTGTGTGAAAAGCATTGCAAAACAAAATTAAAAGGAAATGGCAACACATGTGTATCACGTTGAATTACAATTAAATTAATCACTGGTTTGATAACCCGAGCAAAACGATTGCAAGTTTTCATGTGAAGATTAAAGAGAGTTTAGCCGGAATTCCTGGTATTGGGTGTGTTAACCTAGCATCGTATAGTAGTTGTGTCATTCATTAAACATTTTTGAAAAAAGGTGTAACGTCACTGCATTGAATAGTGATTTTATAAATGCGCTCATTTCATTTGACAATGATGGTTTACAAATCATAATAGTATTCTTAGAAAAGGGAAAACGTCCCAATAGTCTTTACACTAATATTGTATGCAGTATTCTGTTAAAGTTGTTTTAAAATTTATTTGGTCAACACCATCTGTAAATTAATTACTTCGCCTACACAGTGAATTGTTAATGTATATATTTAATACACTGTTGTATAAGTATTGTCCGAGAACATTTTTATTGAGTGAATGGTTTTCTCTCCTGCTGGTGCAACTTAAGTTTCACTTTATGTGTATTTGATTACTACAACATTATAAGTTGTGTGTATGTAGAAGTTCGTATCCCCGTACATATCATCAATTGTGTTCTATTTCCAGTCTTTGGAGACTGTAAGCGGTCGAGTAACGTCTTATTGTGTTATACCGCGTTGAATATAAAGAGTTTCCTATCCTGTGGGTGCATGGCAATTGGTTCCCGGCCATAAACAAACGACCGTGTTGAATAAAACGTGTTTTCTCTCCCGCGGGTGCATTTATTGCCAGTTGTATTTAGTGGTTTTATGAATATGGCATGTATAAATCCATTCACAATGAGATCGTATTGCATTTATATGTTCCTGTTTGTATTTATATTCTACACAAAAAATTGCAGATGATAGATGTTTAACAGTCAGGTTATTGGTTGTAAGATTCGTAACACAATGCGACAGTTATGCTTTATTATAAAACAACCTGTAAGAAGGATTATAAATCTATGAAGCAAACGCTGCGAGCGTGTTCGACATATGGCATGTACATGAACACAGGCGGATTTATATCAAACAAAATATAGTCCAAATCTTCAGGCATATTTGAAATTGTATATTCTCTATATTGTGTTTTAAGCTTATTTTCTAATGAACACACTTTTATTTAAAAAAAAAATCGATAATTATTATTAAGGCACGTGAGCACTGTTGGCATATTGTAATTTTGTTGAAAAATTTCGTTTCACAAAACAAACGTAGTAAATGACTATGTACCTGTTTCAAATCTTCTGTTTTGGTGTCATATAGTTGTGCCTCATATTTTTTTTTCTGTTATGCGTCTAACCATTAGTAAGTAAAATGATAAAGCAAATGAAGTTTTGTTCAAGCTCATTTATGGCCATTTTTGACCTTTGAACTCAAATTGTGACCTTGACCTTGGAGATATCGACGTAATTCTTTCGTGCGACACACCGTCCAATGATGGTAAACAAATGTGCCAAATAATTGTATAATCTCACAATTAACGACATAGATATGGCCCGGGCAAGCTTTGTTCCGCCCGCCCGCCCACCTGCCCGTCCGCCCGCCCGCCGACATTCATCAATCTAATAACCAGTTTTTTCATTCTGAAAACCTGGTTAACAAATCCAAGAAATAAAAGATATATTGCGGTGGATGATTCTTTATTATTGAATTCGGTTATGGCTATTGTGGATGGCTCTAATATGGTGAATAAAAAGACCGCTGATCTGTTATTAGAACGTGAACAATTGTCTTGACCATCAGACATCAGTAATAAAAGAGAGATTATATCCCCATTAAAACTTTTGACGTTGGAAGTGCGTTAATTCTGCTAATGAAGTCTGGACATCGAGGCATATAATGGATGTTTGCTCAAACTACAAAAGACGGAATGGAGAAAATAATGCCCCTTTGTGATTGTCGATTTATTATTTAGTTATTATAGTTTAAATAACCTAGAAGGGACAGAATTTGTTTTGTGAGTAGGCATAATGCTACATTAACTCGTTCTTCATCAGTTTATTGCCTTTAAAAGAGATGATAATCTTTGTTAAATTAATTTATTTTTGAATATGCTCTTTTGCACATTTAAGAATACAATTTCAGAACAAGTGACGCATTAAAAATGTGTATTCCACATTTGCCTTTTTAAATATAATGCGTCCAGTGCGAACAGACAAAAGCTCTTAGTACAGGAATACTGTTCAATGCGTTAATATCATATTTCATATTCGGCTAGCGTAGCTACACTGTCCGCTTATGAAACCGCGTAACCTTTCGGCAGGATTTCATAACTGCGTAAGCTGGGCAGAAGCCGCGATAGTCGCCCATATCATAAAACCCTTTATTGCATGACGTGGGTCATTTAGTGTTATATATCGCAGGATTATTACCCATATTGCAAAATCCTAATAAAGTATCAGTTTAAGTGTACGCAATTATATGTTATTATATTATTTATTGTTTAATTATAACATGAACACAAACTTTACACAGACTATATTGATCCCAACTTAATATGAAGGATTACGCTTGTTCTAATACAAGATCTTGAATTACTGCATATCTCAGTACTTATAATACAAACATACCTGTATGCATTAAAGGGGTAATTTTGGCTTTTGTTACGTATTTAGTTCTGAGAGGAGTTTGTTGTTCGATGCATGTCTGTATTATGTTAATTACAACAGCTAAAGGCAATCCGTAAGGATATACAGAAATAATTAAACTTTTACCTGTAGAGTAACTAGTCAGAGTGGTAAATGAATCATATATATTTCTTGTGATAAAAAATACGTATAAAAGCTTCGTTATGCTATGGAACATACTGTGAGAAAATTTAAAGAAGTGAAACTCCAGAAGCTGCAGCAGTATTGCAGTTTTATCATACACACCTTTGTGGTCCTTTATTTATGGCAAGGAACCAATTGCCAAAACGGTACAGTACGGCACAAAACGAAACAACATATACACATAGTAGAATAAAGCTGGGGTCACCGCCTCGGAACGGTCAATGCTAAGCATTGGGGGTTTAAACCGGTTATAGAGCGCTCAACCTCACACTTGGCCTAGCAATATTCATGATACATATAAATGTAAATAAAATTTAATCCCATAGCATTGCAACTCAAATTAAACAGTAATAAAAGGGAATTAAAACGCATTCAATTTAATTACTATTAAATTACTCAATGGTTGGAAGGAGACCAAAGCAACAGAGTTACAACTTTTTGAGGCACGATGAAATGAAATTACTAACACGCATGTCGATTGCATATATTGAGAGATTTAAAACTAACTTGGCACAAATGTAAACATTCATTCGACGAAGTGCCGCATGCATCATCTATCTGCATTTCTTTAAGTTCAAGTACTTTTGTAGGTCAAATGCTTAATTTGGCTATAAAAAAGCTTGTCTGGATCAAACAGAGATCATTTACCAGAGCGTTAAGATTAATATACAATATATACATACACTATTTATTGAATCCAAACAATCCGATAAAAATACCCATTTTCAGCTGAAAATGGACTTATTGCAGTTTTGTAAGTGTCAACACGTTTGTAGAAGGTCGCACTTTTTGTGGAATGCCACACTTTTTGTGCAAATACACACTTTTCGTTGATTGCGATCTTCCGTCAAAACACTTGTGGTAGCCAGGTGCACGCTTAGTTATATAACGAAAACTATTAATACACGTTTTGATGTCTGTGAAAGCAATTATCAGTATATAAAAAAGCATATTTTCGTTAAAACTGAAAAACACAGTTTAAAGTAAGTTTCTTTTTATTTTTTTGCGCAAGAAAGTGATATTTTCGGTAGTAATATTGCAACCGAAAGGTACGAAAACGGCTGACATGAACACGTTTGAAAGAACGCGGAGGTATTTATCAAATAGCATTCTACAAACTTATTAAAAACGTCAATTATTTAGCCGTTATGTGTACAGGTCTGTACTGTATGGGAATCTATTGGCATTTGATGAAGATTCATACCAATTGAAAACATTTGAGTGTATTTTCAACTTGTGATTTTGTGATTTCTGTCAATAAATGGGAAGTTTACTTGTAAAAATAAAATAAAATTATTTTACTGTCAAAACATATGCATAGAGCATGAAGTAAATCGGTTTGTTGAAATGACTGCATAATTATATTCGTAAAGTCAGTGTCTGTCAAAAACTGAAGAAAGTATGGGCGAGAACACTGTCAACAAGAGAAAATTTGACAAGTGAGGGATTCACTTCCGAGCAAATGGCATGAAGAACACAATAACTGTTTAAAGTATGATTTTTTTTGTCGTCATCGTCGGCCGATTATGAATAGATTTTTCTGCTAATAATTCGCATACACTTTTGCATGTACCACCAACATGTCTCATTTAAAGCAGGTGCCAAACGTGATTTTTAGTAAAATTATTAAAAAAATATGGTGTTTGCTATTTCAAATTGATCACACACAAAACGAAACACGTTTCCTTTATTGAATCAAATGCCTAAGCCCAAGGGCGCATAACACTGCAATTACTAGTTTAACATACACACAAATAACGGCTTGCGCCCCTGCTTAGTATGAACATCACTCGTATAAAGTTCCCTTTTGATACTAGAAAACGTCGTGACACCAAGTACCCATAAACAATGATGAAAGTATCCACCATTTGCTTAGAGTAAGAGCACATACTTCTGCAACAACTTGAGCCACCCACGCAACAATAACGTCTTGCACCAATTCATAGTATAGAATACTTCTATATCTTCTTATAGTAAAGTTCACAAATACACAAGTAGTGGTATCCAAAATTGGCCTTAGTTCAAGGACACATAACTCTGCGACATACACGAATCCGTCTTGGACTTCTTCATAGTTTCAAGAAAATGAATATAATGCTGGTAAGCAGAACACTGAAAGACTAGTTCCCCTCCACAAAATGCACATGTTCAAAAATGTCAGTATCCAAATTTGCGAAGTTCACGGGGACGTCTTACCGCAAACAACTTATGAAATACATGAACATAACGTCTAGCGATTTTACAAAGTATAAACAACATTTATAAAACAAAAGTGGCATTTAGAAAGGTCCAAAACTGAGAGACAAAAACAATTGCGACACAAAGAACAAATGAGACAGGACAGTCTACTAACAGACCGACCAACTGTCCGACCGAAAGAGCTATTCCAGTATAAACCCGCATAAACTTCGTTTTCGGGGATATAATAAGTTCATAAATACCGCAGACTCCTTATCGAATCAAAACTTGTAATTGCGTTGTATGTATGTATTTATTTTGACCTTGCAGTCAAGGATAACCCATGAAAGTGCAAGCACTTATTTTCAATGGGTTCCTTTAGTTTTGCTGAAGTAGAAGAGACAGTATTGAGATACAAGGAATCCGGATGCGATACCCTAGCTCTTTGCGTATAGATTCCTTGTTTTTTTTACGTGCTCAGTGTATAGCACCGATACACGCGAGAATTACCTGGGTTTCATACCAGTACATCTCTAGTTGGCTGGGAAACACTTTAAGCATTTCTGAAATTTCAAGTTCCCCGACCAGTGATTGAACCCACAACCTCTGGAATAGTAGACCAGAGTGTTACCACTCGACAACCGCACCACGCGTTCTAAACTATGCACAGAATTTACGGCAATTACGGCAATATGGTTAACTAGTGCGTTTTTTAAAGTTTGGGTTTTTTTTTTTTTTAAATTCTTTGTTACATGTGTATTGTATGCACAAACTTCATGTATGCCAATTACCGGTATACATTTCCTATATCGCAAATAAACAAACTTGACTTGACTTGAAAGAACATTTTGTTGCAAGATGGATTTGTGTTTGTGGATCCGACACGTTAATGGAAAATGTGGCAAATGTGGCATGCATCCAGACAGGTGGGCAAGGAGTCTAATGTATTTCCTCTTAATCTAATAAATAACATATTAAATGCAGACATTTAAATGGGATGTACGAGGTATGTATCGTTATGCTCCTTAAATGAATAAAACAATGTGGAGCATGTTTATGTAATAAATAAGATTATTAAATTAAATGTTTAAGCTCTAACTTAATGCGTTATATTTCAAAATTAGGGAAATACAACACATTTTCCGAAACATATAGGTTCGTCGCCTTAATTAACAATATTATGAACATTTAATATAATTAAGCTAAATATATTTCTTCAGTTTTAGATGTTATTGTTTTGAACATCAGTTTAAATATAAACACAAGTAATTTCTATTTTCTCGGTGAGAAACTCCAATATTTATATTTGTATTCTTTTAATTCACACACTGATCGTTTAACTGTATTCTGATTTATAATGTTATTTTGAATTTAAAACTTATTTCTACCATTTACGTGGCTTTACCTACTTAAATCATCATACCGAGTAGCAAATACATAACAATATATTTATACATATTCACAATTACGTTGCGAATAATAACAAATATGGGTTTGAGATTACTTGTTCTGATAGCACACTTTTCTCTTTGTGGAGCTCCGGCGAAAAAAAAATTCTTGGAAAATGCAATGCACAAAGGCATGTGCTTTGGCATATCTTTGGAAAAGCGTTACAAACACCAAATAACTCGGACTGGTTTTCTTTGTTAATTAGCTTGCCCTAACTTTAAAAAAAAATAATGGGATCTACATTCACATCTGCGGAATGCAAAATGTTTTACAAATCTAACACTGCTTATCCACAAGAAATGAAACCTTATCTTCTGATCGTATATCGGTGAAGGTCGTTTATTTGTATAGCTCTGTTTTTTTTCTATGTGTGATTATATTAAATTACCCTATTGCAATTATCTCGATGGCATAATAGTTAACTAATATTAAATGTATAGTAATTTTACACATAAAATGTATATTTATTATACACATACATTTATTCTGATGTGCTCTAATAAATAATACATATTTTCCGCTTTACATCTAGATAATAAATTTTGTTATCAATACGAAGTTTTTTTGTTAATGAAAAGTGACAAATTACCAAATAGTCCAACAAATCACAAACGCACAATTCAACACATAAACGAGTAAAACTGGGATCAACGGCAAGGAAGGATCAATGTAAATTAGCAAAGAAATGGTCAAGGATTTCTGTATCCAGTGTTATTTCCTAACTATTCGTAACATAACATCTTCAAGCGTGTGTAACATTAACAATATATATATATATTTTATATAACACATTTAATACAGGAATTGCCATGTTTTTATAACCTGAGCATGACGCATATACGCTCCTTTTGCAAAGAGTTTTAGGTTTGTGTAGACAGTGTACATACATATTGCTCAACCATGAAGTTTTCAAATAAAATAAAGGTTCGTCGTTTTTGTTTAATATCGTATACGTATGATATATTGGTTATTATTGAACCGTTATTTTAAATAAAATTACTAACATTTTAAAAATTATTTACACTTTTCATGATATATCGTTTGTAACACGCGTGAATATTATAAACAAGAGGTATTCATGATTATGGAGTAAACCGCTAGCCATGAATTCAATCCATTGTCCGATGTGTGCAACGTTACTCCGACTAATATCAGCGTGAGAATGTTTTACAATTGTTAACCTTCCTCGAATGTATATGATTATGAATAAATATTATATATAGTATTTATACATATTAAATGGAATAGTACATTACTGTGTTGTTCCGTTGGGTTAATTGCTTACATCGCGTTCCAATAGCATTCAATAGCGCATTCCTCCGTTTCCATCGAGTTACAAAACCAATGGTTTTGAAATCAAACATGATGCGTTTATTTACACGTTGTTACTTGCAAGTAATCGATATTGTTGATCCGACAGTTTTTATTTTTCTGCGCGGTTACACAAGGGTCGACCTCCCATACTTATAAGCCCAAATGTTCTAAGTTTTATCTCACAGACACACATTGATAACGCGTAAACATGATGTTTGTTGTATAGTGGTCACATTTTTAGCATTAAATCAAAAGTAATATAAATGAGTTACTGTGTCATGTAGCTTTAAAAATAACGATAAATAGGTCCTCAGCTTTTCGCTCAGAAGACCCGAAGACATCCCAAGTGGCAAAATCATACATGGAAATAAAATACAGACAATTGATATAATAACACACAAGATAACAACACGATTACAATTTATAAATCTAGATAATGTTCTCAGAAAAGGGAAAACAAATATCTCAATAGTCTTTACACTAATATTTTATTCAGTATACTGTTATGGTTGTTTCATGTATGAGAATATTCTAAAATTTATTTGATCGACATCATATGTAAACTAAATACTACGCTTAAACAGTGAGTTGTTAATGTATATACTTTATACACTATTGTATTGGTATTGTATGTAGTACATTTGTATTGAGTGAAAGGTTTTCTCTCCTGCTGGTGCAACTTAAGTTTTACTTTATGTTATTTGATAACTACAACATTATAATTTGTGTGTATGTAGAAGTTCGTATTCCGATACATATCATCAATTGTGTTCTATTTCCAGTCTTTGGAGACTGTAAGCGGTCGAGTAACGTCTTATTGTGTTATTGGTCTCACTGTTTGGCAATTGGTTCCCTGCCATAAACAAACGACCGCGTTGAATATAAAGAGTTTCCTATCCTGTGGGTGCATGGCAATTGGTTCCCTGCCATAAACAAACGACCGCGTTGAATATGAAGGGTTTTCTTTCCCGCGGGTGCATTTTTTGCCAGTTTTATTTAGTGGTTTCATGAATATGGCATTTATAAATCCATTCACAATGAGATCGTATCGCATTAATATGTTTCTGTTTGTATTTGTATTCTACACAAATAATTTTAATTGATAGATGTTTAACAGCTATGTTTTTGGTTGTAAGATTCGTAACACAATGCGACAGCAATAGTTTATTAGAAAACAACCTGTAAGAAGGATTATAAATCTATAAAGCAAACGATTCGAGCGTGTTCGACAGATGGCATGTATATGAACACAGGCGGATTCACATCAAACAAAATATAGTCCAAATCTGCAGGCATATTTAAAATGTTATATACACTACATTGTGGTTTAACCTTATTTTCCAATGAGCACACTTTCATTTAAAACATCGATTATTAGTTTTAAGGCACGTGAGCAATATTGGCATATTTTAATTTATTGAAAAATGTCTCTTCACAAAACAAGCGTAGTGAATGACTATGTACCTGCTTCAAATTTTCTGTTTTTGTTTCATATCATTGTGACTCATATATTTCGGTGTTATGTCATTAGTTAGTTAAATGATAAAACAAATAAAGTTTTGTTATTTAATTTTAAAAGTGATGATATGAGGTCAATTTAAATACACTAAATGTTTTGTGGATAATTATGGGTTCAAGCGGAGGGTTTGACACTTATGAATACCGGTTTAAGCCTCAACTGTTAAATTGTACATGCCCTATGCTATTGTTTTCATAAACCATATGAGTGACTACCTCTGGGATAAGTGTGAGGTGTGAGGTTTGGACCGAGGCTCCGTACAACCGGTTTAACACTTTTCATCGACTATCCCAAGGCTTAACCACAGTTGTATTTATTTTGCTTAATTGGTTTGCATTTGAGAAGAATTGAACTCGCTTAACACGCATATATTCATTACGCGAAGATAATGATTCCTCCAGAGTACATTCACTGTACACAATGTTTACACAAGGTTACTTTGCCTTTATGTATAAACCATTTGTAAGAAAATAGTTCGAACATAAAATGCATTTGTTTAACTACAAAACTGCTTTCAAAATCAAATTAACGATATTAAAATCATGTTATCTAATGTTAATTTCAGATGTATTTTTAAAGTACAGTAAAGGGAATCGGACTTTAACGAAAGTAAATTGCACATCCGTTGTCAAAACAGGCTTGTATGGTTACACAATATAACACAATTCTATAAATAAAACAAATATGTCCGTGCATGCTTTCTCTTTTTTTGTTTGGTTTATATAAATAAGGCGTATCCTTTTAAAGCGGATATAGTGAATGGCTCTAGTATGGTGAATCAAAAGACCGCTTATCTGTTATTAGAACCTGAACGATGGTCTTGACCGTCTGACATTGGTAATAAAAGAGCGAGTATATCTTTATTAAAACTATTGACTTTGGAACTGCATTCATTCTGCTCACAAAGTCTGGACATTGAGACATGCAATGGATGTTTGCTCAAACTACAAAAGGAGAAATGGAGAAAATAATGATTCTTTGTGATGGTCAATTTATTTTTAATCATAGTTTAAATAACATCGAAGAGAGAGTATTTGTTTTGTGTGTAAGCATAATGTTTCATTAACTCATACTTCATCAGTTCATTGTCCCTAAAGAGTTGACCATAATTGTATAACTTAATAAAATAACGTTTGAATATGCTTTGGTTGTTGGTGTGTCACTTGCGATCGTTATGGTGTGTATTATGTTAATTAAGGGCCACTGTTCATGAACAGAAATGATATACAGTTAAAATAGAACATTTCAATATCAATGCATGTGTATTGGCAAACAAATGATACTACTAATGATCATGTTAAGGATTATAACATGCAAGATTGAAATCAAATTATAGTGATTCACTTAATACATAGTAATTCGATTTAATGAAGCTCATTTGTGTATTTAACAATGCACCATACTATTGGCCTATTGTATATGAGCAATTAGCTATAACACGAAAACGTATGAACATAAAATATACACAACTGCATGACAACAACATTCTTTTGCGATATCGTTGTTTAATAATTCACAATTTAATACAGGACCAATAAAACTGCGGAAACCATACTATGAACAGATTTGCTAGTCTTTTATTAAAACCAATCGATCAAAAGTCTACATAATTTAGGACACTTCATACAACACAACATAACACATAAAACATGATTACATTTTTTATCACCGCCTTCGAACGATAAAATAAAAACTAAAGATGGAAACATCCATTTTAAAGTTAAAGTTTAAATCAGGTAGGTCTGCATCTGCCTAGAAATGGGAATCTCACAGCTTTGTGCTGGCTTTGTACGACTTGTTCGATAGTTGCCAATGTGCCCTGCTTTATGACAACACTTATTTTATAGCCTCGAAAAGCACAAAGCAGGTGGTCTTATTAAACGAATGAGTCATGTTTGGTTTTAGTAAAATTTGATAGCTCCTTAGTGTATAATAAATACAACAGCACAATCAGTAACGAAATAATAGTGTTTTGTAACAAATAAACCATAACATATAAACCCCCTTTATATTTATTTGTATTTTTCTTTTGAAATATAAATTTTCTATGTTTTCCTTAATGGTTGGATGATTCCAATGGTGTTTTTATCGTTAATATTGTGTGGATATGTATCAACTACAAACTGTTACATTGTTGTTAGATCCCAAACTATAAAACTGTGCTATATAGATCAATCTCTCGTGTATTGCATACAAGTCATTTAACAGTAGATACACATGTATAATGATTATGATAGTTGTGTTTGTTTTTCATAAACTAACTGTCACGAAGATATCGAGAATCTTAATTTGGGTAAATCCTACACTTATAAACTGACATATCACTGTAATTGGTTTTCATAGAGACACGCATTTGAAGTTTTCATGCGACCACAAACTTCATTGTTTACTAAAATTGAGCACATATCTCAAGGGAAAATAATTCGTATTAAAATCAAACAAAAGATGTGTTCGGCAATTGAAAAATTGGCAAAATATACAATAAAAAGTACACACACACACACACACACACAAAAGAAAACATTTAGAGCCAAGTAACAAGCAAACGTGGTTTTAATAAGTTATGCCATACATTGTAGAACAACACTCTTGGAAGTAAAGGTTAAAATGTAAGCAAGTATATTATATTATTTGCATCGTCTCATTATGACATAAACACAAATTTTACACAGACCACATTGATCCATTCTAAATTGAAAGAACTATGTTTATTCTGATCTAAGATCAAGAATAACTGCATGTCTTGGACATTATTAAACGTATATACATGTACCTGTATGCATCAAAATGTTCGTTGTACGAGTTATGTATGTCTTGCAGTATAGCTATAGCTATAGCTATAGCTATAGGCAATCCACAAAGATGTATAGGAATAATGAAACTATAAATATTAGAAGTAACATATACATGATACAAGAACATGTATATACAAGTTGATGATGAAAAGCAGAATTTCTTAAAAGTTAATGGTAATAGAACTTGTTATAAAAGTATTGTTTATTATAGTGTAACCACTATTGAAAGGGCCAGCCAATTTGACTTATGAGACACTTTTTGCGAGTATACCATGTACCTCTAAACTCCTATTTCTATGCCAGGCGCCAGGCGGATAGAAGTCGGTAACCGTTAATGTTAAACTAGCTCGCGGCTCACAAACCGGCCATTTTTGAACAAGTCCCATGACACACATCCATCCTTCAACAAACGCTCCCCATGGGGCTCGAACCTTCGACCTCCCGATCCCAAGGCGGACGCCTTATCCACTAGACTACGGTGACCCAATTCAGCAAGAAATAGCGTAACAACATCTTTGCCCGTGTGCGTGGTATTCCTGTTACCACCAACAAAGTGACACGTTATGTAGCTGTGAAACAGACAGAAATATGTCATATCAGGAAAAAGCCACCTAATTAAGGAAAGCGTTTGATTAATAAATGACATTTTTGGCCTAGGCAATTGATAGCATGGGGAAGATGGCTGGGTAAATTAATACATAACTTGTAATAAGGCCGACCACACCATGACATTTTTATGCGAATAAGTGACCTTCTCAAATGTTAACTGGATTTATGCTAGTACGTTACAACGTTGCATGTTTATGTTTTTCTCATTCAAACTTTTCTTTTCTCATTCAAACTTTTTTTCTTCTCCATTTTTTAATTTATATATAATGTAAAATGCATCTTAGTCACTTGTTTTTTCTTATTTATTCATCTTCGTACAGTAGTTTGGATTTCTTTGTTAAATACGACATAATTCATTTGAATGACCTAATACAACTTTGACTTTACTTAACGTGTTTCAAATGCAATAAAGCAGTATTAATTAAATGAAACTTACTGAAGAAACATTTAAGACACTTTATACCAAGCCCAAATACCTCGTTAAAAAATGTTAAGGCATTATTTAATATCAATTTCAAACGCGTTTTCAACTCTATTGGTTTTGTTTTAAAATAACCAAGTAGACACAAATATAATAATTTTAAATTCGGAAGTTCCGTTGTTCACAAACATGACGTTAAAATCACTATCAGTTCCAAATGTGAACCATTCTAGCAGGGTGTTTAGAGTTCCAGCCTCTCACGATATGTCAATCGCAAATGCACTCATAATGTTTATTTGGAGTTCAAATATTATGTGAACAATATTTTCCAATACGTTTGGAGAAACATCGCACATAAACGCAAATAGGTTTCTAATTAACAATACATAAATTGAAAAGCTTAAATAAGCGACTTTTAAAGCAATTTTTTATTCAAACTCATATTCTCTGTTGTTCTCAACTACAGGATTGTTATAACTATGTTTTCATTGTATGTGCTATAAATCATGTTGTTATCATGTAATGTTATGTGTAAGTCGGCTTTAAAAGCTCTTCAGAGCTTGTGTTATCATGTTTGAAATACCCGACTTTATAAATAAATATAACTTGACTTGACTTGACTTGAAGCGAAAGGAGTCGAATAAAAAACCTAAAATAGCAATTTTGTAATACAATATTAAAGAACCCTGGTTATTTTCAGAATTCATATCCCAACAGAGTCGTATAAGCCGGTGTTATGTCATTATTAATACACTATTCCGTTATGTTTAATTGATTTGATTGAATGAGTAACTTATTCATGAGATTGAAAGCAGTTTTGTGAGTGCCATTTATATCTTCTTCCGTATATATGACCTAGCAAATTCAAATGCACTTAAATAATGGTGCTATTGTAATTCCCAGTATCAGTTTCATAAAGATGTTATAGCGTTCGACACTTGTGAATTATTTGTGTTGTATGTGATTATTTTGTTAAAAGTCCTTACATAAAGCTATACACGTGCAGAGTTTTCCATAGGACAATTTCAATTTATCAATATAAATGTAATACATCAATTCGTACTTTCAATCGATAACGAAGATATTGTTTTAATATAACGATATATCTCAAAAGCGATTATATCTCCATTAAAACTATTGACTTTGCAACCGCGTTAATTCTGCTCACGAAGTTTGAACATTGAGACATGAAATTGATGTTTGCTTAAACTACTAAAGGAGAAATGGAGAAAATAATACTTTTTGTGATTGTCGCTTTATTATTAATCATAGTTTAAATAACCTCGAAGAGAGAGTATTTGTTTTGTGAGTAGGTATAATGCTCCATTAACCCATACTTTATTAGTTCCTTGTCATTAAGAAGGTGATAATATTTTTTATATTCAATACGTTTTGAATGTGTTCCCGTTGCCATTTAAAACATTTAGAAATACACTTTCGGACTATGTGATGTATTTAAATACGATATTCGAATGTTGCCGTTTTAAATATGATGCTTTCAAGAACAAACATACACTAACGCGCAACGAATACTGTTCAATAAGTATTTAACATATAGAAATACCACATTCAATTAGCTCGGTTATTAAAGAACGATTACCTTATTAATTAAAATTATTGACTTTGTGAATGCGTTTATTTACTTACGCATTCTTGACATTGAGACAAATAATTAATATTTTCTCACAATACACGTCTATACGTAGCACATAATTACTCATTGTTGTTGCGTATTTATTATTAATAATAGTTTAATCTAATAAGTTTTAAACTGTCAAATTACACACACAAAATATTGAAAGCCATACTTGGAGCTTTCGTCCGTGTACTACGGACTTCATCAGCAGAATGATTTTCTGCTGCTGGAGACCGTTAACACCGCTAATTGTCGGGGTGAGCGATGTTAACGTACGGTCCCAGGTGTGCGAGAGTAGGGAAAACCAGGAATGTAAACAACGACAAATTAAGAAATTTGAAAGCTTAAAATCAAAACAAGTGAAATCGGATGGCAAAGACAGTGAGCAGGGTTCGGATAGGTGGGTGAAGAATGTTTCTAAGCGGGAATTATCAGAGATAGAGTTGTCAGTGTTGAAACGTGGACTTAATTATGCGATTTCGCCAGACAAGTTACCTGTTGTTGATATTATAACGGCCACTGAAAGAGCATGTAGCAATTTATCCAACAGTGAATCGGCGGAGTTACGCAACAAAGTCGCGGGTGTGTTATCCAAAAATAAGACCCCAACTCGTTCCAACATTACAAGGGAAGAACGTACAGCCTTGGTTGGCTTAAGCAAAGACAAGGACATTCTAGTGTTACCGGCAGACAAGGGAAGGTGCACTGTGGTGATGGACAAGACTGAATACAAAAGTAAGTGTGATACAATGCTTCAAGACTCTAACACATACAAGAAACTCAAACNTAGTTTTCATCCGATCTTCACCAAACTTGGTTACAAGTTTTATCTAGATGATTTCTAGGACAAGTTCGAACATGGGCCATGCTAGGCCAAAAACTAGGTCACGAAGTCACTTAGTGCGTTTTAAACATTCAACATGGTGTAAACTAAAATTGAGCACATAACTCAAGGGAAAATAATTCTTATTAAAATCAAACAAAAGATGTGTTCGGCAATTGAAAAATTGGCCAAATATACAATAAAAAGAACGCACACACACACGAAAGAAAACATTTAGAGCCAAGTAACAAGTAAACGTGGTTTTAATAAGTTATGTTATACATTGTAGAACAAAACTCTTGAAAGTAAAGGTTAAAATGTCAGCAGTTATATTATATTATTTGCATTGTCTCATTATGACATAAAAACATATTTTACACAGACCACATTGATCCATTCTAAATTGAAAGAACTATGTTTATTCTGATCTAAGATCAAGAATAACTGCATGTCTTGGACATTATTAAACGTATATACATGTACCTGTATGCATCAAAATGTTCGTTGTACGAGTTATGTTGGTCTTGCATTATTACCAATAGCTATAGGCAATCCACAAAGATGTATAGGAATAATGAAACTATTAATATTAGAAGTAACTAGACATATTGATAAATGAGTCTTATATATTTCTTGTGCAGTAATAATAATCTCATCAGCTCCCTTGCGCTATGGAATATACCGTGAGAATACATCAAGAAAACATGTTCTCTAGTCCAAATATTGATACATTTAAAACTAATTTGGCACGATTGTAAACCGTCATGAGGCACATAACTCTGCACATAATGTCGCGTCATAAATAAAATGTTAAGCCTCCAACATTTTCCTGATTTCAAGAGCACATCCTTTTACACGGAATATCGTGACGTACACGAAAACGTCTTCCACGTCTACATAGTTTAATGAACATGTATATACAAGTTGATGATGAAAAGCAGAAACATGTTCAATGATGTCAGTATCAAAATATGCTCAATGCAATTGCACATATTTCTGCACAATATATCACGATATACACGAATTTAATGTTAAGCTAGTGTACATAGTATAACAAACATTTCAATAAAGGTTCATGTTGATGAAATCTAAGAGACAAGTTTGTAACAAAAAAAAAAAAGGTTGCAGACCAACCGACTAAAAAAAGACCAACCGTCCGACGGACTGGTTTGTTCCAGTATTATCCCGCGCAGACTTCGTTCCCGGGGGTATAATAAGTTCTTAAAAGTTAATGATATTAGAACTTGTAATAAAGGTCTTGTTTATTATAGTGTAACCCCGATTGAAAAGGGCCAGCCAATTTGACTAATGAGACACTTTTTGCGAGTATACCATGTAACCCCCAACTCCTATTTCTATGCCAGGCGCCAGGCGGATAGAAGTCGGTAACCGTTAATGTTAATCTAGCTCGCGGCTCACGAACCGGCCATTTTTGAACAAGTCCCATGACACACATCGATCCTTCAACAAACGCTCCCCATGGGGCTCGAACCTTCGACCTCCCGATCCCGAGGCGGACGCCTTATCCACTAGACCACGGCGACCCAATTCAGCAAGAAATAGCGTAACAACATCTTTGCCTGTGTGCGTGGTATTTCTGTTACCACCAACAAAGTGACATGTTTTGTAGCTGTGAAACAGACAGAAATATGTCATATCAGGAAAAAGCCACCTAATTAAGGAAAGAGTTTGATTAATAAATGACATTTTTGGCCTAGGCAATTGGTAGCATGGGGAAGATGGCTGGGTAAATTAATACATAACTTGTAATAAGGCCGACCACACCATGACATTTTTATGTTTGTGAATAAGTGACCTTCTCAAATGTTAACTGGATTTATGCTAGTACGTTACAACGTTGCATGTTTATGGTTTTCTCATTCAAACGTTTGTTTTCTCATTCAAACTTTTTTCTTCTCCATATTTTCATATATATAAATGTAAAATGCATCTTAGTCGCTTGTTTTTCGTATTTATCCATCTAAGTACAGTAGTTTGGATTACCTTGTTAAATACGACATAATTTATTTGAATGACCTAATGCAACTTTGACTTTACTTAACTTGTTTCAAATGCACTTAAGCAGTATTAATTAAATGAAACTTACTGAAAGAAACATTTAAGACACTTTATACCAAGCCCAAATACCTCGTTAAAAAAATGTTAAGGCATTATTTTATATCAATTTCAAACGCGTTTTGAACTCTATTGGTTTTGTTTTAAAATAACCAAGTAGACACAAATATAATAATTTTAAATTCGGAAGTTCCGTTGTTCACAAACATGACGTTAAAATCACTAACAGTTCCAAATGTGAACCATTCTAGCAGGGCGTTTAGAGCTCCAGCCTCTCACGAAATGTGTATCGCAAATGCGCTCATAATGTTTATCTGGAGTTCAAATATTATGTGAACAATATTTTCCAATACGTTTGGAGAAAAATCGCACATAAACGCAACTAGGTTTCTAATTAACAATACATAAATTGAAAAGTTTAAATAAGCGACTTTTGAAGCAATATTTTACTCAAACTCATTTTCTCTGTTGTTCTCAACTACAGGATTGTTATAACTATGTTTTCATTGTATGTGCTATAAATCATGTTGTTATCATGTAATGGTATGTGTAAGTCGGCTTTAAAAGCACTTCAGAGCTTGTGTTATCATGTTTAAAATACCAGACTTTATAAATAAATAGTAATTGACTTGACTTGAAGCGACAGGAGTCGAATAAAAAACCTAAAATACCAATTGTGTAATACACTATTAAAGAACCCTGGTTATTTTCGGAATTCATATCCCAACAGAGTCGTATAAGCCGGTGTTATGTTGTTATTAATACACTATTCCGTTATGGTTAATTGATTTGATTGAATGAGTAACTTATTCATGAGATTAAAAGCAGTTTTGTGAGTGCCAGTTATATCTTCTTCCGCATCTATGACCTAGCAAATTCAAATTCACTTAAATACTGGTGCTTTTGTTATTCCCAGTATCAGTTTCATAAAGGTGTTATAGCGTTTGACGCTAGTGAATTATTTGTGTTGTTGATTTTGTATGTGATTATTTTGTCCTTACATAAAGCTATAAACGTGCAGAGTATTCCATAGGACAATTTCAATTTATCAATATAAATGTAATACATCAATTCGTTCTTTCAATCGAGTACGTAGATATTGTTTTAATATAAAGATATATCTCAAATACTAAATGCTAGTTTATTTGAACGTTGTCCGATACAAAATCTTCAAAACCATTACTGCGCAATATAATTGGAGATATATTTAGATCAAGATACGCATTCCACTGTTTCCATCGGGTTACAAAGCGACTGTGTTTAAAATCAAGCATGATGCGTTTATTAACACATCGTTACGTAAGCGATACTTGTGATCCGATTGGTTTTAGTTTGTGCGCGTTTGCAAAAGTGTCGACCTCACACATTTATAAGCCCACGTGCTCAAAGTATTATCTCAAACACACATTGATAACGCGTAAACATGTTGTTCTTTTATATTGTGCAAATCTTAGCATTGAATCAAACGTAATATAAAAGGGTAACTGTCATATGGCTTTGTAAAAACACGATAAATAGGTCCTCATCTTTCCGCTAATAAACAAGGGAATAATAAAGACCCGGAGACATCCCAATCGTAAAAATCTCTGTGATCATGATTATTGTAAGTTATTGATATCATTGGTATTGACTCACAATGTAAAACAATATCAACAACAAGTCAAAACATATATTCAAATACTCAAATTACATTATAAGGTCGAAATAATGTCACGAATATATAACACAAATTGAAAAAGAGCTTAATTCTGTACAAACACAGTTCTCTTTCTGAAGTTTCGGCAAAATACACTATGTTGGCAAGCGCTTTAAAAAAAAGCCTGTGTTTTGGCATATCTTGTAGGAAATGTAACACACTCCATCTGGGTTCAAAATGTTAACCCATTTATTCTAACTACAAAATCGGATATTCTTTCACATCTGCTTTACAAGAACAAGTTAAACGAACGTTTTACTGTTGTTCTACACTAACGCGTGTATAATTTTTTAATTAACTTCTTTTAATGAATATATTATTGATCATTCGGGTTGTTTAAACAACTTTGCGAATGCTTAAAACCATCAAATTGATATTTATTTAAAAACTACAATTGTATGGGTATTATAACTCAAGATCATGAAGTTCGCATTTCTAAATGTATTCGCAATTAGATTAAATTTCATTAATATGGTTTTGTTTTTGTTTACATTCCACCAAAATTAATTGCCAATTATAGATGTTTAATAGTAAAGTTATGTGTTGTTTGATGGATAGAACAAAGCGTTATTCATGATCAATTAGTTAAAAACATGGAAGCAAGGGTTATTACCGATCAACAAACGCGACGAGCATGTTTGGCGGATGGCATGTACATGCGCACAGAAAGATTCAGATCAAAATAAGTAAAGTCCAAATCTTCAGACATATTTGAAATTTTATATTGAGTCCATTACGGTGCTAGCTGTTTTTACAATGAACACACGTTAATTTTACATCATGGATTGTTAGTATTAAGGCATATGAGCAGTTGCCGCATATTTTAATTCTATTGTTAAATTTCACTTAACAATACACACGTTGTTAATAGCTATGTACGAGCTTTATTGGTACTGCTTTAGTTTCATATCATCGTGTCTCATATATTTCCTCTTATATGCATCTAACCATTATGTAGTGAAATAGTAATACAACTGAAGTATATTACATTGTAGCGTTATTTAATTTTAAAATTGATGATACGAGGTTAATATAAATACTGTGAAATGTTTTGTGAATACTTATGGACCAAGCGGGATGTTTGAAGTTTCTGAAAACCTGTGTAAGTCCAAACTGTTTTTTTTAAATAATTTTACATGGCCAATGCTATTACTTTTCAATGAGTCAATAGCTATGGGATTAGTGTGAGGTTTGGACCGTGACGCGTCTCCTTTAAAGGTGGCTTTTGCGGATAGCTCTAATATGGTGAATTAAAAGACCGCTTATCTGTTTTAAGAACCTGAACGATTGTCTTGACCGTCCGACATCGGTACTTAAAAAGCGATTATATCTCCATTAAAACTATTGACTTTGCAACCGCGTTCATTCTGCTCACGAAGTTTGGACATTGAGACATGAAATTGATGTGTGCTTAAACTACAAAAGGAGAAATGGAGAAAATAAGACTTTTTGTGATTGTCGCTTTATTATTAATCATAGTTTAAATAACCTCGAAGAGAGAGTATTTGTTTTGTGAGTAGGCAAAATGCTTCATTAACCCATACTTTATCAGTTCCTTGTCATTAAGGAGGTGATAATATATTTTACATTAAATACGTTTTGAATGTGTTCTCGTTGCCATTTTAAACATTTAGAAATACACTTTCGGATTATGTGATGTATTTAAATACGGTATTAGAATGTTGCCGTTTAAAATATGATTCTTTCAAAAACAAACATACACTAACTCGTAACGAATACTGTTCAATGAGTTTTTAACACATAGAATTACCACATTCAGTTAGCTCGGTTATTAAAGAGCGATTACCGCATTAATTTAAATTATTGACTTTGTAAATGCGTTTATTTACTTACGCATTCTTGACATTGAGACAAATAATTAATATTTTCTCACAATACACGTCTATACGTAGCACATAATTACTCCTTGTTATTGCGTGTTAATTATTAATAATAGTTTAAATTACGTCGATTAGATAATATTTACTTTTTGTGCAGTCATTATTCTCCATTCAACACTTCTTAACCAGTTATTGACTTTGGAACCGTGACAGTATTTGTTATAGTCAGATTACTTGTCAATGCACTCTAGCTTACATTGGAAAATACGATATTAATGACACAATATTATAAAAAAAATAATTGCAAACTCATTATTTCAGATTTAATTTAAAAAAAATTACAAGCAAGTATTTAATATACTGGAAACAAGTGGAATTAATTAAAAGTATATTTAAGACAGTGTTTGCATTTAATGCTGTCCACGTGTGACAGTGACGCTATCTTTTAATATGATGCTATATTTGTGTGTGTTTTTTAATGTTACACACAGCTCATAAAATATTATCTGAGATTACATAACGGTTAAATTCTAGATATTTACATGCCCAGTTTGCAGATTCTTAAAAATTAAATTGAAACTTCGAATACATATCTTATTTGCTTTGGAAACAATGTACACACACGGTATAACCAATCATCATTAATAACAGCTAAGTTGTAGATATCTACAGGCATGTATACCAGTTTGCCGATTCTTAGAAATACAATCGATACTTCGAATACATATCTTATTTGCATTGGAAACAATGTACACACATCAAGGTCCACATGAACAATCAGAATCAATATTTGTTTGAAACCAATAAACCGTAAAACATAAACACGTTGACAGATGGTTTAAATATAAGTATGTATCAAAACATTCCTTTATATTCATAAATGTTCAAGCCTAGCCTGTGAAACTGGTAGAACTATTTGTTAAATGTTAATTCATGTTGTATTTGTTTGTTTCAGAATCTTCGCTAACATTGTTATAGTTACTGGATACAGATAACTCATCTATAATTGCAGGTATGATACCATTATATATATGCGAACCCTCTTTCGATGTATTTTGTAATTTGGTGTAAATACCTTTTGCTTATAACAGTGTGTATACTACACAGATGCATATTCGTAAACGATTTCAATACACATGTTTTTAAACAAATTATAACGAGGTTGAACACGGTTTTACCGTTGCGATTGGAATATCCTAAAATAAAAAAAGGAACCTGAACTCAGACTCATGTTAGTGCATAACTCGACTATCATATTAATTATGCATTTAAAGTGCCGTGTTGACATGTATTCATTACAATCGGTAACACTTTCACAAATTTCACATATTTGGTTAATGCAACTTGTAAATTTCGTAAACTTAATTTCAAATATGTATCAAACATTATTTGCATAATCATAGACACATTAAATATCAGTTCGTTGTGAAAGACACACATAAAGAGATACACATTCTAAGTTTAATCGGTTACTAAAAATAAAACCAAAAAAATAAAATGATCATGAGATGGAAGCAAACACATATTTGTATGGCAAGTGACCGAGCGTAACAAACCGAATTCACCGAACACATGACATGTAAAAGGCATGGCACTATGAAACTTTACTAATTATTATATCTGTAATGATTCGCCAACCTCAAACTTTCTTTGGTGGACATATCATTGAACATGTCAGTATAGAGCTTTTATTTCAACAAATATCTATACATATATACACAATTGAAATAGACCTTTATGGTCCTTGTTCAACATGATGTTATATCTACATAAAACATGTAAGCATTTATATTATTTGATTTCATTATTTCATTATCACATAAATAGTTTTTTTTTATTACAGCAACCAAACATTCACGTCTTAAATACATCTTGTTTTCTATCAATACCAGCTTATAACATTTCTTTAATGGGTCAATGACCAATCACACAATCGAAAAGAAATTTAATTTGCCATTTGTTTTTTTAATACAATTATTTGTGACGACATTCAATCAATATTCATATTCAACAACTAAAAGGAGCGTTAACTGCACATTTGTTTTAAGACTGTGTTCTATTGCAAGCGGTTTAACTTAAGTTTCTTTGCAAGGCGATGTCTGTTATGAATGGAATGATCAATATAAAAAATTTAGTATCTCACATAAATATGACGGAATTTTGTTTTTCATTGATACATTTCTTACAAATCACATATTCTAAAAT
The DNA here is from genome assembly GCA_007657795.1 of Dreissena rostriformis. NCBI lineage: Eukaryota > Metazoa > Mollusca > Bivalvia > Myida > Dreissenidae > Dreissena > Dreissena rostriformis. Next base: position 78,134 of record VMBQ01000637.1, read on the forward strand.
CGAAAAAGCAAACCACACACATTCTTATCGTGTATAGTTCGTTGCTTTTGTAATGACATTTTTCGATTCATGGAAAGCTTCATTATTAAGAAAGACAAGAAATAGACAGACGTTATAAGTGTTGTTTTTTTGCATTTGCGGACTTATTTTAAAAATGAATAATATAATATGTTATGAGTATTTAAGATTATAGATACATTACACCGTTAGTGGTTTGTGTTGATCTAACTTTTTATTTGGAAATGCTTGACTAATGTGTGCTGATTGCGTTTTTCTTATTTATGCAATTGAAATTTGAATACATAAAAATTGTATTTTTCCAGAAGTTCTCTAGAATAACATCTCAGTAGATGTTCCTATTGTTGCAAAATATGTTAGCAACAACACTGCAGTAAAACAGCTGTTCAGGGACTACAATGTGCAGATAAATTATTGGTTCTCTAAAGAATGTTTGGATTTATAAAGTAAAGACAGATGGTGGCATTTTAATTTGTGTAAACAGTGCGACGATGACTTGTTCAGGCTTTTTTGTCTTTAAAATTGAATAATACCGATTTGATAGGATCTCCAGCAGTATTCAAGACGCCATCTTCACATGCGCTTATTCACTCGCATATTAAACACAATTGCTGAGTTTGAAATCGCATATTACGGGATGAAAACTTAATAATGGCCGTGTAGTCGAATCGATTTTTAGTATACATTTCAACACACGTATTGATAAGTGTAAACAGGTAGTATTGACGACATAGTACCTAGTGAGATAAACAAAGCTATGTAAAATAACGTTAACTTGGACAAAAATACTGAGGCCATCTTTTCCATTTCCATGTTCTTGAGTTTATTGGCATAAACCAAAATAGTCGCCAAAGAAACATGTACATATAAGGTCAAATAGATAAAACGTTTTTAATTCACATTACGTCTCATTTACATCACTTTCCAATTCATGGTAACAGGTTATGTTTTTCATGCATGTATGCTTTACTAGCATTATAAACTGTCATAATCGAGCGCTGTTTTGCTCCATCGACATTAAAGTAATTTATAAATAGTCCAAATGTTTCGTTTAATAATCTTAAAGCATTCTTGTTTATTAATTTTAGACGCGTTTTCAACTCTAATGGTTATGTTGTGAAATTACCAAGTAGAACACATTTCCTATCAATTTAAATTCCGAAATTGCTTACAAAGATTTAGTTAAATTCATTAACAGCTTCAAATGTGCAAACATCTTGTAGGGCGTTTAGAGTTTCAGCCTCTCTCCAGGGTCAATCCTGCACTCGCTCATAATGTTTATCTTGAGTTCAAATATTATGTAAACAATATTTTCCAACACTATTAAGAGAAATCGCACATAAACGCAAATAGGTTTCTAATTAAAAAATACATATATTCAAACGTTTTAATAAGCGATAAGAGTCGAATAAAAGACCTAACATACCAATCGGGTAATAAATTATTTAAGAACCCTCGTCTATTTTCAGAATGGATATCCCAACAGAGTCGTTTAATCCGATGTTATTTTATTATTAATAACCTATTCAGGTATGCTTGTCTGACTGCATTTTATGAGTGATTTATTCATGAGATTGAAAGCAGTTGTGTAAGTGTCATTTATCTTCTTTTGCATCTGTGACTTACCAACTTTAAATGCTCTTAAAATACTGGTGTTATTGTAATAACCAGTATCAGTTTCATAAAGGTGTTGCAGCGTTCTACGCTAATGAATTATTTTGCTGTTGATTTTTGATGTGATTCATGTGTTGAAACACTTTACATAAAGCTTTAAACGTTTAGCTATAATAGTTTTTTTATCAATTTAATTGTAATACCTCAATTCGTATAATCTATCTGAACGAGTGCTTTGGTACTTGCTAATATTAAGGTTTCTCTAAAATACTAAATGCTAGTTTATTTGAACGTCATCCAATACAAAATCATCTTCAAAACCATTACTGCGAAATATAATTTATTAGAGATATATTTAGATACAGATGCGCATTCTTCCGTTAACATCGGATTACAAAACGACTGGTTTAAAATTCAAACATGATGCGTTTATTAACACATCGCTACGTGCTAGTTAGCGATACTTTTGATCATATATGTTTTATTTTGTGTGCGTTTGCAAAGTGTCGACCTCACACATTGATAAGCCCACAAGCTCCAAGTATTATCTCAAAGACACACATTGATAACGCGTAAACATGTTGTTCTTCTTTATAGTCCACATTTTCAGCTTTATATAAAAAGAAATATGAATGGGTAATTGTGTCATAAAGCTTTGTAAAAACACGATAAATTGGTCCACAGCTTTTCGCCCATTAACAAGGGGATAAGCAAATCATGTAGATATCCCAATTGTGATCATGATTATTTTAAGTTATTAATATCATTGGTATTGACTCACAGTGTAAAACAATATCAACAACAAGTCAGAATATATATACAAATACTCAAATTACTTTGCATTATAAGGTCGGAATTTCGTCACGAATAAATAAAAAATGTTTAATCCTGTATGAACACAGTTCTTTTTCTGAAGTTTCGGCAAAAGACACTGTGTTGGCAAGCGCTTTGAAAACAAGAGTTCCGCGGTCGGAGACATATGTCCAAAAAACAGGGCCCTGATTTTCACACGCATTTTGACAGTGACCTTGACATTTGACCTAGTGACCCCAATTTCAATACGAGTTATCTGCTGTCCACGGCCAACGCACATGTGGAGTATCAGGTCACTCGGTCAATGGGTTGACGAGTTATTGATCGGAAACGATTTTCAAACTTATTGTGACAGTGACCTTTACCTTTGACCATGTGACCCCAATTTCAAAAGTGGTCATCTACTTTCCAAGGCCTATGCAAATGTGAAGTATCAAGCCAATCGGTCGATTCCTTGACGAGTTATTGATCGGGGAGTTTCAATAGGGGTCATCTTCTGTCCAAGGCCAATGCACATGCGAAGTATGAAGCTATCGATCAATGCGTTCAAAAGTTATTGATCGGAAACGAACTGGTTTACCGACAGACACACAAACCGACCGACATACCGACCGACCGACCTTCATCCAGCAAAACAATATACCCCATCTTCTTCGAAGGGGGGGGGGCATAACAAGCGTGTGTCTTGGCATATCTTTGATGAAATGTAACAAACGCCAAATAACTCCATCTGGATGCAAAATGTTAACCAATTTACTCTCACTTTTTAAAATCGGATATCCTTCCACATCTGCTTATAATATAACAAGAGAAGTTTAACGAACGTTTTACCTTAATCTACACCCAGCGTGTATAATATTTTAATAAACTTCTTTTAATGAATATGTGATGGACCATTCGGGTTGTTCACACAACTTAGCAAATGCCTTTTATGAACAAACGGATATATATTTAAATACTACAATTATATTAGTAATTACAATTAAAGATTGCTATGTGTGCATTTATAATGAATTTTGCATTTCTAAATTCATTCGCAAATAGCTGAATGACATTTATATGTTTTTTTTATTTTTATTTACATTCCAGACAAATAACTGTCAATTATAGATGTTTAATAGTAAAGTTATGTGTTTTTAGATTGATAGAACAAAGAGTTATGCGTGATTTTGTAGCAAACAAAACCTGGAAGAGAGGGTTATAAATCGATCAAGAAAACGCTTCGAGCATGTTCGGTACCTGGCATGTACATGCACAGATTCAGATACAAAAAATATAGTCAAAATCTGAAGAAATGTTTAAAATGTTAGCTGTACGCATATATTCATTATGTGAAGCTGATGATTCCTCCGGAGTACATTTACTTTAAACAATTTATATACACTTTCACTTTGCCTATATGTATTTACCATTTGTAAGACGATAGTTCAAATATTGAATGCGTTTGTTTAACTACACAACTGCTTTCAGAAAAATTAACTTAATGTTCATTAATTTAATCGTTTGTCAATTCAATATGTATTTTAAAGTACAGTATATTGAACTAGACTTTAACGAGCATATATCGCTAACGTGTTTTTAAACAGACTTGTTTGGTGACACTATGAAAAAATGCTAGAAACAAAGATATGTTTCCGTGGATGATTCTTTATTTTTTAGTTTGGTTTATATAAATGACGCGTCTCCTTTTAATGTTAATATTGTGGATGGCACTCATATGGTGAATTAAAATACCGCTTATCTGTTAATAGAGCCTGAACGTATGGCTTGACCATCAGACATCGGTAATAAAAGAGCGATTACATCTCCATTAAAACTATTGACTTTGGAACTGCATTAATGCTACTCACACAGTCTGGACATTGAAGCATGTAATGGATGTTTGCTCAAACTACAACGGAGAAATGGAGAAAATAATGAGTCTTTGTTATTGTCGATTTATTATTATTCATAGTTTAAATAACCTCGAAGAGAAAGTATTTGTTTTGTGAGAAGGCATATACTCCATTAACTTATACCTTATCAGTTCATTCCCTTTAAAAAGGTGATAATATTTGTTACATTAAACCATTTTTGAATTTATAAATACACTTTCGGTTTATTTGATGCAGTTGAATACGGTATTCGAATGTCTCGTTTTAAAGCGGATGCTTTCCTGAACGAACATACACTTATTCGTAATACAGGAATACTGTTCAATGAGTTTATATCATATAGAAATAACACATTCAGTTAGCTGCAATGTGTTATGATTAAGAAAAGAACTTTTGACAGTTGACCAGTCTCATGCGAAAATGGGTTTTATGCCATATTTGGCTAGCTTAGCTACACCGTCCGCTAATGAAACCACGAAACCATTTGTGACTTTATAGCGGACAGCGTAGCTTCTGAGCATACTGCATTATTGCGTAGGCTAGTATGTAGCGACGTTGGCCGTATATCGCATAAGGTCTATTTTAGCATGAAGCGTGTCAGTTAGTGTCATCTATTGACATTAATATGTTCCAGTTTTCAGAATCCGATAGCACGCTTATGTTGATACTAACCATCTGGTAAATGGTGTTCTTGATGTTAATTACGAACAATTGGACATGAACATACAATTACATGAAACAACTAGAACTCATCTTCAATATCGATGCATATGTCTGGTCATACATGTGTTGATAATAGTGATCAATTGAATGATTGTGAAGTTCCAAATCGTAGTCAAAATATAGTTACAGAATTTATGTAGAGAAGAGTGGATTTTAGGAAGCGCATTTGTGTATTTTAATAATACACTATAGTACTGACCTATGGTATATAATAAATAACTATAACACGAAAACCAAATAAAATAACAAATACAAAACAGCATAACACCAAACGTCTTTTGCGATAGCGTTGTCTTATAATTCACTATTCAATTCAGGAACAATGAAACTGCAGAACATGACCATGAAAGAAAAAAGCAAGTAATAAATTGACTATACAATGCAGTGCAATACATAAAAAACAGCATAAAATATACACAACATGATAACAGCTGTGGTCACCGCTTGAAAAGACCCAAATCAAAGCATCGAAGGTATTCACAAAGTTGACCAAAACACGCAGTTATCAATAAACATTTTGTGTAAAGCATTGCAATAAAAAATTTAAGGTAATACCAACACCTTTTTTTCAAGTTGAATTACAATTAAATTACACACTGGTTTGATAACCAGAGCAAAACACTTTTTCAAGACAAGTGTAAAGAAGTATAGCCGGAATTCCTGGTATTTGGATGTGTAAATCTAGCATAGTATAGAAGTTGTGTAATTCATGAAACATGTATATGAATAAAAAGATGAAACTTCGCTACCATGAACAGTGATTTATAAATTGATCATGCTTATTTATAAATCTTAATAATGTTTTTAGAAAGGGAAAAAAAAACAAAAATCTCAATAGTCTTTTCACTAATATTGTATTCATTACTAATAGTCTGTTATGGTTGTTTCATGCGTAAGAATGCTTTGAATGTTTTAACATTTATTTGGTCAACATCATCTGTAAATTAATTACAATGCCTACAAAGTGAGTTGTTAATGTATATAGTTCATACACTATTGTATTGGTATTGTATTGTATGTAGTACATTTTTATTGAGTAAAGGGTTTTGTCTTCTACTGGTGCAACTGCAGTTTCACTTTATGTGTATTTGGTTACTACAACATTATGATTTGTGTGTATGCAGTAGTTCGTATCTCCGTCCATATCATCAATTTTGTTCCGTTTCCAGTCTTTGGAGACTGTGAGCGTTCGAGTAACGTCTTATTGTGTTATTGGTCCCACTGTTTGGCAATTGGTTCCCTGCCATAAACAAACGACCGTGTTGAATATAACGGGTTTTCTATCCTGTGGGTGCATTTATTGCCAGTTGTATTAAGTGGTTTAATGAATATGGCATGTATAAATCCATTCACATTGAGATCGCATCGCATTCATATGTTTCTGTTTGTATTTATATTCTACAACAATAATTGTAAATGATAGATGTTTATCATTCAATATATTGGTTGTAAGATGCGTAACACAATGCGACAGGAACACCATTTTGTATGTCATACACATTGTAAAGTCGCATTAACGCATTTTTCGACCATTGTAGTATATATTAACTAACGCTGCATTATAATTTGACATGTTGGTATATATGGACATTATATACGTTATTTATTGTTCAGTTCATTTTACAAATATTATAGCGTCTTTTTTTCAATATAATTGTTTCGCTATTGTTGAGGACTCTAAATTGATTAATACAAATACAGAATGCCTGTCATAGCTATCAACGGTACTTCAAGAGTCAGTGCCTCTCCACTTAAACTATTGACTTTCTAGTTCCGTTGATTCTACTCAGAAATAATTGACGTTGAGACACATAACCGCTGTTTGCGCTTATTACAATATGCAATATGGAGCACATAATGAATCTTTATTATTTTCGATAAATAATTTAGTATTCCTATTAAAATTAAATCGACGAGAGCGTATTTGATGTGTAATAGCCCTTTCAAGGACTTTGGAAAAGCGGCATTCTTTGTTATAATTCAATAACGTTAAAAATAAGGCATTTAGGAAACACTTGAAAATATTGGAATTCTACAGGTGTTTACTTTTTATATATTTCGACCTAATAAAAACAAAGAGATGCTTTCTACTAAGATCAGAATGCCGTTCATTGGGTTAATATCTTATATAATTACGTCAATATATTAACTGCATTTATTTAATGAAGGGAAACACTATTGACAATTAATGTTTCGTACAGAAAATAATATGATTTTGTTTGCAGAATCCTTCAATAATTGCCAATTTTATGAGATACTTTCAACCTTAAACGTGTTAATAGTGGCGTTAATTTTCCGTATGACGTTTATTTATGGCAATTTTGCATTAACAGCAATTAATAGCACTTCAATGTCAAAACGCTCGTGTGACTCCGAAAGTGTTATTATCAATTTTTTTTGGAATAATAACCAAGTGCCAGCTTTTACCCGAACTAAAGGTATGCACATACCATTCGTTAATCTGTTTAATATTTTTAACAAATGGCAACATGCGCTTGTTATGCTTTAGCTGTCCTCGATTTACATATACAGATGATCAATCAAATATATGAAACGGTTGAATTATAAAAACAAAACAATTGGAGGATGAAACATTATATCCATAGTACAGTTGTTAAAGCTTTATACAAGAAAAGTTGGTATGATTGTGTTCTTAGATAAATATAAAACAATTAATAAATATTCGAACAACTATATCTAGGACGTATCAATTTATGTCTAGCAGTTGTTGAGAAGTTTATTAGTTGACGTCGGAGCGTACGTTTAAAGCTCTTCATATAAACCTGATATTTTTTGTACTTATACTTTGTTTGAAATACAAATGTATTCAATTAATTAAAACGTTATTGGTCTTTGTATTACAGTATGCTTTTATAACTTACTATAGCAGCCAATTGAAGAACTGTCATATCATAATACACAGATTACATTTAATGTAACTGCTTTGGAACAGCCCGTTCAAATGTTGAGAAATAAACCAGTTTGATCGTACAATTTTAATCATGACCGATTGGTCTGCAATGTCTTAATAATTGGACATCCCACTGTTTTGTGATTTAGAAGATTGCTTTCTGAAATTGAATCATTATCCTATTTTAGGACAGAGATTTTTTTTGGAAAGCACAATCGAAATAGGCAATTGTTAATGTAGGATGCATATCTTAACAAGAGGTTCGCTATTTGCTTTATCATATTGTGCACAAAAAATACCACACTAATATTGTTGTAAAACTTGTATTACTTAAAACAATGTATTTTAAATAAAGATTATTATTTTTCAATGATTTCCCAACATATATTATAACATATAAATATAAACGATGTAAAGAGATGGTTTTAAAGCTACGACGGTACGATCTTATAATGATAGAAGTACATGTATATACAGAGACTCAAATGAACAAATATATGCTTAAATATAACTGGCTTTATTCAAAATCTAACGCTGACATACGCATCTTCATGATTAACAAACACCAATAAGTTACCATTGCTAAGCGATAATTCATAACCCGCGACTAATACAGAGACAGTTCCAAGGCGGAATATGTGTGTCATTCGTTTGCTTATGTGTTGTTAATTATGTAATTTCATTTTTTTTTACGAAAAAAACTTGTGTTTTGGTATGCCTTTAACCTGATTAATCGGCATAATGCTTTATATGGATCGTTCCAGCTTCAATAATTATAATATGTTTGTCGTATTATTGTATTTATTGTCTAGTATTATATTGGAAACTTAAGGGAATTAGCCCTTTTTGCCTAAACTAAGACTAGCCTACACACATTTCTCCACTGATAATGATTGTGGATTTTCATTTTACCTATACATCGTTTTGCTAAACTTTCATTCTGAGACACACGCTTGCAGTTTCAATCTGCCTACAACGTACTCGGTAACACAATTTGAAACACAAACGGAAAGTAGAATGATATTTAACGTAAACTCAGACGTATACGGACTTTCGATGAACACAAGTGAATTATCCCGTGATTGTCAAATTGAACAGAAACGACGCACGGAATTGTGGACACGCAGATGTATCACAAATGATGTTGCAACGTTTTCCCATGTTGATTATTTATATGTCATTTTTTGTTCTTTTAATGTTTATAACGTATTACATTTTTTTCCAATTTTAGTTTTTTTTCTTTCTATATTTATCTTGTTCTGTTGTTAGAATTTAATGCAACTACAGATAAAAAAGGCAAAATCCTGTAAAATATCAATAAACATGGTCGAAGAAAAGTTATAGATCTAACAAGTGAACACTTCGAGCATGTCTTGGCAGATGTCTCTGTGTATAAAGTAGCATGTATCTGAGGAAGTTTCAAATCAACAATTTACCTGCTTTCAATTTTAATCGACATGTAGTAATGCTTCACTGCGGGAGGTTTTATTATCATTTAGATGATACAGGTTTTAACAATTTTTAGCGGGAGTTAAATATTTGTGCGGTGTCTTTCATTACACTATTATCCGTTGTTCACTTCTAGTGTTTCTAGTGTTTCTCGCTAACGGATATACATTACAAACCGTAAGTTGTGCGCGTGCTTTCTTAAGCTTTGATGTAAATCTTTGGTAAAATCTAGGGTGTTATAAATATATTAACTACTCTCACATGTACGAATCAACAAGTTACATTTTGATCCTATACATTCAGTTTAAATCTGCATTACAATTTTATAATGGAGATAGTTCGACAAGCAATTTCAAAACAAATCGCGCACTGTCTGTCATATGCTTAAAGTATATATGTAAGGGAATTTACGATTTATGTTTTTTAAAAAAAAAAAAAAGTTCTACATGTGTTTGAATTTCGAACCGTTTCTGTATTGTGGGAGGAAATGCTGGTTACTAATTAACCGACAAGAATCATGCAAAGTTGGCAAAAAAAATTGATTTAAGCTGCTATATGTCGACATCTTGTTAACACAAATGGACATTGCTGTTGCCTGTTTTAATATAATTTCGTCGTGCCTCGGAATATTTTACGGCGGATACGAATTCATTGAGTAATTAACTTTCGATTTAATCGAATTTATATTTCCTTTTTTGGATCGTTTTATTCAAGATACGATGCTCGTATCATCGTATGAACATATTTATTTAGTACACACGTGTTTTGTGATACATTCTGATCTACGAGTACTGTTCGATATGCATTTTCGACCGGTTGGAGCGATTACCCAATTCATTTAAATTATTGACTTTGTTACTGCATTTATTCTTACACATTCTTGACATTGATACAAATAATTAATACTTTCTCACAATACAACAGTCGATATGTAGCACATAATTACTCCTCATTATTGCGAATTAATTATTTATCATATTTCAAATTAATGGTAATGGTTTGTTTTGAATGCAGTCATTATTTTCTATGAAAAACAACTAAACCATTTATTGACTTTGGAAAGGTGACAGTATTTGTTATACTCACATAACTTGTTAATGAACTCTCGATTACATTTAAGAATACGATATTAATGAAGCAATATTAGAAAACAAATTGCATACTCATGATATTAACTTTAATTTTAAGGTTATTCATTAGCACGTATTTAATATACTGGAAACACGTGACATTAATTAAAATTCGATTTTCGACACTGTTTGCATTCAATGCTGCCCACTTGTGACAGGGACGCTATCTTTTGATATGATGTACTGTTTGTGTGTGTTTTTTTTTTAAATGTTACACACAGCACATAATTCATTAGCTAAAATTAAAGCCTCTATAATGCTAAAACATCAACGACAATATCGTAATATATTTCGTAAAATAAAGTTAACATATAAATAATTAAGTGTTTCTTATAGCAATACCCTTAATATCAACGTTAGATGTGCTCTGGTAACATAGATTTGTGTAGATACAAAATTCTCGGTTTCATTTATTTGCAACACAAGTTATTCAATTTTAATTTTCCGCAAATATATCTATTCATACGACACACACAAATTTAAATGGTACCATGTTAGTGGGCATGTGTCGTACACAAAGATATCGTTGCGGGAAAATTAAAATGGAATTAAATATGCATCAAAAAAACAAACAAACGAGTATTTTGGATCTACAAACATCTATGTTACTAGATGTTTAATAATGTTAAGGCATTATTGTATATCAATTTCAAACGCGTTTTCAACTCTTATGCTTTTGTTGTGAAATTACCAAAAAGACACAAATTTCATATCAATTTAAATTCCGAAGTTCCGTTGCTTACAATGATTGAGTAAAATTCATGAACAGCTTCAAATGTGAAAACATGTTGCAGGGCGTTTAGAGTTTCAACGTCTCACGCAGAGTCCGCAGGGTCAATCCCGCACTCGCTCACAATGTTTATCTGGAGTTCAAATATAATGTTAACAATATTGTCCGATACGTTTTAGAGAAATCGCACATAAACGCAAATAGGTTTCTAATTAAAAATTATATATTCAAACATTTTAATTAGAGATAGGAATCGAATAAAAGACCAAAACAACAAATTGCGTAAAAAAATAGTAAGGAACCCTCGTCTATTTTGAGAATGGAAATCCAAACAAAGTCGTTTAATTCGATGTTATTTTATTACTATTAATACACTTTTCAGTTATGCTTAATTGACTTTATTTTATGAGTAATTTATTCATGAGACTCAACGCAGTTTTGTAAGTGTTATGTATTTTCTTCCGCATCTGTGACTTACCAACTTTAAATGCTCTTAAAGTACTGATGCCATTGTATTTACCAGAAGCAGCTCCAAAAAAGGTGTTGCAGCGTTCTACGCTAATGAATTATTTTGTTGTTGATTTTTGATGTGATACATTTGTTAAAACACTTTACATACAGCATTAAACGTTTATATTAGTTTTTAGTTTTGTTATACCTCAATTCGTATAATCTCTCTAAACGAGTGCTTTTGTATTTGATAATATTAAGGTTTCTCTAAAATACTAAATGCTAGTTTATTTAAACATCGATCAATACAACATAGTCTTCAACCATAACCGCGCAATATAATTAGAAATATATTTAGATCAAGATGCGCATTCTTCCGTTTCCATCGGATTACAAAACCACTTGTTTAAAAATCAAACATGATGCGTTTTACACATCGTTACGTGGTAGTAAGCGATACTTTTGATCATATAGGTTTTATTGTGTGTGCGTTTGCAAAAAGTGTCGACCTCACACACTTATAAGCCCACATGCTCCAAGTATTACCTCAAAGACACACATTGCTAACGCGTTAATATGTTGTTCTTTTATATTGTCCACATTGTCAGCATATAATCAACAGTAATATAAATGGGTCACTGTGTCATACAGCTTTGTAAAACACGATATAAAGGGACCTCAGCTTTCCGCTAATAAACAAAGGGATAATTAAAACCCTGAGACATCCATATTGTTAAAATCACTGTGATCATGATTATTTTAAGTTATTGATACTATTGGTATTTACTCACAATGTAAAACAATATCAACACGAAGTCAAAACATATATACAAATACTCAAATTAATTTGCAATATAAGGTCGAAATGTCGTCACGAAAAATAAATGTTTAATCCTGTATGAACACAGTTCTCTTTCTGAAGGTTCGGCAAAAGATACTATGTTGGCAAGCGCTTTGAAAAAGAAAACTGTGTTTTGGCATATCTTCGAAGATTGTAACAAACACCAAATACCTCCATCTGGATTCAAAATGTTAACCAGTTAAGTCTCACTTTTCAAAATCAGATATTCTTTCACATCTGCTTATAATATAACAAGAGAAGATTAACGAACGTTTTACTGTTAATCTACACCAAAGCGTGTATACTATTCTAATTAACTTCTTTTAATGAATATATGATGGCTCACACATGCATTTGTTTAACCACAAACTGCTTTTAGTCAAATTAACTACATTTTCATTTATTTAATCGTCTGTCAATTCAATATGTAACTAGAAATGGCGGCAGAGGCCGACGCGTATCCCCACGCCGAATGTTTGACCTAGGTGTGCCCAAGGGTTGGTAATGGGGCCATGCATAGTTTAGATTTACTGTATTGTCATAAGAGAAGTTCAGTATCAATTGGAAGTGAATCAGTGAAGAAATGAGGAAATTATATTAAAAGGCAATTTTGGGTGGGTGTGGTCTATGTGGGCGGGGCCCCAGGGTTGGTAATGGGGCCATGCATAGTTGAGATTGACGGTATTGTCATAAGAGAGGTTCAGTACCAATTTAAAGTAAATCGGTGTAGAAATGAAGAAATTATAGTGAAAGGCAATTTTTTGGTGGGTGTGGTCTATGTGGGCGGGGCGCCCAAGGGTTGGTAATGNTGGAACTGCATTAATTTTGCTAACGAAGTCTGGACATTGAGGCATGTAATGGATGTTTGCTCAAACTACAAAAGGAGAAATGGAGAAAATAATGACTCTTTGTGATTGTCGATTTATTATTAATCATAGTTTAAATAACCTCATAGAGAGACTATTTGTTTTGTGAGTAGGCATAATGCTCAGTTAACTCGTACTTCATCAGTTCATTGCCCTTTAAAGAGGCGATAGTCTTTGTTACATTTATATATTTAGGAATATGCTCTAGTTGACATGTTTTGCACATTTAAGAATACAATTCCAGAACAAGTGACGCATTAAAATGTGTATTCGACATGTACCTTTTTAAATATAATGCTTCCAGTGCGAACAGACAATAATTCTTAGTACAGGAATACTGTTCAATGAGTTAATATCATATAGAAATATCACATTCAGTTAGCTACAATGTGTTAAATTCAAGGAAGTGACTGTTGACAGTTGACCAACCTGATGCGAAAACTGGTTTTATGTCATATTCGGCTAGCGTAGCTACACTGTCCGCTTAGGAAACCACGAAACCTTTCGACCAGACTTCATAACTGCGTAAGCTGGGCAGAAGCTACGCTGGTCGCCTTTATCATACAACCCTATTTTGCATGACGCGGGTCATTTAGTGTTGTCTATCGCAGGATTATAACCCATATTGCGAAATCCTAATGCACACTTAAGGTAGTACTTACCACCTGGTTTGCGGTGATTGCAATCTCTTATATTCTGCTTGATAGGAATTAAGGGTCCTTTTTTATGAACCGAAATTATATAAATATAACACATCCAAATCAATGCCTATTTATGGCCATATATGTGTCGTGTTCTGAGAAAACTGGACAAAATGCATTTGCGTAAATTGTCATCCCAGATTAGCCTGTGCAGTTCGTACAGGCTAATCAGGGACGACAATTTCCGCTTTTATGGAATTTTTCGTTTAAATGATGTCTTTTCTTAGAGAAAATCCAGTTTAGGCAGAAAGTGTCGTCCCTGATAAGCCTGTGCGGACTGCACAGGCTAATTCGGGATGACACTTTACGCACATGCATTTTGTCCAGTTTTCTCAGAACGCGACACATATATGTTAATACCATTGATCTTTTGAACGATTATAAAGTTCCAAATTGTAGTCAAATTATAGTTACATAATTAATGTACTTGGATGTTATGAAGCGCATTTGTAATTTAACAATACACTATGAAACTGGCCTATGGTATATGCTAAATTAGTTAAAACACGAAAACAAATACAGATTCAAAATACAAAACAGCATGACACTAACCTTCTTTCTTTTGCAATACCGTGAACTAATAATTCACAATTCCATACTGAAACTGCAGTTACATTGCCTGCCTTCGGACAACACTTGTCTCATAGATTGGGAAAACACAAAGCAGGTGGTATCCTTTAATGTATTATTAATATTTTTTTAAATAAATATGCTATTTCCCTGATGTATTATAAATACAACGACAAGCGTTATACTAAATAATATTGGTTTGTACCAAATAAACTTGAATATATAAATCCCAGTTTTATTATTTGTGTTTTTCTTATGATTGTTTTTTTCCTGTGTCAAAATGTTTGGCCGATGGTCATTTGCCTCATCCTGTGAAACTGCGCTATAACTATCGATCTCTCTTGTATCACATGCAGGGTATTTAACAGTAGATCTATCTAAAGAATGCTAATAATTGCAGCGTTTTTTTATTTTCAGAATCTTCTCTGATAGTCGCTGCGAAATCTATAGATTCTTTATCTTTGTTTTATATACCAACCCTCTTTCAATGTATCTTTTATTTGTTGGACGTATTCAATGTTGTTGTTTATAATTTACATACTGCATGGACATAACTGCAGTGTGTGACACTCGGAACAATTTCATATATTTAGTTAAATTTAACAGGATACAATTTAAGACTGACTGTCACTGATATATCGAGAATCTTAATGTGTGTAAAGATCAAGTAGGTGCCAGTGTTGATGCATAATCCTACACGTGTAAACTAACAGATCGTTGTGATTTATTTTCATAATTAGACACACATTTTAAGTTTTAATTCGTCTACAAACTAGATTTAATATAAAAACAGAAAGCAAGGGAACATAATCAGAAGATAACTCTTATTAAAAGCAAATTGATGTGTACGGCAGGTGATTTTTTTTTTCCAAATACGCAATAAAAAAGAACATACCCACAAGTATGAACACGTTAGAGAAATGTTACTAGGAAACGTGGTTTTAATAATCTTTTCGCTATAAATTTAAAAAAAACCTAGACACTTGAAATATCAGTTTAAGTGTAAGCAACTATAGTTTATTATATTATTTTTATTGTTTCATTATGACATGAACAAATACTTTACATAGACCACATTGATCCCATCTTAATTGAGAGAATTATGTTAGTTCTGATACAAGATCTATAATTACTGCACGTCTGAAAACTTATTATACAAATATATGTGTATGCATCAAAGGCTAATTTTGGCTTTTGTTACGTTTTTAGTTCTGAGAGAAGTTTAGTGTACGATTTATGTCTGTATTATGTTTATTACAACAGATAAAGCCAATCCGTAAGGATATATAGAAATAATGAAACTATTACTTTTAGAAGTCACTAGTCAGAGTGGTCAACGAGTCTTTTATATTTCTTGGGATAACAAAAATAAATATATAAGCTTCGTTTCGCTATGAAACATACCGTGAGAACACATCGAGGAAGCATAATCTATAATAATGGATTTCAAACTAACTTGGCACAAATGTAAAATGTCTCCTTTCCTCAAAGTTCAAGATCACCCGCTTAGGTCAATTGATAAATTTGGCCAAAAAACATCTTGTTCGAATTAAAAAGATATCATTAACCAGAAGGTAAAGACTTGGATACAGCATATACATACACAGCAAAAGAATCCGAAAATCCGATTGCGTTAAAAAGTTAAAGCTATCTGCCAAAACATGAGCTAATTGAAGCTTTGCAAGTGTCAACATTTAATAATAAATGAATAGGTGTTGTGGCTTAAAAAAAAGGATTGAATCATGTCGTTGAAAACAATTAGCAATATAAAAAGAAAGCATATTTTTCGATGTGAAACACAGTTCAAAGTCCGATATATTGTTTACACAAGAAAGTGATATTTTCGAAAGTCTGACTACAACCGGTAAGTACAAAATAGCTGACATGAAAACGTTAGAAAGATCGCATGTATTTATCAAATAATATTGTCAAAACGTACTTAAAACGCATACACTTTGTTTTCGGGGATATAATAAGTTCATAAATACCGAAGACTTTTAAATGATATAAGAACTTGCAATGGCGTTCTTGATTATGCACAACAAGTGAGGCAATGTAGTGCACTATTAAGTTTGGTTTAAGTTTTAGTTAATATATTATGTAAATACCATGTTATATGTGTATTCAAAGCAAATACTTCATTATGCATACTGAATTTCACCAATTACCAGTATAAAATTCTAATAAAGATCTGTTGCAAGATGAATGTTTGTATGATGATCCAATACGTTAATGGCGAATATGGCAAATGTGGCATGCATCCAGACAGATGGGCAAGGAGTCTAATGTATTTCCTCGTTACCTCATTAATAGCATATTAAATGCAGAAATGTTAATGGAATGTACGAGGTATTTATGGTTCTGCTGCTTTAGTGAATTTATACTGCAGAGGAAGTGTATGTTATCCTTAACCCTTAAGCGCTGGAACCGAATTTTAAAGGCCTTTGCAAACAGTTTGGATCCAGATGAGACGCCACAAAACGTGGCGTCTCATCAGGATCCAAACTGTTTGCTATTCTGATAGTATTCTTTGAAAAAATTTCGAAGAAAATGCTAATTTTAGAAATTCAGCAGACAACATTTAAGCAGACGACAAATTTCCCAGCATGCAAAGGGTTAAGATTATTAAAGTTAATGCTTTAACTTTATGAGATAAATTTCAAATATAGCGAATTAAAAACACATTTTCCGAAACATATAGTTTCGCAAACTCTATTAAAAATATTATTAACATTTGATATAATTTAACATTCAATATATTTCTTCAGTTTCAGAAGTTTATGTTTTTTGAACTTTAGTTAAATATCAACACATGTAATTTATATTTCCTGGTTGAGAAACTAAAATATCTGTATTTGTATTCTTGTTATTCTCACACTGATCGAGTAAGTGTTATAATGAATTAACAACGTATGTCTGCCGTTGACGTGGCTTTATTAACTTCAATCATCTTAACGCGAAGAAAATACATACAAAATATATTCATATATATTCAGAATTACGTTACGAATAAATAAAAACAATGGATTGAGATTACTTGTTCCTGATAGCACACTGTTCTCTTTGGGAGCTCCGGCGAAAGAAAGATGTATTTGGCAAATGCATTGAAAAAAAGGCCTGTGTTTTGGCATACCTTCGGAAAAGCGTAACAAACACCAAATAACTATGACTGGTTTTCTATGTTAATTAGCTTACTCTCAGTTTTGAAAATCGGATCTACATTCACATCTGCGGAATGTGGAATGTTTTATAAATCTAACACTGCTTATCTACGAGTAATGAAATTCTATCTTCTGATCGTAAATAGGTTAAAGTCGTTTATTGTTATAGCTGTTATTGACTGTGTGTGATTAACTTAAATAAAGCTATGGCAAAAATCTCGGTGGCATAATAGTAATATAATATAAAATGATTAGTAATTGTATACCTAAAATGTATAGTTAGTATATACCTTAATGTTTTATGATGTGCTCTAATAAAAAAACATATTTTCAGCGTCTTATCTATATCATAAATCTTGTTATCAATACGAAGTTTGTCTTTATGAAAATTGACCAATTACAAAACAGTCCAACACAGCACAAACGCACTTCATCCAGCGCAGAATACAACACAGAAACGAATACAACTGGGATCAACGGCATAGAATGTAAATAAGCAAAGAAATATTCAATGACATCTGTATCCCGTGTCATATCGTAACTATTCGTAGCATTACATCTTTTAGTGTGTGTACGATTAACAATTTGAATATAACACATTTAATACAGGTATTCGTCTTGTTTCTCTAGAATGTGCATAATGTATATACGCGCATTTGGTTAAGAGTGTTAGGATTGTGTAGATTTTTTTTGGCATTGATGTTAAATTTTAATTGTAGCGCGTGTATGTTTGGTGAGAATTATGAAGTGTGAGGTTTACATGTATGTTTGGTGAGAATTCTGAAGTGTGAGGTTTACATGTATGTTTGGTGAGAATTCTGAAGTGTGAGGTTTACATTGCACGTGTATGTTTGGTGAGAATTCGGAAGTGTGAGGTTTACATTTACAGCGATTTGCATGGAATCTTTGCAATACGTTGACCCCAGTTTAGCATGTTTTGTTTTCTTACACATTTTTATACATGCATGTTATATTCTGTGTAAAACAAAACATTGTGCAATCCGTTCCCTTGTTATACGTCTGAGAAAGAGGACTATTTGTGTGTGTAATGTATGGTAAACATCTGTAACGTTCCGAGCAACATACGCAACATCAAACAATCAACTCGTGCAATATAACCCATCGGAACTTGCCTGTCATATTTTCTCTGTATTCTTTGATTAAATGCTATTAGCATCAGCGTATTTTCAAACAATATTTAAAAACAAGTAGTTTTTAATATATGGAGCTATATACCTTTTGTCTATCAGCAGATACTGGGAAACTGTGGTTTCAATCTTTTATAGAAGACATTGTCACAAATCTGTGTCAAACGTGCCTCTTAAAATATAATTTATATAAAATATATCAATATGTTGTTAATTGTGTATAATTACATTTCTACGAAGTTAAGCAGATTTTAAGGAATGTACAAATAAAGCATTCTCTATGCTAAATAAAATGCTGTTTTAAATCATGTGGCAATTGTTTTAGTTCACTGCCCATGATGTTGCTAGTAGTTTAGTTGCAAAGTTTCATTCATTAAACGAAAGTGTGATTTACATTTAAAAGTTCCTTAAACTTAAAAAACTTTAGCTTTGAGGCATTCTTAATAAATACTGTTCTAAACAAGCGTTTACACAAATATATGAAACAGATATTTAAAGGGATTTCTCGAATTAAGTAAATTATCAATAAGCTATATTTTCAAAATATGTTGTATTATATGGATGTGTATTTTGAGCCGTCTAATATCTTGTTTGTATAGACTGCGGTTAATGAAAAGGTGGTATTTTTTTGCAAATAATAAGTTAACGAGAATAACTATGCAATATTAATGATCTATGAAATGGCGATAACGGGAGCCGTTGGATATTCGCTTTTACATTATGAAAGCGCAAACACCGTTAGCCTGAGGTTCCCTTCCTCTGCAGATAGTTTCTTTTTTCAGATATACCTTATTACTGGTAAGATGTGCTGATTTAACATTACTCGGCATTGTTTATTACTTGAAACATTTTGTATATTTTTTAAAGATAAAAGCTGGTTATGTTTAACTTTGTCAACGACTAATTAGTTAAACGTTATCAATGGGTAAAAGGATGTTCAGAGTAAATTTTCATGTGATGCTTGAAAGGTATGCAACTGTGTGAGGGAAAGCCGATGTGATGACAGCGTATGGTTGGATTGTTTATAGTAGCAGTCGGAGTTACGGATGATAAAAGCAATTGTCAGACACGCAAATGATGCAACGTTCTGTTTCGAAAAGAGCTTATATAAGCGTTCTTTTGCGATTGTTAATTAACGTATATTTCCATCATTTAATTGAAAATATGTGTGTAAACTCTGAATATAAATGCTTAATGTACTGGTAGTGCAACGTAATTTAATTGTTCTGAAACATAATTTACTTAAACACAAATATCAGTAGAAAACGTAATGCATGATATGTATCTTGTCCTGCACAAAGAATGCACGGTTGACGCAATAACTAACAGTGAAATAGACGTAGATGTTTTATTCGTGCAATGTAAAGCTCTTTAAAGAACGAACAAATGTTCAGTGTAAATTTGTCATTGCGATGATTTTCGTCGATTTTTATATATTTGATTGAGTGTTTTTGTTTCGTTCATTTTTCAACTTAAACGTAGTACAAAGAAACAATACATAATACTATTTGAACATATAAAAAGAACATAATTAAGTTAATCTTCTTGGAACGTACAGTTATTTAAATACCCTTTTATACATTAATTACTAGTAGTTAAAACACAGTAATACTTCAGCTTTACAAGGCCTTATATAAGCTCGTATCATTGATATTTAGCAATACACATTATAATTACCGGTGGAAAATAACACTAAAGCACTAGACGCAGCACAAACACAATGGATAGACACAAATATAGATGATTAGAACTGAGGCCTTTGCCTTACTGGTGGTGGTCAGTGAAAAGCATTTAGGGCTCATGCCGATTATATGGATTCCGCTAGGCCCAATCGTTTTACTTCAATGTAACATGAGCTCAAACGACCACACGACACCACACGAAAACTGATCAACCATATTTTTATTGTCCTTATATATCCCCAGCGTATACTTTTATAATCAGTATATGGTCGATACTATACTGAGTTCAATTAAAGTATTTAAAAAAAAATCCTCATCTTACAAATACACACTTTAATGAATTTAACTTATCCCCGTTATGTTTATACAAGATATGCTGTTTTTTTTCTTAAGTGAATTATATCATCATGTTTGCTGATGAACAGACATACACTCAGACTTCCTTGTGGTCGCGCATTGACAGTGTTTACCTCTCTCTAAAACTGTAAATATTTGCATTATTCAGGCATTTATTCTTAGCATGATACTTAAACTAAAAGAAATGAATGACGTGAATATTTATGGGCCAAGGGGGAGGTTTAAAGCTTATGAAAACCGGTTAAAGTCCAATTTTTTTTTTTTTTTTTTTTTTTTTTTTTTTTACATGGCCAAAGCTATTGTATTCATAATCCACATTAGTAAAACGCTCTGGGCTTAGTGTGAGGTTTGGACCGAGGTAACCGTACAACCGTTTTAAAACGTTTCATCTACTGTCCAAAGGCATAACATCAGTTGTATTCATTTTAGTTTGATTGGTTTGCATTTGAGAAAAATTAAACCGCTTAATACGCATATATTCATTACGCGAAGCTGATGCTTCCTCCGGAGTACATTTACTTAAAAAAAATGTGTACACGATGTCACTTTGCCTATATGTCTTTACAATGTGTAACAAGATATTTCGAACATAAAATGCATTTGTTTAACTGCGAAACAGCTTCCAGTCAAATTAACGACATATATTTATTTAATCGTCTGTCAATTCAATATGTATTTTAAAGTACAGTATATGGAATCGGACTTTAACGAGCATATATTGCAAATCTGGTTTAAAACAGACTTGTATGGTGAAACAATATGAAACAAATGTTAGACATAAAAGAAATGTTTCCATTGGATGCTTCTCTATTTTTGAGTTTGGTTTATATAAATGACGCGTATCCCTTTAATGTGGCTATAGTGCATGGCTCTAAAAGGGTGAATTCAAAGACCGCTTATCTGAGTGTTATAAGAACCTGAATGATTGTCTTGACCATCAGACGTTGGTTATAAAAGAGCGATTATATCTCCATTAAAACTATTGACTTTGGAACTGCATTAATTCTGCTAACGCAGTCTGGATATTTAGGCATGTAATGGATGTTTGCTCAAACTACATTAGACGAAATGGGGAAAAAAATGACCCTATGTGATTGTTGATTTATTATTAATCATAGTTCAAATAACCTCGACGAGAGAGTATTTGTTTTATGAGTAGGCATTATGCCCTATTAACTCGTACTTCATCAGTTCATTGCCTTTTAAAGAGGTGATAATCTTTGTTACATAGATTTATTTTTGAATATGCTCTAGTTGACATTTTTTCACATTTAAGAATACAATTCAAGAACAAGTGACGCATTAAACATGCGTATTCGACATTTGCATTTTTAAATCTAATGTTTCCAGTGCGAACAGACAAAAACTCTTAGTACAGGAAGCCTGTTCAATGAGTTAATATCATATATAAATATCATGTTCAGTTAGCTGCAATGTGTTAAATTCATGAGGTGACTGTTGACAGTTGACCAGCCTCATGCAAAAACGGATTTTAATCATATTCGGCTAACGTAGCTACAATGTCCGCGTATGAAACCACGAAACCTTTCGACCAGATTTCATAAATGCGTAAGCTGGGCAGAAGCTACGCTGGTCGCCCATATTATATAACCGTATTTTGAATGACGCGGGTCATTAATTGTTATCTATTGCAGGATTATTACCCATATTGTGAAATCCTAATGCACACTTAAGGTAGTACTTACCACCTGGTTTGTGGTGATTGTGATCTCTTATATTCTGCTTGATGGAAATCAAGGGTACTTTTTATGAACCGAAATTAAATAAATATAACACATCAAAATCAATGCCTATTTATGGTCACACATATGTTAATACCAGTGATTATTTGAATGATTATAAAGTTCCAAATTGAAGTCAAATTATAGTTACAGAATTAATGTACTTTGATTTTATGAAGCGCATTTGTAATTTAACAATACAATATGAAACTGGCCTATGTTATTTGCTAAATTAGTTTGAGCACGAAAACAAATACAAATGCAAAATACCAAACAGAGCGGTTATATCTCCATAAAAACTATTGACTTTAGAACTGCATTAATTCTGCTCACACAGTCTTGACATTGAGGCATGTAATGGATGTTTGCTCAACCTACAATAGACGAAACGGAGAAAATAACGACTCTTTGTAATTGCCGACTTAACATTTATCATATTGTAAATAACCTCGATGAGAGAGTTTTCGTGTTGTGTGTAAACATTATGATCCATTAACGTATGCTTTATCCGTTCATATCCTTTAAAGAGGTGATAATATTTGTGACATTAAATTATTTTGTATCGTTGACAGTTTACACATCTAATAGTAACTTCAAGGAACAGGTTATGAATTTAAAATCGGTAATCGAAAGTTGCATTTTTAAATAAAATGCTTTTGCGTACAAACAAGCATTAACTCTTAATATTGGAATACTGTTCATTTAGTTAATATTATATACGAATACTACGTTATGTAGCAACCCTGTCCGCATATAAGACCACGAAACCTTGCATGACTTACAAGCGAGCAGCGTAGCTTTTTACCAAACTGCAAAATTGCGAAGGCTGGCCTGAAGCTACGCTCGCCGCCCATGTCATAAAACCCAATTTCGCATGAAGCGGGTCATTTAGTCTTATATATCGCAGAATTATTAACCAGATTGCGAACCTAATGCTTGCTTAAAGTGATACTTACCACCTAGAGTGTGGAAATTGAGATCTTAATATTGTGCTTAATGGAAATTAAGGGGAATTTTATATAAACCGAAATAATATAAAAAACACATCTTCAATATCAATGCATAGTTATGGTCATACATAGGTTAAAAACCGTAATCATTTCAAAGATTATAAATGGCCAAGTTGCAGTCAAATTATAGAAATACACTTAACCCAATGCAGATGAAATCGTTTTTATGAAGCGCATTTGTGTAGTTTAACAAAACACTATGGTACTGGCCTATGCTATATGCTAAATTAATTATAACACGAGAACAAAAGCAAATGCAAAATACAAAACAGCATGACACCAACCTTCTTTCTTTTGCGAAACCGTCAATTAATAATTCACAATTCAAACAGCATTCACGAACCTTTTTACGGACACCTCTTGTCTTATAAATTGGGAAAACACAAAGCAAATTAAATCGTTTAATGATGGTTCTTCAGATTCGTTATCTTTTTTTATACCTGCTTCCGATGTATTCTTTAATAGTTTGAAGTGTCCGATGTTGTTGTTTTTAATTTTAATACTGTATCGACATGTATCAACTGCATTTGGGAAACTTGGACAAATCTGACATATTTGGTTAAATATTATAAGAAAAAATCTACATCTAAATGTCACCGAGATATCGAGAATCTTAATGTATGTAAAAATCAGGCAGGTGCCAGTATTCATTCATAATCATAGACTTGTAAACGTACGGATCGTTACGATACATTTTCATAATGAGACACACGTTTAATTTTTTAATTCTTCTACAAACTGCAACGATAGCTTAATATAAACACAAAAAGCAAGGGAAAATAATCAGACGATATATCTTATCAAACGCAAACAAAGATGTGATCGGCAAGTAAAAAATTGCTCACTTACGCAATAAACCAGGTTCATACAAACACGAACAAATAAAGTTAAGCCAAGTTACTAGGAAACGTGGTTTTAATATTTCTTGCCGTTATAAATTGTAGAACCTAGACACTTTAAAGTATCAATTTAAGTGTACGCATTTATAGTAAACTATATTACCTTAGTTTTATTGTTTCATTATTACATAAACAAATACTTTACACAGGCAACATTGATCCATACTTAATTGAAAGCATTATGTTTGTTCTGATACAATATAAAGATATGCTGCATGTCTGAGTTCTTATTATACACATATACCTGTGTGCATTAACGGGTTATTTTGGCTTTCGTTACGTATTTAGTTCTGAGAGGAGTTCGTTGTACGATTTATGTCTGTCTTACGATAATGCAAACAGATCAAGGCAATCCGTAAGGATATATAGGAATATTAAAATTGTACTATACGAAATCACTAGTCAGAGTGGTAAATGAGTCTTCTGATAATTAGATGTAAAAATAAATGTATACAAAAAAATAAACTTCGTTGCCCCATGGAACATACAGTTAGAGTACATCAATCATTCAAAGTTCAAGATTACACGAATAACTAAAATGCCAAATTATGGCAAATAAAACAGCTTGTCCGGGTCAAAACGAGATCATTAACCGGAGCGTTAAGACTAAGATACAACATTTTCATAACACTTTTAAATGAAGCCAAAAAATCCGATTAGGATACACATTTATAGCTGACTGTAACAAATTGACTATTTGAAGCTTTGAACGTGTCAACATTTAATGATAAATGAAATGGAGTTGTGAATTTTACATAAGGAGTGTGTTCTTAAACGCGCGGGAGCAATTTATTCACGCCGCAGTACACTATTGTAGAATGTCATACTTTGTGTGTGTGGAATGCCACACGTTTTGTTGCAATTACACTCTGATCGTAGATTGCAAACTTCCGACATAACAATTGTGGCAGACAGGGGCGTACTGAGTTTAATAACTATTATTATTAATAAACGTTTCTTTGTTTTTGAAAACAATTATCAATTTATAAAATAGCTTATATTTCAAAGTCAGTTTCTATATATAATTTGCGCAAGAACGTGATATTTTCGTTAGTAAGACTGCAGCCGGAAAGTAAAACAGAACGGCTGACATTAAAACGTTTGAAAGAACGCAGAGCAAGTATTTATCAAATACTATTGGCAAAACGCACTAAAAACGTAAATTTGTGTGCCGCTATGTGAACACGTATGTACTGAATGAAAATCTAGCGGCATTTGATGAAAATACTTACCAATGGAAAGCAATCGAGCGTATACTCAACATGAGTTAATAAGATTACTGGCATGTTTTGGGAAATATACTTTCACAATAAGATATAATTATTTTCTGTCAAAACATAGGCATATAGCTGATCCTTTCGTGCATGTTCATGAATGGTTTTTTCACCGATCTATCGGCTTACCAAATTTAAAAGCTTCAGCGGACTCAAAATCATGCCGCAAGAGTGGTCCTGAATGCGTCATTTGATCAACCAAGTGCTGAACTCTTGCAACAACTCCACTGGCTACCAGTAAAAGCTAGAATCATGTTTAAAGTTCTTGTTATGGTCTTTCGTGTTGTCAATGGTAATGCTCCTGGTTACCTGCAAGAAATGTTTTTTCCAACAAGTAGTCGGTATAGACTTCGATCACAAAGTTACTGTAATCTTGTTATTCCCAGGAGGCGAACTAAGATGGCGGATAGAGTTTTAGCTGTTGTTGGCCCGAAGTGGTGGAACAATCTACCAAGCCACTTAAAAATAATTGACAATAAGGGCGGTTTTAGATCAAGACTTAAAACTCAGTTGTTGAATCTTTTTCACGGATAACCAATGTGCAGTGTTTGTGAAGCGCAATAGAATATTTTTATAATAATTTATGCGCTATCTAAGTGACATGTATTTGTATGTATTTGTACTGCATAATCATTTTTTAAAGTCAGTGCATGTCAACAATTGAAGTAAGTATGCACAAGAACATTGTCAACAAGACCAAAGTTTGCAAGGTAAATGATTCACCATTTCCAACTCATGTTAGCCTTTAATAAAAAAAAATATGCATGCCGAGCAAATAACGCAAAGATCACAATAAATGTTTAAAAATATAATGTTTTTCGTTATTGTCGATCGAATGAGAATATGTTGAGTGCTTATAATTCGTATACACGTTTGAAAATGAAGTTAGTGTATTTATTATTTAAACATGGATTAATGCACCATAAATATATATCCGCCAAGACTGGGGGTTGAACCATTATTTTGTTCCAAAGGAAAAACTATCAATTTAGTTTACATTTTTTCAAATAAGCCGCACTTTTCTTCTTTTGATATTTAGTAAACCATTGAGCACATTCTTGTGTATTAAGCTTGCGTAAATGTGTTTTAACTTTAACAGCGTCGTAGCCGCGCTGACGAGGCAGTTGTATTGACTTACATTTACATACAAAAAAGAGGAATAGACATTGCAGATTATAAATACATGTTCCAAGCAGATGCAAAACTTGATTATTAGTAAAATGAATATCAAAATTTGGTCATGTGGTATTTCAACAGTGCTCAAACACAAAGACAAAACGCCTTATCTCTAACGTCTAACGTCCACTTCTGCATTATATAAAGACCACTACTATAAAATTTGTTTTGATACTTAGAAACATTCCAGATACAATGTAAACAAACACAATTATGAAAGTATTCATAGTTTGCAAAGTTAAGCATTCAAAATCTTCCTAATTTCAAGAGCACATACATATGCGAACAATATCGAGGCATACACGAAAGCGTCTACATGGTATAAAAACATCTATGCATAGTGTCATGTTCATAAACAGAAAACTAAAAAACTTGTTCGTTACAAGAAGTACACACACACACACATATATATATAGATAATAATATATTTGACTACATTATGTATTATATGTATGTAAATGCATGGTCTTAAAGCCCAATGTTTTCTGAAATAAAACCATGTATCACTCATTTAGCACTTATATAATGATGGCAGTATCCAACATTTCTAAGTTAAAGTGAAAGTATTTCTGCAAAACAAACATTGCGATAGACATGAACATAACGTCTTGCCGTGCTACATGTTAATAGGCAAATAACTGGGAGACAAGTTTGCGACACAAAGTACTGCAATACATGTACAGACCAAGCGACTGACAAACCGACAGACCAACCGATATAATAGACCGACTAAACGTCCTACCAACAGAGTGATTCCAGTATAATCATTTCGTTCTTTGAGTATACACAGTTAATTAAATACCGACGAAAGATATCAGTAATTGTAATTGAGTTGACTATTACGCACATACAGTAAGGCAATATTTGTTCAATGCAGTTTGGTTTGAGTTTGTGTTTAAACATAATTCAAATGCCTTGTTATGTGTGTTTTATTATGCAAGAACTTCATTTATGCAAACTTAAATTTGCAAATTACCGGTATAAAGTTCTAAGAAAGATGTATTGCAAGATGGATGTTTGTGTGTGGATCCAATACGGTAATGGAAAATATGGCAAATGTGTCATTCATCCAGACAGATGGGCAAAGAGTCTAATGTTTGTCCTCGTAACCTAATTTATAGCATATTAAATGCAGAAATTCTAATGGAATGTACGAGGTATTTATCGTTCTGCTACTTAAGTGAATACAAACTGAAGAATTTGTATGTAATAAATACGAGTACTAATGTTTATGTTTAAGCTATAAATGTATGAGTTTATTTTCAAAAACAGGGAATGAAAACACATTTTCCGAAACATATAGGTTCATCACCTTAATTAACAATATAAAAAAACCATTTAATATAATTTAATCGAATATACTTCTTCCGTTTAAGAAGAAATTGTTGTAAACATCAGTTAAAATATCAACAAATGTAATGTTTATTTTTTCGTTTAGCAGCCCCAATATCTATATTTGTATTTTTGTAATTCACACAATAATCGTTTAACTGTGATCTGTTTAAAATGTTTGTATGATTTTTAACTTATGTCAACCGTTGACGTGGCTTTACCTACTTAAATCAGCATAACGAGTAACAAATACATACACATATATTTATATATAAATTCAGAATAACGTTACTCATAAAACAAAACATATGAATTGATATGTCTTGTTCCTGATAGAACACTGTTCTCTGTGTGGAGCTCCGGCAAAAGAAAGATGTTCTTGGCAAATGCATTGAACAAAGGCCTGTGTTTTGGCATACCTTCGGAAAAGCGTAACAAACACCAAATAACTCGGACCTGTTTTTATGTAAATAGGCTTACTCACAGTTTTCAAAATCGGATCTAGATTCACATGTGCGGAAACCGGAATGTTTTACAAATCTAACACTGCTTATTTACTAGGTTTTAAACCTTAACTTCTGATTGTAGATTGGTTTATGGCGTTTATTGTTTTAACTCTGTTTTTCTGATATGTATGATTATATTAAATTATCCTACATCAATAGTCTTTGTGAGGTAATAGTAGACTAGTTTTTAAAATGTATAGTAATTTATACATAAATTTATTCTAAGGTGCTCCAATAAAAATGCATATGTTCATCTTCAAAGATAGGTTAAAAGTCGTATTGTCAATACATTCTTTTTTTAATGAAAACATGCCGACACAGCACACACGCGCTTCATCCAGCGCAGAAATACACCACCGAATCGATATAATAACACTGGGATCAGAATCAAGGAATGATCAATTCAAAAACAAATGCCTTGACATATTCAAGGATTTCTGGATCCCGTGTCATTGGGTAACATTACATCTTTAAGCTTTGTAAACATTAACAATGTGTATATTTCTAATACATATTTAATACAAAACTTACCTTATTTTTAAAACAGTTAACATGATGCACACACGATCATTTTGCAAAGAGTGTTAGGTGTGTATGTAGATTGTGTCTATCTTTGCTGTTTAATTCGAATTTCAGCACTAAAAAGTTTATTACAGGGGTATGTTTTGCGAGAATTCTAAAGGGTGAGGTATAAACACACAATGCCATGCATTGAACCATTTCGATGCGGTGACCCACGTGTAAGTTTTAAACTCATAATGCTTTGCATGGAACCATTGCAATACCGTGATCCAAGTTTGAGTGTTAAACACACGATGCAGTGAATCAAGTGTGAGGTTAAAATCCGCAGCACTTTGTATGGAACCGTTCCAAAACGGTGATCCCAGTTTGTTGTTTATTTTTGTTTTTAGTGTCGTGTTATGTGAATTGTTATATAGTGAATTATATTATATAGGCTGTTAGTCACGTGCCTTAAATACATGTCTAGCGAATGGTAACTATTAATATCATTGATCATTTATAGCTTGAGGAATGACACAATTCAAAAACTCATTTTCAGCTGATTATTTCTTGTTTCCACCAGCCAGTGTTTTCTTTAAGGCCATTTACATGCCCAGAATAATGGTGTTTTAAATGAACATACATTTCATTAAGATCTGCTCTACCGATCAAACTGACACATGCGAATACATGCAATTTATTTATCCCTCATTAAACAGACCGAATTGTCAAGTTTTACAATCAAACAATTCTCAGTCAATATATTTCATTATCAATAAAATGGTAACACATACACAGAAACAGTGTTTACATATTATTCTTAACCACAATGTTTTCAAATAAAATCAAATTCATCGCTGTTTCTAGACAGATTATATGTATGCTATGATAATCAATCGTGAACCGTTATCTTACGAAATTACTAAGATTTTAAAATTGAAGTAAAATTGTGTGTAACATGCGTGAACACTTTAAATAATAGGTACGCAGGTTATGGAGAGAACAGCAAGACATGGTGCAGCCTTTAAATGTAATCAATTGAGGAACCCATTATGTATGTATGTATGTATGTATGTATTTTGACCTTGCAGTCAAGGATAACCCATGAAAGTGAAAGCCCTTATTTCCAATGGGGTCCTTTGGTTTTTCTGAAGAGAAAGCGGGTATAAGAGACAGTTTTTGAGATACAAGGAATCCGGGTGCGATACCCTAGCTCTTTGCGAATAGATCCCTTGGTTCTTTTACGTGCTCAATTTTTAGACCGACACACGCGAGAATTACCTGGGTTTCATACCAGTACATCTCTAGTTGGGTGGGAAACACTTGAAGCATTTCTGAAATTTCCAGTGCCCCGGCCACGGATTGAACCCACGACCGCTGGAATGGTAGACCAGTGTTTTACCACTCGACTACCGACAACCCATGAACCCGTATTTACCAGTATGTACCCGCCTTGTGCTAAGTGCGCCCAAATAATATAAAATGCAGAATGACCTTTAACGTTCCTCGAATGTATATTTGAGGATTTATTATGACTGAAATATTGGTGTATTTTTCGTATTAAATATA
The DNA here is from genome assembly GCA_007657795.1 of Dreissena rostriformis. Lineage (NCBI taxonomy): Eukaryota > Metazoa > Mollusca > Bivalvia > Myida > Dreissenidae > Dreissena > Dreissena rostriformis. The sequence continues at coordinate 109,181 of VMBQ01000637.1, forward strand.
GACCACCAGACTAGAACGCCAAATCTCACATTGTGAAATAACAGGTGAGAAAGCGGACTAGTTTTGTTTGTTATGTACCAGTAACGTTTCGAGCTACATACGTAAAAACACTTCCTTGTTTAGACGTCATGTGTGTCATGCGTCAAGTACTAATGCGCGTCTTAAAACAAAATGTGTTTTTCTATTTTGTAAATGAACTGATTTTAAACCAAATTATTGCTTTCAAGAGTATATTAAGATTTATTTACGTATAGAGGTAAATGATAAATAGAATACATATTATTATGTTGTTGCGGTACGTTGTATCACCTGTGTTGGTTGTTGCAAGCTTGTCGACTACAACAAGACACAATCAACTCGTGCGAAACAACCTATCGACACACGACTGTCATTTTCACTGTGTATTATTTGATTAATTGTTACACGTATATACGTATTATAAATATATACAGAAACACACTTTTTCGCAAATCTATTTTAATGAAGTATTTTTCCATAGATCGAGATCTTTAAGTATTGTCTAGACTATCGGCAGGTAGAAGGAAACTATCGTTGCAATCCGTTACGTGAGAAACTCGCACAATTCAAATATGTAACAATTTTGCGTATGAAAACATACTTTAGATAAATTTCTTCACATGTCGATTCTGTATATAACTGAATGACGTTTACCACATTTTAATGAATCAATAAATGTGTGATTTATGATTTAGCTTTGTAAAAATATATTTTCGTTGCAGATGTCGTGCCTTAACGAAGAGACCTCACTTTGAGGCATTAATGTTTATTCAGTACCAGCTGTCATGATTATTGATAATCACATGCTACAAGTATATTTGCTCTGTATACATGAGGTTATAAACGCACGTTAACACTAGTATACAAAACTGATATTAAAGAGTATTTTTTTCAGCAAACACATTATTGATACAGCGTTTTTTTTTCCTTCTTTGAACGG